>CM060900.1:316066131-316491131 GCA_030762935.1 Hymenopus coronatus | reverse complement strand
GAAGAAATAATAGAATCTATGATTATCGCAAATATGACTGTGCTTACAGAACAATTCAAATATTTCAGCAGTGCCTGGGATTTCACTCAAGAGTCTGACCAAATTCTGGAGAATGTAAGCGCTAGATTGACGCTGGAAGAAGACAAGATGAAAATGAGCAGACACAAATGTAACCTTTAAAGCTGAAATGGAAGTAAGAGGTAAGAAGTAAATAGCATGTTATTTATGTACTGAAGTACGCATATTAGAACAAATTGTCCAAAGGAAAAGCACCATTCAATATGTAAGAAAAGTACTCATAATGAGAAATATTGTCACTTAAAAGATGAGGCAAGCAGTGTCTGTAAGAAAACAAATCATCTCTGAACACCTGGCTCCGAAAGATAGGTCATTTAAACCTAAAACAACTGCAGGAACTTTCTGGAATATGTGAACGTGTCAATTTTAAGGATAAGACTGGTATACACTGTTCTGTGTGTGCCTAAGCTAAACAAGTAAGACTGCCACTTAAGACTGTAAGGCAAAGAGCTGAAAGACCCCTTCAAATCCTACACAGTGATCTATTTGGTTCTATCGATCCCCCTACGTATGATGGTAATAACTATTTTCTAAAATTGGATGGACTTATTTTTGTGTTGTGTATCGGCTTGGTAATAAATCTGCAAATGAAGTGTTTATGTATGTAAAGCAATATGTTCTTGAGGTTGAGCCTTATTTTAACTTCAAAGTCAGTAAATTCAGATGTGACAATATTGGTGAATATACTAGTGTAAGTTGACTAGATTAAAGAAAGAGGTTTTGAGCTGGATTTTACTACTCCTCACACTCCGCAGTTGAATGGAAAATCTGAGAAACAGAATCTAACATTGATGAACAAAGCAAGAACAATGATGCTTGTTGCAAAATGTAAAAAAAGAAATATGGGCAAAGCAGTCCTGACAGCAGCATATCTCACATACCACAGCCCTGCAAAAGGATCAAGCATTACCCTAGCAGAGAAGTGGTATAAGAGGAAACCAGATCTTTTTTTTTTTTTTTTTTTTTTTTTTGTAAAACGGTATATGCAAAAATAGCAAATCTTTGAATAAGCTGGACAGTAAAAGTAAAGAAGCAATATTTGTAGATTATGCTACAAATTGCTACCGAATGTGGGATCCAAAAGAGAATAAAATATTTGTGAGTAGAGATACAATCTTAACTTCCTCATTCTACAAAAATGAAGAGAAAGAAGAAGAAAATATACAAATATTGGAAGAAACTGAAGAAGAGGCAAACGAAACTAGGAATCAGGAACAAATTGGAGAACAACAAGAAGTAGAAGTACGATAAATAATAATTAAACCAAGAACATCCAAAAAAAGAAATAAATTAAAGAAAACTGGAAACGGAAAATGGAAGAGCAGGTTACAATCTAAGAGCAAGAGATGGTCTGCAGAAAACAAAAAGAGTTAAAGATTATAGCGTAGATGATTCTGGAGAAGTGTTTCTAATCAAGAGTCCAGACAGTGAAAAATGGCAAAAAGCAATAGAAGAGGGAAAATATCCGTTGAGAACTTATAAGACCTGAGAACTGGTGCACAACAATGAAGCCGTGGTGAAAGAACTACTTACAGCTAAATGGATTTTCAAGATTAAAGATAATGGCCAAAAAAATCATGCCCGTCTTGTAGTAGGAGGCTACTAACACAAGAAGGATAGTCTTGATTATAAATATATATTCAGGCCCGTTGTTGATATGAGTGCTTTAGGATTACTTTTTGCAATTGCTGCTAAAGAAGACATGATAATTCAAACATTTTATGCAAAAACAGCTTTTCACATGGAGAGTTGAACGAAGAAGAAATATACGAGGGTTGAGGCAAAAGTCATGTAACTAGTTTTTTTTCTTGCAGATATGTGAACGGATTACAAACGTCTTGTGGAAACTCTGCTGGCATAGTGTATATGCAGAACAACAGGTGGCTCTGTGGTAGCTTGTAGTGAAGACAGAGAGGTAGAGGGCTGTGAAATCAGTCATTTGATGAGTGTCGTGCGAGATGGAAGTAACCCGTGTTGAGCAGCGCGCTTACATTAAACTAGCCATTCTCCGAGGGAGAAATGTGATGGAATGTCACAGTGAATTAGTGAAGCCCTTGAGAATAATACCTTACCATACCGTACAGTAGCACGGTGGGTAGAAAGGTTTCAGCAAAGACATGGGTCAACCAGTGATGAGTAACGTTCAGGACAACATGTCAGTGTGCGGACCGACGTGGTACGTGCCGTCATCGAGCAGCTCCTGGTTGAAGACAGACGATGGACGCTACTGGAGTTAGAGAGGGCAAGTGGTATTGTCACGAATAATCGCCATCGATGAATTTTTAGCCAGAGCATACGAACCAGAACTGAAACGTCAGTCCGCGGAGTGGCGACATGCTGGATCACTAAGGAAGCAGAAGTTCCGTCAGAATCCTTCCCCAGTCAAATTGATGGTGATCTTCACGTATGACGTCAGGGGTGTCATTGTTTGCCACATGGCAGAACAGTGACCGCACAGTAATACAGGGACGTTCTTGTGGCGTTCGGGAGAAACGTCCGGATCTTGTGGACAGTGCAACAATCCTGCACGACAATGCAAAACCACATAAAGCAGAGTGTGTAGGGCAGTTACTGCGACGTTGCGGATGAGAAGAATTGTAGTACCGACCGTACTCTCCCGACATTCCGACCTGTGACTTTGATCTCATTCGAAAGATTAAGAAAATGAAATGGTGTTTTATTTATGGACGCTCTTTAACTGCTGTGGTTCTCAGCGTCCCACTCTATATTGGGCTTGAAAGACCGCTTAATTTTGCTCAGACGCTTCTCTATCATGCTTAAAGTTCTTTTACGTGCCGTAAATCTACGACACGGGACCCACGGCTTTACTTCCCTTCCGAAGGAAGCCATGCTAAGGATTTTTACGCCCGAAAAAATCCATCGTCCTCCACCGGGTTTGAACCCACGACCTTGGGTATATGAAGTCAGCATGGTAATCATTACACCACGGAGGGCGACGAAAGATTAAGGAACCACTACGTGGTAGGCGGTTTGCAACACGAGCGGACATTGCTAATGCTGTGCGCGAACAGATGACCCGATTCACACATGGTGCGGCAAATTCAGCGCTTCCCACATCGTTGGCAGCGTGTGGTTACAGTAGCAGAGGACTACTTTAAGGGTCTTTGGGCCTAGGTTTGTCATGTCAACTGTATGTGTACTGTGTTGTCATTCTTTTGCACCGTGAAGGCCATATTGCCCTGTATACTACCGTAATAAATTAGCGTGTTACTATCTTCAGTGCTATTCATCGTCCACACATGTATGAGTTAACACCTTGTCCTTTCGTCTGTATATATCACATGTTCCAACCGCACTGGTATCTTCAAGAAAATAAATAAGTGCCATGACTTCTGCCCCAACGTATATGAAGTATATGAAGTTGCCTGAAGGGCACAGTGGTGCAGGAAAAGTCTGCAAACTATAAATGGCTCTCTACGGTCTGAAACAAGCTCTATTTAAATGGAACAAGAAGTTGAGAAATTTGAAGAGGCAAGAAGAACTAAAACAGTTGCAAGCTGATCAACGTATCTTTAAAAGTGAGAATGATGACAGTATAGCTATTCATATGGATGATGGGATTGTTTTTGGAAAAGACAAGGCACAAATTGAGAAACTACTGAAGAAACTTAATAAGGATTTCGATGACAAGAAATGAAAATCTCAGAACATATTTAGGGATGGGATTGGAAGAGATGGGTTGTACAAATATCAAGAAGAATATAACAGTTGCTACAAAAATACAACATGATGAATTGCAAATCAGTAGTAACCTCAAGAGTACCTCAAGATTCAGGGAGTTTACAAAAACAGAAGACTGTTCAAAACCAGAAAATGATTATTTTCCATACAGAGAAGTAATTGGTAGTCTGTTGTACCTGACTTGACATTTTCAGTCAGTTTGTAGGTCGTTACATGGAAAACCCACAGTAAGATGATGTTCAAACCGTCAAAAGCACTTTACGTTATCTAAAAGGTACTCTACTAAAGAGAATTAACTTTTCTAAAAGAGAATAATCAGAAAATGAACACATTCAACTGAAAGCATATTGTGATGCAGATTATGCTGCAGATAAAGAACAAAGAAAAAGTACGACTGGCTATGTAAAGTTATGTGCAGGAGGCCTGGTTTCCTAGCGCTCAAAAGAACAAAGTATAGTAGCAAAATCAACAACTGAAGCGAAGTACATCGCCGCAGCAGAATGCCGTACAGAATCCAAACATTTGAAGATTTTAATTCAAGAGTTGACAGGAAAATCTGTGAAAGTAATTTTGTATGTGGACTATCAAAGTTCTATACAATCAGGCCAACTAAGTTTGACAGGAAGAAGGCACTTTGAGGTTAAATTGCATTATTTATGTGAAAATACCAACATATTGGAATATTGGAATAAGATATTGCCCCTCAAACAATCAATTGTCTGATATATTCACAAAACCACTATAAGGTCTAAGTTTAAATAAATTTATGTTAACAGTGTGAAAGCATTGTAAAATTTGTTGTAATATTTTACCATTAAGGGCGGGTGTTGTAAATGTCGGGAATAGTAAAATGTTGTTGTTGTTAATGCTGTGTTACGAAAGTGCTAAAGGAGGTATGGATGACTGACGCTATTTGAGAAAACAGTTGATCAATTATTAAGTACTCAGTAAAATAACGTAATAGTAAAAGGTAGAACACCACACATGACTCTCTCTAGCTGTTACTCTTTCCTTATAAAGGATTATTTTATACCCGTCATGGTAATCAAGATAAACATTGCCAGAATTGTTCTTATTACTTGGCTTTTTTTTATAGGATTTTACACCAGCTTTTACTACTATGGCACCGCAGGTGATTTATTAGTTGCTTCATTGTAAGTAGAAGGGAAATATGGGAATACAGTATGCTAAAGCGATAATCTGATGTTTTAAAAGCCGGTCGCTAAGTGAGACAATTGAAATTCGGTTCGCGTTGCTTGCTAGGGTAAACAAACGAGAAACGGAAAGAAATGTATTATTTTTATATATGCTGCTCATCCTCTAATACGGAAACCGAATAATACGGCACCACAGCTGAAGCGACTTACACATCCGTGATCGTTAGTGCAATACGAAGTGCAATGGTCATCCATTCAAAGCCAACGTGGCGAGCTTGAGTCCCATCAACTGCAAACCGGTGTGCTGGCACGCATGGGTGCTAATGGGATTACATTTGACTGCAATTGCATGGATTTTTGCACTTTATAATTTTAAAAAACATTACTGTTTTACTGCAAAAATATTCACATTTTTGCAATATAAAACAGCTTAGTCGGTCCCTAAGTGAAACAATTATTGAAATTCGGTTCTCTTTGCTTGCTAGGAATACACAAACGAGAAACAAAAAGAAACATGAACAGCTGAGAAAAGTTTAAATATCTTAAACCAGAAACCAATAACTCGTAATATCTCGAAAACGGGTAACTTTACAAAAAAAAAAAAAAAAAAAAAAAAAAAAAAGGATAAATAAGTAAAATAAAATAAATAAATAAAAATAAAAAATCCATAAATAGTGTATTTTAATGAGGTACACATTTTTATAAAGTAAGCTTTTGTCTATCTCTTACGGTTTACAGTTATACAAAGGTATATAAAGGTCATTCAGAATAAAGAGGTTTTCAGGGGCTATTCCCAACAAATTCAAGATATACATTTTGTTTGTCATGAGAATATCCCTAACATATGATAGTTTACATTATAAAGTAGCCTAATTTTATTGTTGAAGGTTAGTGAAATACGAAATTAGAAAAGAAGCCCAATAAAAATACTAAAACCTTTGATTAATCATCTTTGTTGCCAAATAGCAACACCCTGCAATGTAAGGTTAGCGCCCGCTTTTACTACTATTGCACCGCAGGCGATTTATTACTTACTTCCTTGTAAGTAGAAGGGAAATATGGGAATATACTAGGCTAAGGCGATAATCAGATCCTTTAAAAGGCGGCCGTGAAGTGAAACTTATTGAAATTCGGTTGTGTGTGCTTGCTAGTTACCTTTTTTTTTTTTTTTTTTGCCCACAAATGAGAAACAGAAAGAAAGATGACTCCTTTTCGAGAAAAGTTTAAATACTTAAAAACTAAAAACCAATAACTTTTAATATCTCTACAAAAACGTATATGACATAAACTGTGTGTTTTAATGAGGCCTACATTTTTGTGTAGTAAGCTTTTGTCTATTTCTTACATTTTACCAGTTATTGAAAGGTATACAAAAGTCATTAACATAGAATAGGTTTTCAGAGGTTATTCCCAGAAAATTCAAGATATACATTTTGTTTGTCATGAAAATATCTTAAACACATGACATTTCAATAGAAATCGTTAGAGCCGTTTTTGAGAAAATCGAAATTTTCGGAAAGTGTTCCATGTAAAGGGCATTTTGGGCTGGGAGATATTCGTAACGTTCTGCAGCCCTTCTTGACTACCATTCCTGGATTGGTCGGTATTTTCCGATCTCCACACAGTTATCATTACCCCATTGACATTCGTTTTTCGGGACAACATCTATTGCCCACTCGGCATCTCCGCTGGATTATCTCCAAGGCCAAAATGGGAAAAGTTGTCCTCTCTGCTCCATCTCTATTACGATGGCTGTGCCTCCATAGAAGACATGGTGGAGTATTTTACTCGCTCACAGCAAATTCCAGTATTCCTCGGAGCTCTTCTGCCCTCGGCGTTTTCCTGTGTTGTGGTGGACCCAGGACTGCAGCTTGGCATTAAAAGCACGGAAACGGGAACTTCATCTTTTCCACCTGCACCCGACGGCGGAAAACTTTGTAGCGTTTAAATGCGCCCGGGCTTAGGCGCGATAAATTGTTCGTAATGCCAAGCGGAAACCGTAGGAATCTTACGTCTCCTCCCTTTCTCGCAGGAGCTCTTCCCAGCGAGTGTAGACTTTGGTGCACCGCAGGACGGTCATCTATGGCCTTATCCTCCATGGCTCCATATTCACCAGCGTACCGGATATTGCCGACACCCTAGCCACCTCCTTGGTTGCCACAAGTGCAACGGACAGATAGCGCTTTTCTTCCCATTAAGGAAGCTGCTGAGATCATTCGCCTTGATTTTACTAGTGACTGTAGTGAGCCGTACAATGCACCCCTCACCCTTGTGGAACTAACTTATGCTTTACATATTGCGAGGGATTCTTCTCCTGGTCCCGATGATATTCACCGACAAATGCTACTTCACCTCCCACTGCAGCCGTTACATTCCTGCTGGATCTGTATAACGGCAAGAGGGTATTGTCATTCCTATCCCTCGTCCTAGCAAAGACCGGACCATCCCTCATCTTACCGGCCGATTTGCCTCACGAAGGTTGCTTGCAAGACCTTAGAGCGGATGATCAGCATTCGGTTTACCTGGTGGCTGGAGACGAACGACATGCTGTGTTCCGCGCAGTGCGGATTTCGTCGCAATCGTTCCAGCGCCGATAACCTGCCGTGTATGGAGGCTTATGTGCAGAATGCTTTCTTTCTGAAGCAGCATGTCGTCGGTGTCATTTTTGACCTCGAGAAGGCTTACGACACTACTTGGCAATACGGCATTCTTCGTAGTTTACACAGTTATGGGGTACGTGGTTACCTGTTTCTGTGCAACTTTCTCCAGCTCCACCGCTTTCGTGTCCGTATTGGAAATATTCTCTCGTTGGAGAGGATTTAGGAGAACGGTGTGCCCCAAGGTTCGGTTCCTAGTGTTATGCTTTTTGCCGTGGCCATCAACGGCACCCCCCAGGGGCCTACTATGGTAAGTTCGGGTTTGGCGTACCCGGGGGTTCCCGAGCCACCCATGACTCCCTCGTGTGGGCAACCTCCGAGTGGTAGGGAGTCAGTCTGTCAAAATGCCCGCCCACGTGTAGGCCATGAATGGAGACCCCTGTCGGTGGAAAGGAATATCATGGTTAGTTGAGGGTTGCGTATCTGAGCCTGGGTTTCTGTTTTTTCAGTGACTGAGGAGGGTGCGCAAACTAATATATCGCTTTGGTTTCTGCTTCGGCTAAACGGGAGGCCAAGGACTAACCCACCCCTAGTCAATCGGCCAGGACTAGGTATTATACCGAACTACAGGGTGAGTGGGACGGCGAGCCTGCTATATCCCCTGTGTAACCCTATCACCCCAGTGGGGTGACAGCTCGTTGGGCTCCGTGGTGGGTGGGGAGCACTGGAGGATGAATTTAAACCTTATCTTTATGGAAGAACCTAAACCTAAATCTAACTTGCGTGGAAAAGAAGTAGTCGAGTCTAATGGTCCTTGCTACTTAGTTATATCTAGAACAGAGGAAGGAAGAAACTTTGCATCTGTAAACCCTTTCGCCATCCAAAAGGGATTAGACAAAATCGCTGGCCCGGTTAATTCTTGTGCTAGAGCTCGAAGTGGTTCCCTCCTGGTTGAGGCAATTTCAGCCTCCCAGGCAACAAAGATTCTACGAGCCAAACTGTTAGGCAGCTACCCAGTTAAGATGGAAAAACACAAGACTTTGAACTCATCGCGTGGCCTTATCACCACCCGCGCGTTGGACGGTATGTCCAATGAGGAGCTTCAAGAAGATCTGGCAGACCAAGGCGTAACATCCGTCTATAGGGTTCAACGGAAAGTAAATGGTGAATTCGTGCCTACCCTTACTCTGTTTCTTACCTTTGATCGGGTAGATCTCCCTCAAAGGATTAAGGCAGGGTACGAAGCCATCGAGGTTAAGCCCTACATTCCGAACCGCTTACGCTGTTACAAGTGCCAGCGATTTGGGCATATGAGCGATTTTTGTACTGGTCGGTCTACCTGTTCTACCTGTGGTAACGCTTCGCACGATGGGGATTGCAGCACCCTCACCCCATCTTGTATGAACTGCATCGGGAAACACCCATCTAGTTCCCGAGATTGTCCCCGTTTTACTGAGGAGAGAGCGATCCAGGAGATACGGGTGAAAGAAAAGGTGTCCTCCGAAGCCCGTAAGCTCCTGCGTATCCGACAACCCTTTGTCCCACGGTCCGGTTCTTAGAGCTCTGTTACAACTAAACCGGTGCCGAGGCGGGAAATTGCAACGCAGATCTGCGATATCAACGGGGCCACTATTTCAGAAAAGATCATTGTTGCCAGATTTCTCCAGAAGACGTCAACAGCTACGTCAACGTCGGCACCAGCATCTGCCAAAGCCGCCAATGTAAAGCATAGCCCAGCAAAATTGTCACCCCAGCCGTCGACTTCGGGCAATAAGACCGGCAAAATCCTAGAATATTCTGCACCACAGAAGGGGTTCAAGACGAAATACATGAGAACCGACTTTCTTATAGAGCGTGTTGCGCTTGCACACAAAACATCCAAGGGTGGCATAGATCCTAGTCACTCTCCACGAAGATCGTCTTCTGAGGAATCTTCTGTGAGGAGCTCCGAACGTCGACGTCCATCTTTGTCGATCAGTACCTCGAATCGGTTCGAGATTCTCGAATCGCTTCGAGATTCTCGAACCGAAGTTCTCTATTGGTAAGGGGTCCTCCGCTGTGGAGAAGATGGAACAGGAGAATTCTGCCCCGACTTCCTAACGGACAATGCGTAATCGGCAGGATGGTGCTCATGAATAAAGTGTTAGTCCGACGGCTAAAAGGAATAAATTAAACCGACCAGTACCGCCCAATATGCAGAAATGTCTTTCTATTTAGAACTTATCCCATAATATAGACCATAGCTATCCTACAGTTGAACATACGTGGCATTCGACCACGATGAGCAGAACTTGAGCTGTTACTCACCGCGCATCAACCTGTAGTCGTCTGCTTACAAGAGACAAAGCTCCGTCCACAAGACAATGTTACCTTCAGGCACTATTCTTCTGTAGGGTTTGATTTATCACCGACGGAAGGTGTTCCAGTATACGGGGGCACTATAATGCTCATCAGAGGTAACATCGATGCTGATTCCGTCTCCTTAAATTCAGACCTCCAGTCAGTTGCTGTAAGGATTACACTTCCATCTGCCCGATTTACCATTTGTAGTATCTATCTGCCTCCCTCTAATGACCTCTCACGCACCGAGTTAGAGGACCTCGTCTCCCAGTTACCAACACCATTTCTGTTGGTGTGGGACATGAATGCCCACCACCCCCTTTGGGGCTCCATTCGGGCTTGTGCGAGAGGTAACTTACTCGCCGAATTCTTTAACGCCAATCACCTCTCTCTCTCTCTCTCTCTCTCTCTCTCTTTCTCTCTCTCTTGAATACCGGAGAGCCTACATTCCTTTCTGATGCCTTCAATAGTTTTTCACATCTGGATATAGCGGTTTGTTCTCCACAGTTGCCAGTTTGCTTACAATGGAATGTTACCTCTGATTTGCATTCTAGCGACCACTTTCCAATTCTTACTAATCTCTTAGCCCAAGATGTATGTTCCACGCGTTTGCCTAGGTGGCGCTTCGACAGAGTCAACTGGAACCTTTATTCCAGCCTGGCAGCTTTTAATTTCAGAGAGCACGACTCTGTGACCTTATTAGTGGATCACCTCACAGAGACCATTCTTTCTGCTTCTGTGCTTTATATTCCGCAGTCAACTGGACAACCCCGTCGCTTTCCTGTCCCCTGGTGGACAGATAACTGTCGGAATGCTATTCGTGCTCGCAGACGTGCTCTCAGGGTGCTCCAACGTCGCCCAACACTAGATAATCTGATAGAATATAAAACGCTGCGTGCCAAATCTAGACAAATTATTAAGGATAGCAAAAAGACATTCTGGAGTAAATTTCTAGCATCTGATAACCGACATACGCCTTCCTCTGTCGTATGGGATAAGTTAAGACGTGTGGCCGGAAAATCGACCCAAATGCCCAAATGCCATTGTCTCAACACAGCAGTAGGCGCGGTGGTAGATCCGTTTGACGTGGTTAACACTCTTGGCAGTGCTTTCCTCAAGTGTCTATCTCAGATAACTATTCCCCTGAGTTCCTGTCTCTCAAGGCTCAGGTGGAATCTCAAGCGTTCCCCTTTCGTTCTGGTAACTTTGATGAATACAATCACCTTTTCACCATGGCAGAGCTAGACCATGCACTTTCAAGTTCGCGAAACTCTGCACCCGGTCGCGATGGAATCCACGTCCAAATGCTGCACCATCTTTCTCCTGAAGGTAAGGCGTTCTTACTCCAAGTTTATAATCGTATCTGGGTTGACGCCACTTTTCCAGAGAAGTGGAGGGAGGCCACCATAATTCCTGGAAAGGACCTGGAAAGAACCATCACCTTCCTTCCGGCTACCGTCCTATTTCCCTCACTAGTTGCGTCTGCAAGGTGATGGAACGCATGATCAATAGGCGTTGGGTATGGTGGCTTGAAGCTAACCACTTATTGACCAACACCCAATGCGGTTTTCGCTGCTGTCGGTCCGCAGCTGACCAACTTGTATCGCTGTCGACGCAGATAATGGACGGCTTTCTTAAGAGCTGTCAGACAGTTGGAATATTCTTCGACTTGGAGAAAGCCTATGATACCTGCTGGTGAGGGGGGATATTACGATCCCTCCGCAACTGGCATTTGCGTGGACGCCTACCGCTGTTTATTTTAGACCATGTTCATCATACCGGTATATGTCTTGCTATAGGAGTCTTCCACACTAGCCGTGTGGAATGCTAGTATGCCGATGTTGGTGACCCCAACTGGCAGTGCGTCGCTCCTTTTTAGTTTGTTCTTATGCTGCTAAGTTGTCGGCGGACCCCTACCATCCTGCTTTTAACCCTGTGTTACGCCCGGAGTATTCTCACCACTATCCGAGGAACACCATTGTTTCACGCCCCTGTGGTAATCGGTTTCGCGCTGCTCTCCGATAGGGGTCTCAGATTTCCTTGTGGAGCGCGTTTTTGTATATCTTGAACCTCCTTGGCAACTGAGGCGTGTCAGTTTCGATCTGACCCTCTCGAACCTTGTGAAACTCTCAACGGCTCCAGAGGTATTTCGGCGACTATTTAACAAACTTCTGGGCCGTTACCGGGCCTATGCACCGATATTCACTGACGGTTCCCAGCAGGAGGAGCTATAGGCTGTGCCTTTTACTTAAATGAGAAAACACATAATTATCGCCTTGCGGACGCCAATTCGGTATTCACCACCGAACTGTACGCTATCTTTTACTTTTAGGATTTTATCACGATTTTAGCACCTGGTAGTTTTATTGTTTGCAGCGATTCCCTGAGTGCCTTACAGGCTCTGCATCAGTATATCGGCTCCTCATCACTCGTGATGCGCATTCAATCTCGCATCTCTGAGTTGATTGATTGCGGATACCAGTTCGTCTTCACATGGGTTCCAGGTCATATCGGTATTGCATTTAATAAGGTAGTGGACAGGTCTGCTAAGGCTACCTGTTCCTTGCAGGGCTACTTGAAGGCGGCTGTGCTCTCAGGGGATGTTTCACGTCACTTTCGTAGGTCTCTTTTTTTAGCCTGGCAGCAATCTTGGCAAAATTTAGCGAGTACCCATCTTCGTACAATCAAAGATACGGTACATCCATGGCTCACATCTTGCCAGTCGAACCGGCGCCGCGAGGTTATCCTTACGCGTCTGCGTATCGGTCACACTAACACATGGCTACCTTCTCTGCGCTGTACCAGCTCCTATACCAATCAGACTTGCGATGTTCGTCTATCTGTGGTTCATGTGTTGCTTGATTGTCCGAGAGTCCATCGTGACCGGCAATCCAACGGCCTGGGTACCGTTGTAAATGCGATTTTAGGCGACGACGCCAAATCCGTCGATAAAGTGCTCCGGTTTGTTGCCTCTATTGGCCTCAGAAAAGAAATCTGTCCTGTTTTATGCGTGTGTGTGGTTTTTAGCCTTTTTAATCTTTTAGCCCCTGTCTTTTACCATATGAGACGTGTTTTTGTGTGTGTGTGTGTGTGTGTGTGTGTGTGTGTGTGTGCAGTTTTTAGCCATTTTAACTGTTTAGGCCCTGCTTTTTACCACGTGGACCAGTTTTTCTTGGGTGCATGTGCAAGAGTTTTTAGCACTTTTTAACTTTTCACCTGTATTTTTTTAACGTGTTTCCCCTTTTAATAACTTCGGACCCAAATGACCTAGTTGTCGACGGGCCCTTAAACACCACTCACTCACTCACTCACTCACTCCCTCATACATTCACTCACTCACCCACCCTATCCGAATGCAACATTCGAATACAGCATTCAGGGCGTTTCAAACCAGAACCCATCCTAGAGAAGAACATAAATACAACATTCAGAATTCGAGAATATCCAAGAATCAAGTACATCGACAGTTTGCATTCGTATACTCCCATCACTAGTAATTTTGCAGTAGGTGTAGTGTTGCCAACTTGTTCGAAAAGTCACGGTTTTAGGCAACTAAATCAGCTTTTACGACAATTTCGATGAAGGCGATTTGCGAATTTTGGGGCTACTAAAATATTTATGCAAAATATAAGTTTTATTAATTACTGTTTTTAACTTTATACGCCGTTTGGTGGGGAAGAAAACTCTAAATTTAAATTGACGAAAGTCAAATATAAACCCCCTCTGACGCTTCCTATTGCACCATGATAAGTGATATCTGAATGGCGATACAAACCTATCCTCTATCGTTAGCAATTTGTTGCTTATTGCGTCATAACTTTCAGTAGGTGATCAGATAACATCCTTTATTGCATGTTTCAAAATAGCTGAGTAGTGATATTCTACTCTCATTTTGCAACAACCACGCAATTGCCTCATATTGTTTTCATACTGCAAAAAATACTTCAGTTTACAAGCGTTAATCATTGTAGTTTCCCACTCTTGAAGAAAGTACATTCTTTTCTCTGTGCGCTCCATGTTATCGTAGTGCAGTAATGGTAATGCATTGTTACTTTCTATTTTAGTGGTGTTTAAAAGTTTTAAACGGAGTTACTTTTAGCTCAATTATGGGAAAGTAGGGAAAATATGAAACACATTTCAATAAAAACTCGCTTAGTGATCCGGAATTAATGAAATAGATTCAAGAAATTCCAAGTGACAACTCGAGTGCTTTTTGTAAATATTGCAAAGTGAAACTAAGGGCCCAACGCGCTGACCTTAAAAAACATGCTGATTCAAAGAGACACAAACAAAACTCTGCAGCAATTGTTTCTCAGGCAAAACTTCCGAGCGTATTACCCCCAGCAAAAACTCTTACACAATTTGAACCACATTTAGATTCTGTTGTCGCATGTCATAGCGCTATACAATCCGTAGATCACTTAGGAAAACTAATTAATAAAAGCAGTACTGATACTTCATTTACAAAACAATGTACATTTACACAGGACGAAATGCACTGCGTTAATCACTAGTTATAGCACCGTGCTTGCTTCAAAGTTTAGTTCGGATATAGCCGGTTTTTTCATATTCACTCATCGTAGATGAATCTATAAAATTAGCATGCATCAAACATCTTTGCTTAAAATGCTGCAGATATTATAGTGAAAAGAAGAATAAAATAGTTACGCAGTTTTTGGGACTTCCTCAGGTAACAAGTAAAACTTCAGAGGATCTTCTTAGACATATAAACGACTACTTTGGAACTTTAGGTCCCGATTTAAATAAATGATTCGTTCTTGCAACAGATGGGGCATCCAATCTTTGTGGAAAAAATAAATCATTATAAACTTTGATGAAGGAAAGTAACCCACATCTATTTCTTGTCAAACGCATTTGTCATTCTCTGCACTTAGTGTGCTCACACGCAAGCGAAGAAATGCCATTAAATCTTGACTATGTGCTCAGAGAAACACAATTGGTTTCAAAGACCAGCTCTTAGGAAAGCGTCATATAATGAACTTTATAGATTAATTTGTGATAGTGAAGAACCATTGCAATTAATACCTTTGTCAAGAACTCGTTGGCTGACTAGAAGGAGGTGTATAAAAAGAATTTTAGCCCAATTAGAATGTTTGAAACTGCATTTTCAGTTAGCCGCTAATAGCATTACGTTTCTAGGGAATTACATTCTATGTACAGTGATGTAAATAATGACATTTTTCTTACCTATCTGAGGTCAGTACTAAGTGGTTTTGAGAGAGTAAACTTGCTTTTCCAAAGAGATGAAGCTGATCATATTATGAGGGCCGTTTATTTTTAACCTACGATAGGCTATAAATAAAAGACAAGCTCAAAGAAAACAATTATTTTATTACTGAAGGTTTCGAAAACTCATGGCTACTTTTCAACTTAATTACCGAAAAGTTTGAGACATTTATCGTACCTGTGCACAAGCTTTGCAACACTCGCTTCAAAGAATGTTGCCGCCATTGATTTCAAATCAGCATTAACGTTATTTTGAAGATCTTCGTAGTTTACGACGTTTGCGGAGAGCCATTCAAAACAAACTAAGAGGAATGCTTACTTCAGGAATTGTGTTGATCCATGAGAACGCTCGTCCACATACTGCTGACACAACCCATCGGCTCCTTGAATAATTTCAATGGGACATCTTCGATCATCCGCCGTACAGTCCTGACCTTTTACCTTTTCCCTGAACTGAAGACGTGGCTAGGAGGGCAGCACTTTCAAACCAACGAAGCTCTTTAAAACAACGTCACTGTTCATTTGAAATCATGGCGACGTTTTTTGACGCGGGTATTGTAAAACTTGTGGACAGGTACGATAAATGTCTCAATATTTTCGGTGATTATGTTGAAAAGTAACAATAAGTGTACAAAACGTTTAGTAATAAAATAATCGTTTTCTGTGAACTTGTCTTTTATTTATAGCCTATCGTAAGTTAAAAAAAAAAAAAAAAAAAAAAAAAAAAAAAGGCCCCGTAGAATCTTAATTGAGCTAGAAAAATTCACACTTTCGTTTCTAAGGCGAATATTACACAAGCAATTTGTCAAACTTGATGTGAACTTGGAGTTTACTTCCATTTACCTCTCTATTGAGTCAGTTAATTTTTTTTATTTATTTATTTATTTATTTATTTTTTGAGTTTTCAGTTTTACTAAAAACAAAGATTCAAAATGGAACCATAAATGACGAACAGGCTCAAAATATTAGGCAGAGGTGACATAAATTTCTTAAAAGGGCAGCCAAATTGATTCTATGCGCATTCCTGGAAATGTATCCGTTCTGCGAAAGATGCAGTTTTTTTCCCTCCCAGCATTTGTTTAAGCCATACACCTCAAAAATTCTCCGAACTTCCTTTGAAATTACTTAAGGACAAATCTAGTATTGCAGAACTTGAACATCAGTGGCGGATGCTTCTGACTTTCGACTGGGAAACTATTTTCAATGACAAGATTCCTGATGATGGTTCGAGTTTGTGGTGTGAAGCCATGAGACTTAAGATCTCAGCTGGAGATTATTCTTTAAAAGAACTTTCTTTATTTGCCTTAAATGCTTTCAGTCTACCCATAAGTAACGCCACAGTTGAAAAGGTATTTCCGCGAGTGACTTCGACGAAAACAAAGTTAAGAACTCGAATGGGCCTGAGTCTTCTAAGTTCTATTCTTAGAACAAAAATGGCTCTAGACGAGAATCGCCAGTGCTGTCACATATTAGTACCTTCCCCTGCAATGCTGAATTTCAATTCGGAAATTTATCAATGAGAGGAAATTGAACAGGACGAAGAAGATATTCTTCAGGCACTCCAATTTATTTATACTGTGTTATTTTAAGCCTACCAATAATTACTTTTTTTTTTTTTTATTTGCGCGCGCGATATAGTTAATTTGCGGTACTTATTAATATTGTTACTATGGTTGGATCATAAGTTGACATTATCACTTGCAATATGGTTTCGTTGAAAGCAAAAGAAATTTCCGTACTGGAAGTTAAAGTTTTGCTATACTGCTTATGTATTAGAATTGTTGGTTTGGTTATACCGATATTTTAACAATTAAATTTATTCATGATCAAAAGCATTAGTGCGGGAAGTAAAACCATACAGTAAAAATTATGTCCCCATAGCAACACATCGGAGAATCCGCTCCTAAAATGTAAAATGTATCGTTCTGTTAATCAGATTGTACGGTTAATATGGTTATACTTTATGTATAAGGCAGCCCTCAACTGAGGAAAATAATTAATAAAATAAATGCTTCAGGTAATATTTCAATATAATTATTGGCGCAAACGCCCCAAATTTTGCATACTTTTTCCTGAATCTGTGTCAGCGCAGCTCACACTAGTATTCCAACATTACGCCAATCGTTATGATTGTGCTATACTTATAGAGATACCGGTTATAAGAATCTTTTGAAAATATTCAAAGAGTGTGTGTGTGTGTGTGTGTGTGTATGTAAAATAGTAAAGTAAATTACATACTTTAATACAAATATTGGGCGAAACTTTGAAACTAAAACTTTGCGATTTTTTTAATGACTCCGGCGAAATTTTGTGAAATGGTTCTGGCAACACTGAGTACTGGACTAACTCTAGCTGTTTGAGTATGTAGGGTGTATGTAATATGTGTTTTTAGCGGGTTCACATAAAGGTGTGAGAAATATTTTCATTTTACGTGGTATAGAAATAATGAAGAAAGTCAACAAGATAAGGGCCCAAGGTTTTTAACAGACACGCTATTAGGGACTAGTGCGTTTACTATGGACAGTGTTTATAGATCCGGCGAAATGGTATGCTCAGAGACGTGAAAGAATAATCTTGAATGAATGGCAGCCCACAAGTCAGGTGGACAAGGAGGTAGGAAAAAAGTCCAGGTAGGCATCTGCAGTGATTCCAGAAGTTGTAAAAGTTAGCTTATTATTTTCTGACAAGGCCGTCACGTCAGGCCATAGTTTTCAGCTTTAGAGGTTAGTGACTCGTTTTGTCATTGCTTTTAGTTAAAATCTAGATCTAAACTGGCATAACCCTTAGTGTAATTCTCATTTGGTGTTTTCTATCATACTTGTCGCTCTTTCAGCACCCATTTTAGTTGTAGCCCCATGTTACGGGCCGTAAGCCGCAAAGCGTAGTCAAGGGATGTTTTTAAGAGAGAAGGCGACAACTGAGGAAGGACAACGAGGCGTAATTTCCTTTAGTAATTCATGGTTCAGTGCATTACAAGTGGTAATAAAGTGTTCAAATGTCCCCGAGTCTTGCTCGATAAGGGAACCAAAGGAACAAAACAAATAAATAAGCGCCGCCGGTGTGCCAGAATTTCGTACTGCAGAAGTTCTTTTACATGCTAGTAAATCTACTGCCATGGGACTGTCGCTTTCAAGCACATCGGTCTGGGCCAGGTTTGAACCCGTGACCTAAAGTGCAGATGGCCAGCGCGTAATCAACTGAACTACGAGACCAACGAACTAACATATATTTCATGCATCTTAAATTTCAAATTTCAAAAAAGGTAAATTATAATGTCATTCACAGTGGAAGATTGGGTAAAGCTATACGATGGTTGCACCACACATACAGACGGACGCACGCACGCAAACGGTCTTAAGACTTTTACTGGCGATCCATACTTGAAAGTGTTGAAAACATTAAGTTGTGCAGTGAAAGTTACCAGATTGCCGAAATTTTGACTTCTTCTTGGGATCATCAGGGTTTTAGCTTCACAGATCCCTCGGCTACGCTTTGCGGCTTAGGGCCATCCACGTTGGACTACGCTTTGCAGCTTAGAGCCCTAAATGTTTATAACAGACAGTAACTACAGTGCAGCTCTAATGGCAAAATAACAAAAGTGCCCACGTATAGAAGTAATGCCAAGGGATGTAACCATCATATACTAATAATGAAAATTGAATTAAACAAATGTAATTTAGATTAAAATATTTGTAAAACGAAATTTCTTCCAATGAATTAAGCATTTCAAAGCCTCGGACTTGGTGCAATATCATTGCTGTATACATGTACTGTTTGGGAATCAATAAGAGAATACATACAATGAGTGCAACACTTGCATGGCAGAGCTGGTATACACAGGCTACAATTAAAAAATGTGCACAAGAGATGAGAAGTAAGATATGAAGAAGTTTTGCTTGTAATTTTGAGATTGTATTTTCCTGTAAGAACTTGAAAAGTAGGTTTAACTTGCTTTGCTTAGCACTCTATACAAGTTTCACTGTAACAGAGATAGTACCCCCATAACATAAAACAGGTCACAGAACTTAAATGAATATATAGCTTTTATCCTTCGTGTGCCATTTCATTAATAATTTTACTCAATTTTGAATGTTAAAATTATCTTAGCAACATAGATTTTTAACATTTGTCAATATTAAAGATTATTCTACTGTTTCAGTGAAATTAAACTAAAATTTGGTTATGGACAATCAAAACACTTTTTTTAATGCTGAAGTAAGTCAAGTTTCAACTTCTGAGAGTGTATTTGAAAAGGTGGTTTAGTTGTCCAACATCTAACTGATTGAGGTTCATAATTTTTAAAACAACAGGTAATCAAATTTCACCTTCTGACAGTGTCCTTTGAAAGGTAACTGATCTATAATCTTTGTGTGATCTTCTGTTTGAGGTTAATACCAATATACTGTAGAGTTTAAAAGAAAGTATGCTGCAGGCTACCTAAAAAGCTTGTGTACTCTTTGGTGATATGTGAACAAAGTTAACCCATCCCTTCACTGCCCTATGTTGCATTTGTGGTGTGAGATGTGTTAAATGGTTTGCATTCCAGGAAAAAAAAATTAATGTATGGCCAGTGTAAAAATGTCACTTACCTAGAGGATATTTTCAAAATGATAATGTCTACTACACTAACTCCCAGATTTTGTTACACACTTAGTACAGGACATAGTCTACTCGGTCAAAAAAATGTGCTTATTCACCATATTTAAAAAGCAAAAGATACATTAAATTAATTGAGGTTCCTGCTGTCGACTTTGACAAGATTTGTATAAGCTTTCAAATTATAGTAGTTTTATCTTGTCTTGATTATCAATAGGAATTAAAATGAACTAAAAGTTTGACTTCAATGCAAATTTATAAAACTGGAATACTAGGTCAACTCTCCATCTTGGAGTTTCATTAAATTGGCTCAGATATAGTATTCATATAGAATTGGAAAAATATTTGTTTTTAATTGCAGCTGTGCAAAGTTTACATTTGCTGAAAAACTGTGAACATTAACTTATTGAATTGCTCTCAAAACCTATATAAAAGGTTTAATTAAAATTTTTTCAAATAGCAGAGATTTTAAAATTTTGTAATTAATTCCATAAATAGTTAATATTGCTGTAAATCACCTGGCAGAATATAAATTTGGTATGAAATTGGGTTCATATTTAAAATAATTTTAAACTGTAAGATTTTTCATCTGAATGCTTTATGTGACTTATTGAAGTCCTTTAATAGTTTAACCTACAACATAAATAAATAAATAAATAGTCCTATTATAATGATTTAGTGTAAAATAATTACCATTACATTCATACTGGTAGCTTTTATAAACAAGATGTAAATTAGTGCAGCGTAAATAAAACAAGTAATTATTATCATATTTTTGGTCAACTAAGTATTAAAGTTCTAATATGAGAGAGTATCTAGATCAGGCTGTTCCACATCAACAGACTCAGAGCCCGACTGGAGGGGCAGCATGACCACAATGTTTGCATTGTGCCACTTCATTCCTTAACACTTGATTCAGTCAAGATGAAAGCTTTCCCTTGCTGCACTGTGTTATACACATTACGAGCAGCTCCTGTGAGCTGTAAATAACTCGCTATTCATTTGCTTGTACTCAAACTGGAACAGCTGATCCAGACAATGCCTAAAACTGTTAACATTTGTACACTTGTAAGCTTTACTTCCACCATTGCTACCACTGTTATCATCCTCCTCTCTGGTCTAGGGGTAACATGCTAGCCTCTGGTTCCCAAGGTCATGGGTTCAAATCTGGCAGATGGCAATGGATTTTTACAAGTATAAAAATCCTCAGCATGGCTTCCTTCAGAAGGGAAGTAAAGTTGTTGGTCCTATGTCTTAGATTTATGGCACATTAAAGAACCTCCGAGTAAAATTAAATGATCTTTCATGCTCAACATAGAATAGGACACTGAGAACCACAGCAGTTGAAGAGCATCCATAAATAAACTCAGTTTAATTTTTTATTATTATTATTATTATTATTATTATTATTATTATTATTATTATTATTATTATTGTTGTTGTTATCATCATCATCATCATCATGTTATCATTTACAAATTAAAAACTCTGATGTCTTCCATTCACATGACTTTCTCTACATCTCTGCAACAAATTATTGTTAAAAAGCTTATGCTTCTATTTACTTCATGCTAATTGAGAAAAAATTAGCAGAAATGGTCTTATTACTTGCTTCCTTGTAAGTAGGAGAGAAATAAGGGAGTAAGATAGGTTAAAGTGAAAGTCAAAAGCTGGTTGCTATGTGACTGAGGTTCCTTTGTTTGTATTGAGAGTTGATAAATTTCTGTGTGAGAAAAGAATACGTTTTTTAAAGCTGAAACCAAAAACAATCAACTCCGTGAAAAAAAAAAAAAAATTATATAACATAAATTGTGTGTTTTAATGTGCTCTACATTTTTTTGTGTGGTAAGTTTTTGTCCATCTCTTACGGTTTAGCAGTTAATACAAAATTTCATAAAATTCTTCCAAAATAAAGTAGTCTTCAGAGGCAAATTCAAGATATACATATTATTTGTCAGGTAAATATCTTTCATATACAATACTTTAATCAAAATCTTTAGAGCCATTTTTGAGATAATCAATATTTTCGAAAAAAAGTTCTGTGTAAAGGGTAGTTGGGGGTGGGGGATTTTATTGAAAATCTTGTGTTGCAATCTTGCAAGATACCTACTTAAATACCAAGTTTGGTACTTAACAGTCTTTTCGTTTTTGAGTTATGCTGTCCACAGACACACGCACGCACATAGACCTTTTTCCAGAAATGCTCTCTTTTTGGTTTCATGGGGACCCAGAACATGTATTTCTGGTGAAATCTCAGTATAAAATTTTTGAGTGCATTACAATACCTTCTCTATACACTATGTACATAGTACATGTAGAGAAAGTAAAAATATTACAAGGAAATTTTGCCTGTTGGTACAACGTTATTTTACGCTTATGTGCATTGACATTTTATAGATGCAAGGGTCACTAAGAAAGTTTTGAGATACATAAAGCCAAGGTTGACTGATTGAAACGGATTGCACCATTGCATATCAACATTCTTTGAATCAAAGGTGAATCAGTATTCATCTAGTGCAAGGTTAACAACCTATAGTGTGATGACAGCCGGTTTCCAGAATGTACGTTATCAAAGAGCACTTTCATGCAATAATTTTAAAATCAGTTTATATGAGATCCAAAGTCTTGAGCGCATGCAACAGGCTTTTGGAGTTATTGCTCCTTCCCGTACCACAGTTTTTTTTTTAGAGGTTTGGAGAGTTCAAGAGAGTCTGAGGTTCATTAAAGAATGAGGTTACAGCAGTGACTGAAGAAAACATAACTGCATCATGTCTGCAAAAACAATTGTGCGACATGTAACGAAATTGAGGCAACTATGCTGATTAGATTGCCAGCAGTTTGTAATGACTATCTTCATCTGAGGAAGATGTCGTCCCATTGGTGCCCCACAATTTAACTGAGCTGCAAAAGTACACCTATGTTGAATGATGTGAAGAAATGCTGGCCAGATTCGAATGAGAAAATTCTCAGTGGGTTTCTGACATTGTCACTAGTGATGAAACTTGGATTTACCAGTTTGACCCTGAGACTAAGTGTCAGTTGGCTGTGTGGATCTTTCTGGATGATGGTCTTTCAATGAAAGTGAAGCATCTGCACATCATCAGTAAGAAAATTGTGACCTCTTTCTTCTCTAAATATCGTAATGTGGCTATCATTCTTGTGGAACAAAGCACAGTTGCTGCACACTGGTACACAATAGTTGGCTTACCACAAGTTTTTAAGAAGCTTCGTCAATTGCAGCCAAGGACAAGACTGGGAGAAATTCTGCTCCACCATAACAATGCCTCTGCACACACAGCCAATGCAACAATCCAGTTTCTGGAGTTTACAGAGATGAAGCCAATGACTACAGTCCTATTTTGGCTCCAAGTGACTTCGTTTTTGCTCCCCACAATGCAAAATCATATGTGTGGAAAGAGGATTTGAGCCCTGAAGAAGCTGTTGCGTATGAAAGTGAGTGGCAGGAGTGCTTTCAAAAGTGGTCTGAGAGAGTGAGAAAGTGCATAAAATGTGGTGGTAAATACTTTGAAAAACTTCACCAATCAGACTGATTTTATCCAGGCTAGTTGTTTTGCATCTCAAAACTTTTGTAGTGACCCTCATATCAGCATGTTTATGTAGGTTGCAACATGCTGAACCTAGCTGTGATGTTTTCACTAGACAGCCATTCAGTGAATAAAGCTCTTGCTGACTGGATGTATTCCGAGTTATTGTATTTAATATTGTTTTCCTTCTCAGGCCTAATAATAAAACTATTGCTGTAGAGTTAAATTTTTAAGCCAGTGAAAATGTGTATTATTAATAAAACTACCAATTTATGTTTGAATGTTTCTTTTCAATATTTATTATTATTTATATATGCCAAGCTATTTATAAACAAATATGATCAGTGTTTAGTCCTGGTTCTTTACCAGTCATACTCATGATTTATCATTAGAGAAGGAATGTTAGGTGGCTGAGCCAGAAACATGATGTGACAGGTGCAATACGAAAATGATCATGTAAAGATGACATTGTTTCTGGATGTATTAAGGTGATTCTGATAAAGGTTTTCTTTGACTATGGAACAGATTTCAGATTTTTTTTTTTTTAACAAAAACGCTCAATTTGCATTGTTTTTTCAAAAACTCTTAGAAATAGTTTTTGGAAACTCATTTTTACCACTTATTTCAATCTACCTAATCTAACCTAACATAGCCTAACCCGGATGAAATCTCAAAACCAGAGGAACCTGCCATTTGCAATGGCTCATCCTGGCCTAACAGCCTCCACTTTCCCTATATTCATCTTCCAAAAATCACTTAGAAAACACAGGATCCATTTAACTTTAGCTTACCTTAATGTTTTGACTGATACAACATATCAGCTGCTTTTCTTAAGTTCATATTTACACTTGAACAAATACTCTGCAATCATCTATTTATATATTTGTGTTTAATTAATAGCTCAACAATTTGGTCTGAGCAAAACTCAATACATGAAAATTACTTGACTTACATTCAGTTTCACATGTGCACAACATCATAGCTATTACTGTTTCTTTTTCAGTTCACAGCTGTTAACCAACTCAAAATATTGAATGACCTATTACGTGATTAAGTCATTGAATATCGTTGGCCACATCTTTTCATAGCATTTGGCAGAGCAATTAACTAATGAGATCATACCTTTAAAATCACTGACAGCCATGCGTTTACCTAGTTAGAAATCATTAAACACTTTAAACTCAAGAACCAAACACTTCCTAAACATACGCTATATAGAATTATGGCTCAAAATTAAGTCTAAGTACTTCCTACACTTAAAAAAACTCATTAATCCATTCTGAAGTTAAACTAAACTTTTACCATGGTTCTGAAAGCTTTCATTACTGAATATCTGTAGTTGTTTGATAGAAGTGAGCTTGCTTTTGCTTTATTTTTTCTGTGATTGCCGTAGATGGTATTATATGAAATGATGAGATGTATATAGGTGTTTTAATTAATTGATTATACAGAGTGCTTTAAGCAGTTTCCATATAGAACTATGGCTCAAAATTAAGTGTAAGTACTTCCTACACTTGGAAAAATTCATAAATCCATTCTGAAGTTAAACTTTTACCATGGTTCTGAAAGCTTTCATTATTGAATATCTATAGTTGTTTGATAGAAGCGAGCTTGTTTTTGCTTTGTTTTTTCTGTGATTGCTGTAGATGGTATATTATATGAGGTGATGAGTTGTGTGTGTATTTTAATTGATTATACAGAGTGCTTCATGCATTAAACGTTTGATATTTCTATATGCAAGTTTTGGGCACATATTCAACATTTTTTCCCATTTATTTTACATTACTTTAAATAATTGATCGCATTGCGATGGATCTGTTTAGGTGAGATACTCGGTTGGTATGTGGTGAACAGTAGTCTCCAAGTTCTCATCCCTGTACCATACAACCTTTGCTTTGTGCCAAACAGATGGTGTTACTGTCTCATCCAGTCTTCTGTTTTTCACCATCTGCTTACAACTATCAATCAATGTTAGGAAAACTTGAAACCAATGTATACATTTCCTGAAAGAGCAAACTGAAATATTTAAAATACTACATCCTATCATGCGTATATATTTGCAAATCTCAGGGGAGCAGAGATTTGCAGGTGGGGGTTGTCAATGTCCAATCTGGGTGAAGTTCAATTGGAACAAAGTTCCTTTGAACTGCTGGTGCACTGTTTTGCTGTGAACTCAGCTATGAGAGAAGTGGGTGAGAGAGTGCATAGTGCAGAGAACCTTGTAAACATTGTGTGCCTGCTAAACCACATATTTAAATCATAATATATTAATTGGTTACCTTGGGACCAATTTATATGTGTTTTAAAAACACAATTAAATACTAACCTATGGTTGTAGTATAATCGTGTGGAGGATAAAACTATTCAGGGTGAAAATATAATCTCATGTATGGGTAGGCACTGGTTAACTAGTTATCTGTTTACTGTGGCAGTCGTTTACCTACCTTAATTCCTTTAGTTATCTTTAATGTCATAAATTGTTTTTCCTTTCTCATATTTTCTTCTCTTCCTTAACTACATATGTTTCTGGACTTTATTCTTCTTACTTGCTGATGCATGCTATATTTCCTTTCTTAGCTTAGATATATTACTTCTCTAGATCAGACTCGTACAGCTACTAAATATTAAAACATTGTCTCATCTTTGGTTAAAACAGAGAGCTGGAACTTCTTTTGCTTAAAGTGATTAATAAATGGATTTAATATGTTAAGAGGGTTCAATTTTATAGGTAGAATCTTGATTTGGAACCATCTGTACACTCACACCTGCAGGTTCATTGCACTCGAAGGCCCACTTTGCAATGATAGCAGTGTTCCATCATGAGAGCAGTTTAAAGGAACTCATTCTGGTTGGACACTAGCAACCCATCTGCTCCTCTTACCACTTTGTTAACTGATAGATAGGGAGGGAGGGAGAGATTTGAGGGTTTTACATGTTTCCCCTTTTGGATGGTGTATAAATCAGTTTCAAGAAACATTGATTGATGATGCCTTGTCAGATGACACCATCTGTACTCAGAGTCAGTAGCTTGTAAGTTTCATTCCTTTACACTATATCACTTTGCCTCACGACAAGCAAATGGCATTGGATCCCTTCCAGTCCTTTAATTACCATCTATCCTCAATTTTAATACAGTTAAGACTGAATTTGGAACTTTGGTTCATGGTGTTAAATATCCAGTCTGGTATTTACATTGGCGAATGAGGGAAACCGCAAAAGAATCTCAGCCAGATTGGCGAGTGTATGCATCCAATGGTTGAAAATTATCATTGAAGGTGAACAACTCTACTATATTACTTGGCTTAGTAAAACACTGTATCCAGCAACTTCTCTACTAGTAATTATTTGGGTTTGGGGGTAATGGCATGTCTGGTGCCATTTCCTTAACCTTTTCGTTGCTGGCATATTTTTAGCTGAGAAACACCTCCTTGCTGATTTAATTTTTGAAATATCCAAAATATTAAAACACTTAGAAAACCAAGCAAAACTACTGTAAAGGAAATATTAACTTTCCAGAAATGATGTAGGCTAGTTTAGATGCTCTACATGTTCCAAATTTTCATTTTCAAGAGATTTCTATGAATGTATATGCAACACACACAACACAGGATTGTCCACAAGGAACCACCACTGTCACTAACACTTGTCTTTGATTATAGAGTCAAGTGGGGTAAATGCGGGACAAAAATCTAATATTTGATAATATTTTACATTTTAAGGCTCAAATAATCATTTTGGAATGCATACAAATACAGTTTATTATTCTATTTTCCTTCCCATACTTGAAGTTAAGACATGTGAAACTGTTCATAAATAATCTACAAAAATTCAAGTCCCATAGTTACCTCATGTTTTGGGGCAAATGAGGGACACTGCCTTAACTCAATGACCAGCAGTAATATACTAAATCTGGGGTAGTGACGGGACAGGTGATATTTTATTTTTCATAACTGAATTTTTTCACATTTTAGAAAAATCAAAAAAGTTATATTTTCTGCAAAGAAAGAAAAGTGAAACTTTGGATGTGAAACTTGTACTTTTTCTAACAAAAGAAAAATTATATATCATTACATTGGTCCTGGGGAAACATATTTACGAAAATTGTCCAACATCTGAAGTGCATGAAATGTATTTACACTTTTCATTTAGTCGTTTCTTCTCATTAATATCAATACATGATGGAAATTCATTTTCTTGTGCTCAACAGAAAGCATGACCAACAAAATGACTTCCCCTTTGTAGAACTCCACATACAATCTGTGTTACTCACACAAATAAGTCTGTAATGCACAAGTTTTGGACCTTTCTTTTTGAAGAAGATGTAATGCAGGCAATGAATAGCCTTTCTTCAGAATTTCATGTCATTCGGCTTCACATCTTGAAAATGAAACTTCCTGTAAAGAAGAAACAATGTCTACAATCAAAAGCATTGATTCAATACTTGCAACTGGGTGGTTTTCGTCCATTTTCACTACACACGATACTCTAGTTAACCGTGCAATGAGCAAGTCGATGCAAAAGTGGGAGCATGAAAATCACTATCTCCTCCCACTTTCATATTGTCCTGGTAACTGAGCACTTATGCTGGCCTCCATGCCATCACATGTTCATGCTTCTAACGAATACTCAGGTGGTTGAGATACAACAATCTCATGAGCTACTAGACAAAAGTTGGACAGCTTTATAGTTAAAATAATGGCTAACATTACCCGTTTAACTATTATTCGGTGGTATTGATAAAGTTGAGAAAGCAGAATTCTCCTGTCTGTTGAGCAAAGTCAAGATTCTAATCAATAAAACCGAGGAAAGTGTATATGATAATGAACATTCTCCAGGTTGGAAAAATGATGTTATGTTGGAGTAAACTTAATCCTCTTGTCATTGAAAATTTTCTTCAAGAAATAGAACTCATCTCAGTATGTGATTCAACTTGATACAGCACAGTTGTTTGGCATGATGGCAGTATTTATGAACATAGTTCAACACAGGAAAGTGTATAAGGAACAAAGAGAATCAAGATTATAGAACTCTATAGATTTGAAGGAAAATGTAGAGTGACTGTCAGATCATTTCCTGGGGCAAAACAATGAAACTAGAGGAGGAGCTCTCACAATTGAACAGAGAATTAGGATATTGCTGGGATACTTAAGTGACCCAGGGTTCCAGAGCAGGGTTACCAAGGACATTGAAGTGAGCACTATTTCAGCTACATTTTATAGTGTGTTGGAAAAAATATTAAGGAAGGCTCACTTGTGAATCAGGTTTCCATCAGCTTTACTGCAAATGAAAATTGCAATGAAAGAATGGTAACAGCACTTTTATTTTTCTGCATGCTCTAGGAGTGGTAGACTACATGCTTGCACAAATTATACACCTCGCCAACATGAGGATTTATATATTAATCACAAAGTGGTTCATAGCTTCTATATTCAAGCAAGCTACAATGCAAAGGAAGAATTCACGAGCATGGACATCTCATGGCCCATGGCTATTCATGATTCATGCATATGGTGTAATTCTAACATTTGAGGAATTATGAAGCAAATCAAGCTAATGTTCTCCTGTTAGGTGACTCAGGAGCCCCATGGCTCATGACACCATTTCATGGCCCTGCTATACCAGAAAAAAGGGCCTACAACTACCTTACTAAAAATTATATTAAAATAGAGTGATCTTTTGAACAAGTTAAAAAGAGATTCCCTTTTCGTAGTTCTAAAATTAGACTTAAAACAAGAAAAGTGCTTTCTGTAATTTTATCCTAATTTGTACCCCATAATTGTGCTAGGTACTTAAAAGATGAGTATTTTGAGGTTGTGAGTGATCATCTACCACAACCACCACTGCTACCATTACCTATAATAAATAAAAATAATACAATAAAAGCTGAAATTGTAGTAGAAAGTATTGTATTTATGTTTATTCAGGGATGTCTTTTCTATGTAAATGCATGTTTTAGGTAATACTGGAAATGTCAGCATGAAGCAGTTACAGGACAACTACTCTATAAAATAAAGTAGAAAGTAGTAATCTTTGATTTTATTATAACTCAAATAGAGATGAAAATCTGGAAACATTTTTAATTTTATTAGAAAATAATCATAATCAACATATGTTAAGGTATGTGATTGATTGTTGTAACGAGCAAAAGCAATATTTACAAAGTAAAATAAGTGGGATCAGAATGTAGCATGGTATCATTATTACATACAACTAATCTTCCTCTCCATTTCTTTAGCAAGCTGAAATTGCTCTGCAAGAGTTGCAAAATTTAGAACAACATTAACCTCTCTTACTCAACAATGCTTAGGTGTTTTGCTTCTTATCTTGTTCTGCTCGAGGACTGGGCTGGTTCTGTGGTGCTTTGATGGAGGTGGTGGGTTATTGGAAGCGTTTCTTGAAATGAAGGAGGGCAGATTTTCCTACTCATTGTGATGAAAGTTATCACCAATTGTTACAGCCCCTGTATAAAATTAATATAAAAATATCTCGCACAGAACTACTAATAAATAAAAGTTAGTTAAGTTTGCATTTTTAAAAGCATGGAATTCATTTAATTTATTGCTATTATTGTTGTTGTTGTTGTTATTATTATTATTATTATTATTATTATTATTATTATTATTATTATTATTATTATTATTATTATTATTATTATTTTCTTGTTCATACTGAAAGAGAACGACTTTGTTAACAGAAGGATTAGTATCAGCTTCTGTCAGATTGTAGAGTTTCTTCTCCCTGTCATTTAGCACATTTGACTTATTGCCTGTCAGGTTGCAATCAGTTTTATTTTTCAAACAAGTTTTCATATTTGCTAATGAATTTGTTCCTCTGAAATTCCAACTCCAATCTTGTTGTCATTAACTTAATCCCAGCAAGAGCTGTGGATCTTCTTTGCCTTGCATCAGGTAGGATTGATCTCTGGAACACTAATGCGTACGACTGTAGTATATCTTCAAAATCTGACAAAAATTCACTCTTTCATGCAGTCTGCTTCAGAATTATTTATTTCTAATAATTAATCATACCTCAACAAACACACACATGCACACTTGCCAGAAACAACTGCTAGGCAGTCAAGCAGCATGGAAGCTGAGAAAAAGGAGAATCTTCTCCGTTTACTTGGAGAAAAATGTTTTTATTGTTAATGATTGTTAGTATCATTCTCCATGAAATGAGCATGCTCATTTTGCTCATGAGAGAAAAATATTCTCAACTTTATCAATACCACCTATTGTTCCTAGAGGAAGGTGAGGAGAAACCCAGCAGAATATAATATAATGTATATTTTCTGCAAGATTCAGAGTTGGCCTAGACATGAATGTAACCTATATTGCACTGCATATTTAAATCAATCAATACTACAAATCAATCCATTTGTTATTTAAGCCAAACAACATTTAAACATTTAAAATATATACAAAAATATAGACTTCTGTGTGTAAGGAAATATTAGCATAACAAATTTCATGTGATAGCAGTTATTAATATTTATTTTGTGAATCTGCAAATCTTCTGGATACTGGATTTATTTACTTCATTAAATATCAGATAACGCTTATTAATTGAATATTTATTTGAAATCTGTGAGCTCTTCAAGCCTAATTAATAAGTTCTCCATGTAAGGAAAACACTTTCCAGTGACATTGCATTGCATTGATGTTGCAATTAAATTTGAGCTCCTGCAATAGTGAGAAAACTTTACAAGCCAAATGCCCACATTGTGAGGGATTTTTTCAAAATGAAAGAGGTGTGAATATTCACATTAGTCGCTCGCATCCACAAATACATAGAAACAGAATTCGAGAAAAGTATAAGGATGTCCAAAATAATAAAATTAATACAAGTAATATTGTTAAAAGTGATGAAAATAAACCTGTGAACCACAATTCTATACCTGAATCTAAAACACCAGATTCTCTGGATAAATTCAAAACAGAACTTTAAATGGCAAATTATGTTTTCAGATAACATTGAAGATTCTATTTGATTTAAATGTACAAAATTTTATATCGTTTTTAACATCAGCTATAAACTATCTATCTGGTCCTAAGCACCTGGCTACAAATATTATGAAGCTAGGAAGAAAAATTGTTTAATAAGTAAGCAGAAATGTCATAAAAACTCAAGTGATCCAGAAAGAGCAAACAAAAGGGATAGTGAAAGAAGGAAAAATAAATATAATTATGAAGTAACACAATTTCTATTTTATAATAAATGAAGGAAAGCTATTAGACAGGTTCTAGAAACAAAAAGCGAAATGTGTAAAATCACAAAAGGCGATATTCACAATTTTTTTACTAGAACATATTGTCAAGAAAATTCAGCTGAAAGGGCACAGTATCCCCAAAATTACCAAAGTAGAACGTTGTGAACTGGACGACACATTTAATAACAAAATTTCTAAAAATGAAATAATCACAGCTACTCGACGTATTGCAGTTGACACAGCTCCTGGTCCCGATCGCATGCTTATTAGAACCATAAAGGAAGATACTGTTAGTGAATAATAGCAAAGATTGCAACAAGAATGTTAAAGACCGGTAAGGTACCACTATGCTTACAGAAAGCAAGAACAATATTGCTTTTTAAAAATGGTGACACCAATAATATTTCTATCTGGCATCCCATTACTATTTGCTCTGTCATAAGACGGGTATTTGTTGAATTTAACAAATATCAGCATGACTTTACCAACCTACCGAGTACACTAATCAATACATCAATAATCGGAGCAACAACATAAAGGTAACATTACATTAACATTTTTGGATGTTACAAAAGCCTACGATAACATTGGACACAATCACTTAAATAAGACTCTAAGGTCCCAAGGAATCCCTACCAAGTTAGCGGATATAATAATAGTTTTGCAATCTGGGAACCATACACAAATTGAAACATCTGCAGGCAAAACAAAAACAATTTCTCTTTCACGAGGCGTCATGCAGGGATCTCCTCTTTCTCCATGGTTATACAATCTCGCTACTAACCATATTCTGGATGAGCTATCAGAGGAGAGTGTAAGTGACCACTATGGCTTTAAACTCATGTCAGATATGCCGGCTCTAGCCATTTTGGGATTTGCCGATTATATAGTCATCATCTGGAAAGATAAGGAAGCCGCTCTTGAATTAACACGCCTTGCAATACAGCAATTTGAAGAGATAGGGTTACAGGTCAACCCAAGGAAATGCACAGGACTTGACATCCAAAATGGAAATATAGTCGACACAACTCTAACAGTAGACCAGGCCTGCAAGATTGAAACCATCGCACCAGGAGATTCAATAAAATACTTGAGCGTGACCTACACTGATGTGCTGGATTTTGATAAGAGTGGTGTAATTAAAAAACTTCACAAGAAATTAGATCTGCTAGTGTCCTCCCCTTTGCTTAAAGCTGAATAAAAATTTCAAGTTCTTAACTCTTCCATTTGTACATCCATAACATACCCTTTCCAAACCACTAATCTGGCTAAAATACCAAACAAATTTCTTAATGACTGTGACAAAATTATCAAAAGTTCCTTAAAAGAAATATTACAGCTACCTATGGATGTACCAGATCACATGCTATATTCTGACATGAAATGTAAATGGCTTGGTCTCTTCAAAGCAGCATGGGAGGCATATCTGCAACACATAAACTCGTGCAAAACTTTAATTCAATCCTCCAATCCATACATACAGACCACTCGAGACCTTACTGCTGAGATGAATAAATCCTTGAAGATTTTAAATTTAACAGAAGACAGTTCAATGGAGAATCTCCGTACTGGACTGTTTGACGTTCGACGTATCAGGGGGACACTTTGAGAAAGAGAGGTAGACGCCTGGGCCAAACTTCCTCAGAAAGGACTCAGCATGGAATTATTCAAAGAATACAAACCAGCGAATTCATGGATTCGAAACCGTGATGGCCTAACATCAAGTGAATGGTGTGAATCTATAAAAATGACGGCAAATTTATCTGCCGTGCGTTCCATACTGGACAGATCGCAAGACAACAGCCTCTGTCGGTGATGCCACAGAGAGATAGAAACTTTTGCACATGTCTTGGGATCTTGCCCTCATGGAGAACTATTGCGCAACTCTCGCCATCACAAAATTCGCTCAATGATCGCTGATGAACTGCGAACAAAGAACTACAAAGTCTTTGGAGAAGTCCATGGACTGGAAACTAATGGTAGCACTAGACAAATTGACATGATTGCTATTCGAGAAGGCACAAAAATAAGATTTATCATTGACCCTACCGGTAGGTTTGAAAAACTCAAAGGACAACCAGAGGACGTCGACAAAGAGAAAAGGGATATTTACACACCCACAATCCCATACTTCAACGCAAAATACGATCTGAATATTATAGAGGTAATTGGTCTGATGGTCGAAGCTCGGGGCACCATTCCTTTACATTTTTTTAAAACCTGGAAGTTTGGGACTGAAGAAGGGAAAAATAAAAGAAATTGCCATATCTGCAATAAGAGGTTCACTTTCTCTTCTTCCCAATCATTTGTATAATAGCCATTTTTAGAATTTCCACGGTGTATATTTCTTTGATATAAATTATTTACTGTATGTTAATTTTATATTATTTATGTTTAATAATAATTTTGCTGCTTTTAGTTTCTTTTTCGATTGCTATACAGTGAAAACTGTTGATATTTCATTATCTTTATAGAAGAGTTTCAAGTTCTTTTGTTGCTTTTTTTTTTTTTTTTTTTTATTTATTTATTTATTTTTTTTTTTAATTTGTTGCTTTACTCTGTTCTTGTTGGCAGCCCATAAATATGGGGAGTTGTTATTGTTTCAATAAATAAATAATATATGCATGAGGATGGGGTAAACACTGTAAACATTATTATATATTAGAACTTATGACATATCCTATGTATTTGGAGTGTGTGGATGAAAGAAATGAAACCTAGAGACTAAATTAAAGAACATAGCTGTAATGCATATAACCCATTGTTAGATGACAAGGGTGGTTTTCTCAGGGGTAATGTTGGGAAGATAGAAGTTTGCTTTGGAAGGACTCTGCAGCTTGGAGTTTGATTGTTACGGATGGCAGTGATGAGGAAGTTGCTTAAGGGTGGTGGCACAGCTCCAGGAACATCAGACTGAAACCAACTCAGAGAGACATCCAAGAACGTTCCAACAGCCTCTCTGAATACATATCAACAGCTGTGAAATATCATCTAGCAATGGACATCATCTGCCTCATCTTCAGGGAGGAGGTGAGAGCCCTCCTGGAGACATCGGATGAACCAGTTACTCTACCAGTTAGACTTTGCCAGAGAAGCCCCATACTTCACCAGGCACTAGCTTCATCTTCTCCTTAATTCTACATTCCTCATCCCCTGAATCCGCTGCGGGGGCCTAGGTCTAGTCTGTCTTCCGGCCCACATTCCTATTCCCCTAGCTCCTACTCTTGGTCAGTCAATTTTCACCTTTGAATCCACAGGTGCAATCATACTGCCTCTCTTTTTCCCCTCTAATACTGGTGGAGGGGTGTTTTAGTCAGTATGGCCAGTTGGCAGACCCTAACACTCCGTGCTTGACTGGTTCAGTCCTTACATTGGATTTTTCCCCTCCGCTCAGAAGAAAAGAAAAAAAAAGCCCAATGACTCGCCATGATTTTGTTCACTGTTAGGTCTCTGTTGACACTCTGCAAGCACCTATGAATACCTGTGAGGTTTTAGTTTTCCACCGAAAGAATTGTAATAACTGTTCTGCATTTGGAAACCACCTCTGTTACAGATGCCATTTTGTAGGCTAGTTACAGCACTGCCACTTATTGGAAATTAATGAATTGTATGAATAAAGCAGGAATATTTAAAGATGTTCCAAACAAAATTCCAATTTTTTCAACTGAAATTGGCTGAGAAAAACAATGTGTTACACTACTTATTGAGCACCCTGAACATGTTCTGACTGAACATTGTGCCTTTTGAGGGTAGTTTAATAAGCTGCATACCCAGGGAATATTTTTAGAACAGCTTACCTGACTTATATGAATTGGTGTGTGTCTACTGATCAAAATAGCTGTGTGGTAATGCATTAAGTTCACATGCAGGTGGTCTATAGTTCAAATCCTGCCGGGACCTTCCTCTCTTGACAGGTTTTCTTTCAGGTCAATCCTCATAATTGGCAAATGACAGGTAGGTAACCTAAATTTAGGCATGAATCAGTTCTTCTCCTAATTATTTAGTTTCATCATCAGTATCACTGCCTGTGTTGCTGTATGTAGTAAGAATGGGAGTTTTAACACTACTTAAGAGAGAGAAAAAGAATTGCCTGTTTTCAGAGGCCCTAGACTTTTTTCAGTGGAATAATTTGTCCTTATGTAAACAAAGCACAATATGTATTCCTCTACTTACTTGCTTTGATTGTAGGGGTAACAGGACTTCTTTCATATCCAGTTGTCACCAAGGGAGATTACTACATGGAATCTTGGAATTGTCATAGCTTTCCTTATACCTGGTGTTCTTCTTAGGATAGTTTAGAAACACACTACTGATTAGATAATAATTGCATAAAGCACTCTGAACTAAAGATATAAATAAGAAATATAAAAACCATCATACGAAAATAAATACAAAAGACATACCTAATCTGAATTAGAGAGGCTGTATTCCAACAAGAACAGAGTCCTGCTCCTCCCCTCACCCTTCATCATTTTCTGTTTGTGTTTAACTCTTAATGGTGATGTCTATCCATATTTGGGAAGTTGAGGGGCCATCCATGTTTCATTGAGAAAATAACAGCTTTTGCCCTTCCTGTCTATACACGGGAATTTAACAATACATCCTCACAGTCAACAATCATATTCCTACCGTTTCTTTTCCTGAATTCAAAATCAATGTTAAGTAACAGTTTATAAAAGGATGTTTGTTTGAAAGTATGAAATTAGGGGTCACTGTTCGCAAATGCAAGTAGCTTCTTGATTATAAGTGCCTCATTAAAGTGGAAGAAATTATGAATATTTTGACGCACTGCACTCCTAACAAATTCGTCACACTGAACTTCTAGCACTGACCTTTTACGTTTCCTTGATTTTCCAAGTGTGGAAAGTGCATGTTTCTACCTTTCACTGCACGCAAAATTTATATTTAATGCTCACACACCTGTAAACTCTACTGTCATGTTAACAGTATCCTTGATGGTCAACATGAGGTATTTCTAATCATTTTATGAAACAATTCAAAATTACAACTTTCTCACCACCTATTAAAAGGCTTACCTCTGCGATGTTTTGCAAACTGCACTTATTCAGCCATTATGGTTTTTGTTGTAATGGCCTCACCTTCTTGCTTCCAAAACTGGCCAGCACAAGGCAGTGTGCCCATCCTGTTTGCTCATTTTGTAATTAAGTTCAGTTTGATTGTTTACTTTAGATTTATTTTACTGCAACTCTACATAATCATATGCTTAAGCATACGATTGTAACATAATACAGAGGAGTTTTTGTTAGTACTCAATGAACTACTTTGTAACCAATGTACCTTGTAATACATGGCATCAACCAATGAACGTAGACTTGACTCGCTTTTGTGCCTTTGTCTCTGTTTACATGAGTACCTATTCTCTGGGTGAAAATGGTCTAGTTGAGAGTGCCCTTTTGGTCTGTGTGGCTCAGTTGGTTAGGTGCTGGCCTTCTGATCCCAAGGTCATGGGTTCAAACCTGACCCAGACCAATGATTTTTAAGTGTGCTTAAAAGCAACAGCCCCATGTCAGTAGATTTTTTGGCATGTAAAAGATATCTTCCAGGACAAATTTTCGGTACACTGGTTGTGCTGATATGATCCTGGCAAGTAACAGCATGATTAACAAGCAAAATATATGCAGGTATGTTAGTATAATTGAGGCTAATGCTACCATGTTTGTAGTCATTTATTAGATAATACACCAATCCATAACAATTACAAAATCAGCCTTTTAGCTACAGAAGTCTCATCCTTCATCTGTGTTGTTCTCTGACTACTTCGGTTCAATCCCAAGTGACCACATGTGAGATTTGTGGTGGACAAAGTGGCACAGGGGTGGGTTTTCTCTGTGTTCTCCAGTTTCCCCTGCCATCACATTCCACCGGTGCTCATCTTCATGTTATGTTGTGAATGTAATGCAGTCCAGCACACCTTTAAGTTGCGGGACTGTACAAATTCTGAGTTTTGCTGCAGGTAGGAGAATGTTAAAATAGGGGCCTTCTCTTATGAGTTTTGGTATAAATAATCATCTAGTAATTAACTATATTTATTATTCATTTTAGAAGTGGATGTGAAAAAATTAATCCAGTCTATGAGCAAAGGTTCAAGCAGGCAAAGCTATTGCCTGGACAAATTTTTTTCCTCATTCATTGCTTTGTCACATGAGATATGCAGTGTTTGGTTGGAGACCAATATGTGAGCCCGCAGATAGTATCTGAGTGGTTCAGTTACTGATGTAAAGTGTGCATGGTCTCTGATATCAAATACACTGCAAGGGGGTAAATTGGTGGACCTGGCCATGTCGCTCAAATTGAGGAATGTAGAAATAGGATGATGCAAATTCCATCTGAGGCACATCTTAGTGGGCAACTGGGTCCTTGGAATAATAGATGTTCAAACAAATGAGGTGCAGATGAGGATATATAATGATAATGTTGACGATGACGAAGAAAAATTAATTGTGGTGTAGCAGCTAGGTCTAAGTTAGACTTAGTTAATGAGTGAACTAGTATCATAATTCATGTATAGAAGTGTACATAGTTATACAGTAAGTGCAATTTATTGATGAAAAAAGACAGTTGGCAGCATCGCATTAAGTGATGCAGGATGAATAATTTGGATACACAGCATTGTTCAGTATGGTTACATGCACAGAAGGTAAATAAATAATTATAAATCTTGAGTCATGTAAAGAAAACATTCTCTGGCATGAAATACCAGAAAAAGTGATTTTAAATACATATTAGTTAAAAAAATATCTAATGTTAAACTTTGAAATAATATTCTGCTCAAGTTGGACTTAGAAAAAATTGCACATCACATGTTGGAAAGAGGAGCCTAGTTTTTATTTCTGGTCATTTATTAATTGAAACACAATAACCAATTTTCTACAGGTGTATTAAAATTGAGTTTGCAATATTTGCCAGTTAGTTTACAATGATTGCTGAAATATTGCTTTGTAAAACTGTGAGGTGAGTGGATGTCTGCCATGTTGTTTATTCTGATACTACTTATTAAAGAACACCTGAGAATTAGGTGGACCTTTATGCATGGTCATACAGAAGTTGGGTATTTATTTTTGCGAAAGATGACAGGTCTACCAAGGTTCTTATTCCAATTATAGTTCTTTTTTGTGCATGAATATTATGCATATATATTTCTCATTATTTGGTTTCAAAACATTTATACTCATACATAAAAATTGAAACACGTTTTATTTAAAAAAGAAAAGAAAAGTGAAATAAGTAAATATCATGCTCCTAAATAAAAAAGCAAATAAAAATTAACTTAATATGAGTGTGTAAACCCTGTGCCTGTATTACTGACTTTATTTTACAATGCGTGGATTTGACTTGTGATGCAAATGCCTGGTCAAATGGTTATAGAGTATACTTCTTCTCAAGCATCCTGTATTTGATCCCACATAACCATCTTGAAGATAAATTTAACTTAAAAGCAGGTTAACAACAAAGAGTCCATTGCCTGGATAATTACACACACCTCATAGCAGCAAATAAAGGGACATCAAGTGTTCTGGCAGTCTTAAGACATAGACTATCCAGCAGTGTTTACTGATGCAAGATGAGATCTCCTTGTAGCTTTGTCTTTATATGTGCTCAGCATACAAAATTCAGTATGATCACTTACATATCATGTAAAACACCAAGGCTTAGAGATGCATGTACATGATTTTAGCACCATTCATAACTGAAGAATGAGGCAGAGTTTCAGGGCATTTTCTTTTATCCTCATTAAATAAATGCTGGGTAACATGCATCTAAGGCTCATTTTGCATCACTCCATCCATTTCATTAACCATCTTTACAGGCCAGGATCATTAATAATGTTAAGGGAATGTTTCACTAAAATTTGCCCTAAATCCTGAAAATAAAAATGGAATGCAATCAAAAAATATTCTCCAATGTTTGTGGTTTTATAATCCACTTTTATTTTTGAACTGGCAGACATTTCAAGGTCATCACATAACTCATTAAATGTCCTGATATATGGTGGATGGTGACAGTGATGTGTTTTAACAATTGAAATGTTTTCCGAAATAAAAAGTAAGTGATGTAGTGTTACAAAATCGACTCAACTAACTTTCAATCATAAATGTCCTTGTGCATGTGGTTAACAGCTGCATGAGTACATTTCAGTTAGCCGGTTCATTTATACTTTATTTTCAGCTTTTGAAACTAGTGGGTAAGCAAGAAGAAGAAATTTTCTTGTCTAGAAGACTGTTGGCTAAGGTGATAGGCAAAAGAGTGCTATAGAGTGCCTTTTGCAAGAGCAGCATGCAACTTAATATGGAGGTTTTGTTATTCTGTTGAGCTGTGCTCACTAAAATTGTGCTTGTGAATTAGCATTATATGTTTTTGTTAATATATTATTGTAATATACTTTAGATTATTCAATAGTTTATACAAATATAATAGTGTAATAATGGGAATAGGAAGTTTAGAGAGCAGCAGATAAATGGTTTTTCTGGTTAGGTTAGACAGGTTGGCTTACATCTTTGTTTAGTTAGATTCATATATGCTTCATTAGGATAAAACAGGAGTAGGGTAGATGACAAATGTAATAAGAACAGAAGAGGCTCTAAATGCAGCAATAAGATGAGTTTAATAAGCAAGCACTGGAATCCATATATGGAAAGTGAAGTGCCAGTTCACTTCAGGGTAAGAATTTGGAAATTGAAAACCTGCATGTTGTTGTGTGGCGAAAGTGTCCTAACAATGTCTGTTTAGGTAACAGTTTATGAGCTCAACTTTGGTTGCTGGTCCTTATTGAAATTGATATTAGAAATAAAAACACTTTAATTTCACCTTTTTTTATGAAATACAACATTCTGCAAAGAATTCAGAAGGAAGCTAAAGTTTAAAAGTGTCGTAGAGCAAAGGAAGAAGAGGCAAGATGGTCTAGTATATGAACTTGGATTTTAACAACTTTCAAAGTATAAATCCTTGACTAAAGAAGCTTATCGGCTCAAAACTTGACTTTCTGGTATTTTATTTTTTCAGTATTTCTGCTTAATTAGAATGTCCCACACAATGCAGTTCTCTTCTAATCACTTTGCAACTTTGTATGCTTATTTTGAAAGTCCAAATGAATAAAACTGTTATATGATTTTTGTGCACAGTATGTACATTTTTAGTTATTCATTTCTGAAAGTAACAATGAGGTTTAAAAGTTGAAAAAAATACAATTAAAATTTTTTTAAAAGAGTTTACTTACTGACTGAACTTTTTTTTTTTGTATTGTGTGGAGCATCTTACCTACACCCATAATTTTGCAGCTGTGAAGATTAACACCTTGAAAACCAAGGAGGATTTGGATTGAAATTAATAACTGTCATATCCATACAAGTCAAATATATGGTTAAAATTTCAACCATATTGGAAGGATACTTGAAAATAGCATTTTCAGAGTTGCATTCCCTTAAATGGCTAACTAAAAGATCTGATCTGTTCCATTCACATAATTTTCTCCAGCTGCCCCAAATACAAACTATTCTAACAAAAGGCAATTCTTTTATCTACATCATGCTAATCGAGATGAACAATTAGCAGAATTGGTCTTATTGCTTCATTGTAAGTAGAAGGGAAATAAGGGAATACATTATGCTAAAGCAGTAGTCAAATCTTTTAAAAGCTGGTTGCTATGTGAAACAATTGAGGCTCGGTTTGTTTGAGAAAAGTTGTAGTTTAAACCTGAAACCAATAACAAGGAGTATCTCAAAAGCGGTCAAATGTACAGGAAAAACATATATGACATAAATTATGTGTTCTAATGAGATTTACATTTTTTGTGTACTAAATTTTTGCCTTTCTCTTAAGGTTAAACTATATTTTTTATTTTATTTTTTTTTTTTTTTATTTTTTTTTTTTTTTTTGCTATTGCAAAATTCTGCAAAACTCATTCAGAATAAAGAGGTTTTCAGAGGCTATTCCTGAAACATCAAAATATACATTTTATTTGTGATGTAAATATCTTTAATATATAGTATTTTAATAAAACTGTTAGAGCTATATTTTGAGAAAAACAACACTTTCAAAACTTTTTCCATATAAAGGGTAGTTTGTGTCACATCCTTGAAGATACTAAACATAAATACCAAGTTTGGTTTTAATGGTCTTTTCATTTTTTAGTTATGCGCTCTCTCTCTCTCGCTCTCTCTATCTCTATCTGTCTCTCACGCACGCACACACACACACACACATACACACACACTCACTCTTTCTCTTTTCAGGCTCAGGGGACCTCAAAACATATATCTGGTGAAATTTTGACATCAAAATGTTGTGTTATACAATACTTACTGCTTACTGCTAGAGAAACTAACAATTATATTTTGCAGTTACATACTTGATAGCAAGTACTGGAAAGGTTATTACATGATTACTATTCTTGAGTAAATTGGGTAAATTTTCAGGCAGGATTTATTTTGGGCTAGTTGCACTTATAAATCACACCTTCTTTCCTTTCTTTATCATTTTTAATTCGTGTTTCTCTACAGGCAACAAAGTCTATCTATTTTTTGTTTTGTTTTATATATATAAGCATTCTGTCCACCTTATGTCATTTACAGTAAGTCCTTGCCTAGGTAGATATTAAATTCAATAATTTGGACATGTTTGTAACATATGGGGTGGGGGAAGTTGAACCATTTGTATCATAAGATTGTTCTTAACAAATTGGTGCAGAGAAGAAAAGTTAGATATCAGATATTCATTAATCATCAGATGTGGATGGAAAAATTTTAGCATAAAACATGGAATGTTTTGGAAGGTGCTAGTGCTACAAAAACCTGTTATCTGACACAAATGTAGTTTTAATGCAAATTTAATTTTCTTCTAAAGTAAGTTGTCTTTTCTCATCTTAAACATAATTCAACAAAAATATGAGGTTTTCACTCAAAATAAAAAAAGTAAAAATACAAATTTTGTTTGCGACAAGACCTCAAAAAAATATTACTTTATTGAAAACAAGTTAATTGACAATATGTTTTAGAACAGACATCATAAAGTATGGAGCAGGCTTGGATGCTTATCTGCTCAAAACGAACCTGTCACTATACTCATATTACAAATGCCTAAAAAATGTCCCTCTATCATCAATGGGGTATAGAAAGTCTATCCTCCAAATTAGACTGCTGTTTTCAATTTGAAACACCCCAGATTGAACATAAAAAATGCTGGATCAAAGCAGTGGAACATCAGGAGATGGACATCCCTTAGCTGCAGGCTGGCATTTGGGATACATGGAGACTGTTGTAATTAGTGTCTTGCAGGGATAAAAGCAAAGCAGAAGTGATGTTACATGATTAAAACACAATTTTATTTGGTACATGCATAACAAATAATTGCATCATGTGAAGTTTTCTTCACTTATTCCCACACTTGTTGTAGACAGAATTTAGCAGGTACAATGAACTCGGGGGGGGGGGGGGGGGGGTCACTTTGTTCCATATTTGATTGCAAACTATGTGAATATTTAATCGTGTCCCAAAACTGCTGGAAAGAAATTTGGTAATGAATAAATATTTGCATTCTGAAAATACTGTCTCTTTAAAAAACTGCAAAATCAGTGTTCTCATTAATTGTCAAAATTTCTGTTAGATGAAGAAAAGATTTCAATGTTGGAAGAAAAACTCATTGAAAAGTTGAAGTTTACCCATGGTGGTGGGAGGTATCTAGAGAAGTTTAATGGGTTTTTGGGAGGAATATCTTGAAGATATGTAATATCATTTAAATTATTCAAGAATCCAAAGTAGAGCACAATTTTTTTCAGAGAAGGGCAAAAGCATATCGTTAAGCCAGGATCTCATATCTTTTTTCCCAATTTTTAAGAGTTTCATTGCCTTCACAATTAAATTGCTTTCCTTAAATATCTGCCCCGAAACTGCCAATATTCTTTAGCAGTACAACAAATAATTTGGGAAAAATGTATCCATCAATTCTATTAGTAAACATAATAGTGTATGAATGGGTCATACACTAATCGATTGTGTAACATGTTGTACATGTTCCTCCCCCAACAAAGGTTAATGTCCTTTTTGCTCTCATTTTGTGCTCGAAACTACTGTGATTAGTATTATAAACATAGGAAGGGGAATAATTTTACACTCTCAATGTTTCCATAAACTTTTTGCCACTTTGTCCTTTTCCTCTTCATTTACGAATACTCATGAAACGAATTTTACTATCTTCTCATTTTCAATTTTATAGAATGTTTTGGAACAAAATATCCAAGCAGAGGATGTGCTAAAATTTTCTCTTCCAAATAAATAGCTCTTAGAAGTTTTCAAGTCCCAGAGGTTTAAATCCTTATTGGTTACATTTTTCTTTGTTCTTGCTTCTACAAAGCAAGTAAATAATTTATCATACAAATTTTTTTATGCTAAATAGGAGTTGAGAGCATGACCTCAATTTGTTTCTTCCACATATTTAGTTGCCTCTGTGTCACCAAAAGGAATATGCTGCACACATTGGTCAATGAATGCTTCTAACCACCTTCATTTAAGGTGGTTAGATTAGGTTTCACTTAGACTCGATGTCAATACCCTTCTCTTTTTTCTGTGAACTTCAACTGCAAAGGTAGCTAGAACTAGTGGACTTTGTTAGAGACTGGCCTGGGTGTTGTTAGTCACTAGATTCCAACGTGCTACTTGAACCTGACTCCATTCTACTGCCTGAGCATGAGTGATTGTCACATGCTGATTCTGAGAATGAAGATCAACTGTCACCTTTATCACTAATTGCTTCCAAGGTTTGTATAAACAGGTCAGACCATGATAGCACAATTCTTTGGGTGTCAGCCATATTGAATCAACATTGCTGAAAAGTAGGCATAACCAAACCTTAAAATGGGATATTATGCTACACCAAATACAAAAATAAATCAGTTGATAGTATTAGAGGACTTATTACTCTTTCCAAAATATATGCAGAGAAGGGCATAATGGGTTGATGTAATGACAAGCAGAAGTAAATGTGATGCTCTTAGTATGAGAGCAATAAATTACCTCATTTGTAAAAACATCCTGGAATGGTTTCCATCCATATATTTTAAAGGTATCCAATTCAAACAGGGCTGCTGCTGTCTGCCACAAGCATTTTAGGCTTGTATGAAGAACTCAGTTCATGAGTTTAAATGAAATATTTTGTATACTAACCACTAGCAGATAACAGGCTGTATTTACTTTTTCCCAGGAGTACAATGGGAAACTGGCCACAAACCCATTCCAGAAACAAATTAGACATGTGATTCAGATACTCTAGTTATGCATAAATGATGAGTACTATTTTTAATTTTTTTCCAGTCAAAAGTCAGTTGAATATATAGAATATAACCCCCAGTTTCTAAGTGAAGTTAACCCTTGGCACTCCTTCTATAATAGAACATTAGCTACCTTCTACGTCATAACATAAACCTTAATAGAATTGAGATGTCTAGTCTGTTATTACTTAGCTGTTTGAGTAATACATAAAATTATTAGGATTTCTAAAAAACATTTACCTTTGACTCAAGTATTAGAAGCATTTGTACTTTAGAACACTCGGAGAATTTGCCTCATGATTTGATCACAAGTATTATTGGTAAAAATTTGTACATTCGACAGAAATGCTTTGTGCAAATATTTCTCCTTAAAAAGAAAATGTATTGGATAATTGGTGAAAATAGCAGACCTGTGCTGTCCAACTTTCTCATGTGCTTGGGTGCAATTAACTCATACATAATTGGTTCAGGCACCACCACCATTGCAACTACTATTTTTTTGCCACCACATCAGTGTAAAATTATTTAAAAGAATTATAATTAAAATTACTTAGGTTTACAACCTCCATATTTAATGTGTAGTTTGGCAGTGCATATTCACTGTAAGTGCAGAAAAATCCAGTGTATAGCTGGAACAAGTTGCTGTTAATGTGTCATCTAGATGTGAGTCTGGCAAACTGTACTGGTACTTATTTTTAATGATGCTCATAGATGAAAATGTGACCTCACAAAGATATGCAACACTACCAATGATGGGATATTTATTCCTGTCTACCATGCTCAGATCTGTTATATTCAAAAGATTTCTGGTGATGTTGAAAAGATGACCTCATGTGATTTTCTACATGAGTTACAATTTTCATGACAAGGTCAAACTTCAAAACCTTTGCTCATAAAGCTGCCTGGTGAATAATACAGTTATAAGAAAGAAATTTTGGAAATTATTCATCAGCACAAAGAGTAAGAAACCCATTATTTTTTCCAGTCATTGAAGGCACCGCATCTGTTTTTATAGCAACAAGTTTAGAGAGTGGAATGTTACTACTTTTTGAAAATTTCAGGAATGCATTAAATTTGCATTCTCCCCTAGTATGTTCATGAAGTGGTTAGCACTTTGATAGTAATGTCATGAAAGACCATTCTAGTAAATAAACACAACTGTCCAGTATCAGAAAAATCGGTACTTTTCATCAAAGCGAAGCGAAAATGTTTACTTGATTGCAGGTCCTGTTATAATTGAGATTCTAAATTCTTGAAATTTGTTCAACAGGTCTAGCAACAGTTCGGTGACACAATTGATGTTCTTTTTAGAAGATATAAGTGCAGATTTATCTTTGTAACCATCCCAAAGAGATTCTGCAGCACTGATTGTTGCTTCTTCAACTACTTTCCTGTCATTGAAAGGTTCTTTTCTTTTCACTAAAACATAACAGACTTTAAGAGGCCATTGCTATGTTACTATTTTCCTGAACTGGCTTCGTAAATATACTTTACTGTAATATTAATTTACATTCTAAGTTTCTAACTTTGTGTTTTTTTAATTCAGAATTAACAGGAAATTTAATATTAAAGTTTGTGTGATGTGTTGTGTTCTACATTACTTTTCTTGGGAACAGACACACTACTGCTACGTAATAAATACATGGGTTTTCCTCTGAATTCCACAAAACAGTACTGCACCTCCAAATTACTTTTAAAACTGTTAAGTTCTTTGTCTTTTAGCTATATTGTATTAAGTACATCCATCCAACACAAAACATATAACTGAACCTATATTCACAATCTCTCAAGTTATATTGAATGTATGTTTAGAAACCTGACTGCTTCGTTTGGTATAGGTATAGCTATAACTATAAAAAACTGACCCCTTTGCTTGCTATTGCTACACACAGCAATGATTAAAGGCGTAAACATACTGTTTGCAATAAAGCTTTGTTGGAAGTAAAGTGACCCTGTCTGCAATTCTCTGTCTCCAACAAATACTATTTGTTGAGGGAATTAACGAGTACGCTTTGAGTGTACAAGAGTCATGGGTGGGTGCATACTAGGAAGATGTTCCGAAGGAAGTAATTTTGTTCTGAAATTTGAATTAAAATTGGAAATTCTTAGAATAAAAATTTAGCTCATGATGGGTGCCATGGCTGTAGTAGATATTAAGTTCATGAAAGTTAGAGATGCAAGAGTTTTTGAACCCTTAAACATCCCTAATTATACTACTATAACTACTACTTAGTCCATGAAAGGACAAGTTGTTGAGTATGTAATGCAACCAGGAGTGTACAGCACTAGGGTGCACCATGGTGTCACACAGGTACTATCTCTTGTCTCAAGAGAGGACCTTTTTATTTCTACTTTAAAAAGCAATGGTGTTACTAGGAATTTAGTGAAGCGGGACTCAGAGAAAATTATGTAAAAAAGAGAATATTTGCTACTCAGTTATTTTACACTTAATTGCTGACCAATCAACTATCAATTTGCATTAATTGATAAGTGTGAATGAGTAGTTTTATAAAAACAGTGATGCTGGTAATGAAAATTAGCAACAACAATACACAAATATACTATTTCACAATGAGCAACCTTGGTAGATAGTTTTTCTTATATGACTACACCTTGATTTAAACAATTAACACAGTTAATTATGGTTACAGATTTTTATCAGATACATTTTAGCAGATGCTACTAATGAAAAACAACATGCAAAGAAGTTGAATGGGGACAAAACTACATTCATCCACACTTGCAATGAGACATTTCTCAAAAAATTAATATGATTTCTGGTTTTCTTCACATATTGCTCATTTTAGGTATATTAAAATGAATAGTGTGGAATATAAAAATACAAACTATTATATTGTATTTTTTATCCCTATTTCATTGATTATGTATTTTGCTGTAAATCTGATTAGTTTTGAATGAAGAAATGCCCACTTTTAACTCACTATGGCAGCTCCGTAAGTAACATGATGTCCTGACCTATTTGTATAGACCTTGATTTCTTTTTCTATGTCTGGAGTTGTTTCAACAGTAACAACAAAACCTGTAGATTTTTGTTTTCTAGCAAATTAGAATATGCTGGGAACATAGAAAACGTTGGATGCTATTCATACACTCCCTCTTGTCATTGCAGTGGCAAGTCAGATTCGGTCCTGTTTGGTAGTTTTCATTTAATATTAAGTGACCAACATCAACTAGCTTCAACCCTCCTTGGGAGGAAACCTATTTTATTACAGCACAAGATAATGGTGTAGAGTGTTTAATTTGTAATACAAAAGATGTTAAATCACATAAGAGGGTTTAATCCTTAGCATCATTATTCATCTTGCCATGCTAATCTGTAGGAAAAATATGAAGGTGAATAAATATCAGCATAAATGGAAGAACTAAAAATGAACAAACTTTATGGACATAAGTACAGTACGTTTTATTATACATTAATTTATTTCTGTTGCTGAACTTGTTCATGCTGATTACTCTTCTTCTTTTCCTTTATTTTAACAAGAAAATATGCATCTCAGATTTTAAGCATGTTTGGATTCATGTATGTGTGTGTGAACTATTGTTTTTGCTAATGAAGATGAGAAAGACCTAAACAGAGAAGTAGGCTTGGTAATCAAAACCTAAAATTTGCTTTACGACTTGCAAATGCACAAACAATACACCAAATATTGATAAAATAATAAAGGTCAAAAGAGCATGGAGGACTTATGCAGTGGATTGAAATAAATATCTAGTTAGCGTAAGACAGTCAATGGGTTACTTTTAATTGAAATTAGTTTTTTTAAATACATCACCTTTCAGCTAATATGTTAAAAAAGTAAGTGTGTATGTATATATATATATATATTTTTTATTTTGTATAATGTGTTTTTATTACAGTCATACTTAGACCAAAATATGAAATAGTGGGCATAAATACTATTTTCCTTAAAGACAGCATTACCTTTATTGTTTAATAGTTTTTAAAAGTAGTCTAATGAAATGCATTTAAGGAAATATTTTGCATGCCTTAAATGTGTTTCATTCATCCACCAAAAGCTGTCCTTATAGTATTGATCAGTATTTGGAGATACATGCAAATTATTATGTGTTATTAAATAATTTATTATTCATTGAATGCATGATTTGTGCAGCAATGCCCAGTTTAATCATGTCCAGCCACATTTAACATTGCTAATTGTATTTAGTGGTGATGATGATGATGATGATGATGGCAGTGGTGGTGATATGTATTAGTAATATAATTCATAAAACAATATGATTACAATACCTCATCAATTTGTGTCCCATTGTTACTCCTGTGCAGGTTTGCAGGAAGCAATTCAGATACTTTCGATGCTGCATTGTCAATTGAGTTTCTTGTGCATCAAATTAAGGGAATTTTTCTTTCTTGAAAGAAACATAAACTGAATTACATGCTCCACATAAATTTCTACCATAATCAATTCCCAATCCCACAAGTTTGTTTGCACTGAGTGGTAGCTTTTGCAAATACAACTTAACCTTCTGTTGTTTGCTAGAGACCTGAGAGACCCCTAGCATTATTTAAATGTTATAATTTTGGAAGGAATACACCTATCTAATTGTCTGGTTAGGACATCTAACATTACACCTTACTGGATTGTTGCTACAATGGCAACCTTGTCTGTTTTATTTTTTTTGCTGCAAGAATGACTAATTAGGAGTTATGTATTACCCTGGTTAACCAGGCCATGAGCACTTATCTCATTGTATATTGTTGGCATTTGTTTCATTTTTTTTACCATCTGTTGAGTATTGCATGGATCATTTCTAGGGTTACTCTTCCTTGGAAACCAAAACTAATATTCTACAAGTCAAGGAGTATCTGAAAATACAAGCTTTAGTTTTGCTCTTGCAACAGTTATAAAGGAGAGCAATGGTATGAAGCCTATCTGTTGATTGACAAAATATAAACCTGAAGAGCCTACAACAGATGATTTTCCAATTACACATTGTTACATTGAAAAGGAAAGAATGAAAACCCTGCAATAAAGAAAGAACTGCAAAACTAAATATATATGTGATGACTGCAAACATTTCCTTCTGTATGAGTAAACATGGCAAAAGTATTTATGATAATTACTTAATCAGGGAAAACATGGAAGAGTTAGAAGATGATTCTGAGTACCAGAAACTTATTGAAACTAAAAATGGAAGTATTTAGATGTCTTGGTACAAAAAGATGAAATGACCAAGACTGTACACTGCTCAGGCTTCAGAAAACCCACTCTCACCAACAGATATTTAGATGCCTCTTCTCAGGGTCCACCTGCCATAAAATGAGGAATGATAAACACACTATTCCTTCGTGCCATTCACACATGCGACCTAGTGATCATCAGAGAGGAAATGAGACACCTGAACAGCATTCTCAGGACTAATAGTTACGCACACAAAGAAATACGGGGAATACAAAGGAACATCAACCAAACAAACCTCCAAAAGGATGACGATCAGGGCTCCAGAAAAAACAACCAAAAATGGATCAGTGTATCATTCATCCGAGGCATCATAGACACAGGATTTCCAATGCTCCTTAAAGCTACGCATTAGAACACTCTACAAGAAAGGTCAGATCGTTCCTACGACCAACCAAAGATACCAGCAACCTGCTCCTAAACCCAGGCATATATAGAATTAGATGCAGCTGTCGTAGTGCCTACATTGGCCAAACAGGATGGTCCATAATAATGTGCAGAAAAGAACACATATGCAGTCTAAAACTCAAGCAACCCGAAGAATGTGCATTAGCTGAACACGTAATCACAACTGGCCACCACATCGATTTTGACAACACAGAGCTTATAGCAACCTGCATCAATTTTCACCACAGAATGATTTGGGAAAGTAGAGAAATTTTCAAAGAAAAGAACATCAACAGGGACAGTGGAAAGCAATTCCATAACATCTGAACAATTCTGCTCACAAGGAGATCCATTGGCTGGTCAGCCAATTAGAGGAAAGGGCCGAAGTCAAGCAGGCCTTCTCGAAACTGACGGAAAACCACAGCAGCCTTCACCAAAGAAGAACCAAAAAACAGTCTAGGAAAAGAAAAGAAACAAAAAAGGAGACAGAAAACAGGAAAAAGAAAGCATAAACCAACTCCAGCATCACCAGCAAAGAGCGGCACCAGCACCCACGTCAATTGGCGGGCAACTAGCCAACCAGAAGCGAGAGGACGGGGCAACCTCCACCGTACCGCCACTATATAAGTGAGAGCAAAAAACAAGGACCACCTAAGAGCCCAAAAGCAGCTCACGGCAAGATGAGCAAAATGTCTGCAATCCCATGCAAGATGACATGGCCTTCTCTGGAAGCTAAGAAGATACAATACAAAAATCTCTTAACAATTTTGATTAAATAATATGAAACTAAATTCATGTGCTCTGAAATAGGTGAAACCTTTTAACTGATCTACAATACATTATATTGTTATTAACATATGCAAATACTACTATTCTTGATCTAATTTTTTCCACCTTTGTATAAATTACTTCAAAAAAGTTAAAACATTAGTAAATGAAGCAAATATATATAAATGCTTTTAAAAGACTTCAAACATAGCTTAAATAAGAACAAAACAAGAATTGAACAGGAGTGTAAATATTTATAAAATATGTTCAAAATGCCAACTTTGGAGCATAGTTGATAGCATCTTAATGATTGCAGAGTTCTTTCAAAAATAATTCCTGGCATATCATGAATAGCATCAAATGCCTCAAAGATCCAAGAGTCTGAGCATGTCCCCAAAGGAAATAATCTGAAGGAGTTAGATCTGGTGAAGGTTCTGGCCTTGATATTGGTGCTCCTCTACTGATCCAGTGATTAGAATACATTATCCTCAGGAAATCCCTTACATAACCATAATAATGCACAAGTGCACCATTACCTTGGAACCTCATTAACTGGCACATTCCCAAAGGGATATTGTCCAAAAGTTCTGGCAAAGTATGTTGTAAAAACTGTAGGTAAATGTGGCCCGTCAAACATGGAGGTAGAAAAAGGCTCCTATGAGAGTGTCATTCACAATGCCAGCCCAAATGTTCATGCAGATCAGTGTTAGTAATTTATAACTAATAGCTCTAGGGTTTTCCTTTACCCAAATGTGGATTTATGTGTGTTATACCCTTTTGTGTAAAAACCTTTTTGTCCGTCGACAATATGTTTGTAGGAAATTTTGGTTGATCAATGCGCTTATAAAGAAACCACTGGACAAACTGTAGTCAGGGTTGAAAGTCATCTGGCTGTAGCGCTTGAACTCGGGGGAAATGATATGGATGTAATTGCTGTTTGTGCAGAATTCTTGTTACCGAATACTGGCTTATATGCATGGCATGCACTTGCTCTTGTGCTTGTGGACAGAGTATAATGGACCCAGTCAAGAACCTCCTCTTCTAGAGCTACTATTCTTACATTTCTTTGGACTCCCGAATGATGCACTTGCTTTTGGAAAGTTCCCTTTTCTCACAGCCGTTGATGTATGGCAGTTTATGTGCTATGATGAGGCAAATGTCTCTGGGTGAAACTCAGCATAAAGATCTTGTGCCCCTTTCACGTTTCCCCAAGCAGTGCCATAAACATAATGCATGTCTGCTAGTTCTGCATAAGTAAAGTGGAATATGCAAAAAGCTGTAAAAATAAATATTCTTCAAATAAGCACTCTAGTATACGAGGTGTGATCAAAAAGTTTCCCGAATGAGATCATAAGCACTACACAACCGTTTCTGCACTGTCACCCTCGAAGTAGTCTCCTTGGAATTTGTTACACCTGTCCCAGTGCTTATGCCACAGCTGGAAGCACCTCTTGAAGCCATCTGCTTTAAACATGTTCAGAGCCTTCTGTGATTCGCGATGGATGATATCAATGTTCTCAAAATGTTGTCCTTGGGGCTGCATTTTTAAGTCGTGGGAAAAGAACAGTGTCTGCTGGAACCAAATCTGGAGAGTTGATGTGATCTGAAACAGCATTCATCCTATTTTTTATCCAAAAGTTGGTGAGCACTCTTTGTGCGTGGGCGCATTGTCATGATGCAGGAACCAATCACCACTCTTCCATTTCTCTAGCCATGTGCGTCGCACATTCTCCCTTAATCTTTGCAGCATTATTTGACCCTGTGGCACAAATTCTTTGTGTACAATGCCTTTAATGTCAAAAAACACAATTGAATTCACATTGGATCATCATTTGTCTGGTCTTTTTTTGGGGCATGAAGATGAAGGACTCTTCCATTGTGCTTTGTTTCTGGATCGTAGCCATAAATCCATGTTGCATCACCAGTAATAATTTTCTCCATAAACTGTGGGTCATTTTGAAGCTGTTCTTTAAAATCTGTGTATGCAATCACACAGCTTTCCTTTTGGTCATTTGAAAGCAGGTAGGGCATGAACTTGGCAATTCTTCTCATGTCCAAATTGTCTTTCAAAATGCTTTGAACACTTCCAAAGGAGAGTCCTAATGAGTCAGAAAGTTCTCTTATTGTAATGCGCCTATCATTTAAGACCATTTCCCTCATCTGATTGATATTTTCTCGGTTTTGCTAGAACACGGTCACCCTGAACAATCTGCATTTTTAACTGATGTCATACCACTTTTAAATTTCGAAAACCACTGAAATGCTTGAATTTTGACCATTACTTCCTCCCCATAAACTCTTCTTAATGTTTCATAGGTTTCTGTTGCAGTTTTACTGAGTTTGAAGCAAAATTTCATGTTTGTTCTTTGTTCTTTGTAATCTGCAAGTTTTGCTACACTGAAAAATCGCAGCATGTGCAAAACACGTATTCACTTCATAGCTTCTACCTCTGTACTACAAGGTCACAGAAAGCACACCATGTCTCATTTTTATCAGGAAGGAATGTAGCATATGCAGTCTGGGTGAGAATTAAAGACATCTCAGCGGCAGCATTGTTGTGAAGCCATTCCGGATACTTTTTGATCACACCTTGTATACTAATACTTGAGATTTCATAATGAGAACTACAAAGTGCAGTATAATATGTGACAGAATCCCCTACCATTTAAGTAACAGAATGCAGATTTTAGGTAAATGATGATATAAACAATGTTAAAAACGGAATACAAAAAAAATTCCAAAGCACAAAGAAAACAAAACATAAGTAATACTCTAATGCAGAAAGCGGAACAAGAATTTGTGTGATGGCATTTCATCTAATCCAGTACAGTGTTTCAAAAACTTTAATGCCCTCTAGCTTGATAACCAGACATTCCCAGCAAAAGAATAGTCAATTATAACCCCTAAATCTCCCCTTAAAATTATTCAGTGTTATTCTGACTCTCTCTCTCTCTCTCTCTCTCTCTCTCTCTCTCTCTCTGTATTTAACTTAAATAAAGCTAAATGTAAAAATAAGGAAAAATAAAATAAATAACAAAATAAATACAGACAAATATAGCATGGGTTTACTAGGTACCTTGCGACCTACAGTGTTCTACCAAAGCACGCACCTAACATGAGGTTAAGTGCTACATGCAAAAAGCTGCTGTTTCTTTATCTACCTCTAGTAACCTTAAAAAATCTATGGTTACTATTCCTTTTTCCTTGTTGTAATACACCTCAGAAATACAAAGTTTTTTTTTTTTTTTTTTTTTTTTTAGATTTAATGTCCTTTAACCTGGTTAGTCATATCAGACGATGAATGAAATTGGTGAAATGATGCTTAAATGATCTTGGGGTCCATGGAGCTTAAAGTTACTCGACATTCATCTTCTCAGGATAAGGGAAAACCCCGAAAAACCCCTTATTTGGGTAACTCACCCTAAGCGAGATTCGAACTTACAATCTTTTTTAATGTTAGGCAGACATGCTACTACCACACTACCCAGGTGGGATACAAAGACATTTTGTGTTTCTTCAGTCTTGTAAATAATTAGTGAATATGGTTTATCATCAACATCATGCAATAAAATATCAAACAATCAAATAAACAGGGCATGATTACTTTTTAATGAGAGCATAACACTTGGTTCTGTAAATTTTATATGTGCTCCTTTAATACGTTTATTTATTAATACTCCTAAATGGTCTACAGTTCTTATTGATGAGTACATTGCTACATGAGCAGCCACTGATACTCTGCTTTCCAACATCGTTAATGACTTGCAGAAAAATATTGAAAACTCTGATGTTGCTTAATGGATTTTTCATGTTTGAAATATGAAATTTTTCATTTTGCATATTTCTGCAAATCTGTCTTCTGGACATGTAAATATTTCCTACACACTTCACAATATGCTTTTTTTTAAGATATTAGCATCTTTGGACCTGTCTGTTAGCCAGCTTATAACATAAAAACAAATATGTTTTGAAATATATGTATGTTTTAAAAGATTAAGACTGATTGTTTAATCTATATATATAAAAATGAATCGCTGAAATGTATGCACGTGTGTCACTTCCGAACTACTGCATCAAATTGAACAATTTGTTTTTTGTCGTGTTTGTTATTGTCACAACAAGGTTTGTGGAAAAGAAAATTATTAAAAATAGTACAGGAAAGTATTTAAAATCTCATAAAACAAATAAAAACCGTGCCAAGTGAACGCATTTCGGTTAATAGCCACCAGATGGCAGTAGTATCACAGTAATTTGTTGCTAAATGATCGTAGTACTGCTATATTTTTCCCTCCCCATTCAATGTTAAGGTAATGTACCAGTTTATCGACACAATGACGCAATGCAGCAGTGAAATTTGAATACATTTTCATATATTAACTGTCCTTTCCTTACTCCTTTTGTTTAAAATAAAGCAGCAAAGAAACTTTCCTGGCGATTAACAGCCAGAGTAAGTACTTATTTATTTGCCACTAGATGGCCATAGTGGTATTTTCCCTCCCCATCCAATGTTAAGGTAACGAAACAGTTTATCGAGATGACACAACACAGCAGTGAAATTCAAATACATTTTTAAGCATTAACTGTCCTTTCCATACTCCTATCATTTAAAATAAAGGAGCTTTCCTGGCGACGAACACATTAAATATGTACTTATTATTTACCACCAGATGGCCGTAGTGCCTCATGCTCTATTTTTCTTCTTCAGTGCTAAGGGAATGCACCCGGTTATGAAGACAATGACACAAGATAACTGTGAAAATCAAATATATTTCTTATGTATTAATTATCGTTCTTTTGATCATATCGTATAAATAAAGAAATAAGTATATTTTTGTTGTAATTCTTTAAAACGAACAAGTTATAAACAACGCACAGAACCATTAACCCTTCTTGGAATCTGAAAATGGCGGAGAAATAATGGTATCCGTTTTAGTTTTAACTTCCTATTGCAGATGTTGGTTATTTGATGTTATGTGGTGCATGAGCTAGCTAAAGAACATGAAGCTACCCGCATCACCATCACACTACAATTGCGCTGCTCTTAATACCCTTGATCAAGTAATATTTTGGGTTAAATGGAGAAATTTAATACAATAAGCTATCATCAAATTAAAGCTTATCAATTGCCCAACCAGATCTACTTGCTCCTCGACAAATACCTAAAATACATACTTATTTATTTGCTGCCAGTTGGCCGTAATACCTATTGCTTTATTTTTCTTCCCCATTCAGTGCTAAGGGAATGCACCCAGTTATGGAGATAATGATGCAAGATAACTGTGAGAGTCAAATATATTTCTTTCCTGGCGACGAACACCTAAAATAGGTACCTATTTATTTATTTGCCATCAGATGGCCGTAGTATTTACTGCTTTATTTTTCTTCTTCAATGCTAACGGAATGTACCCGGTTATGGAGACAATGATGCAAGATAACTGTGACAGTCAAATATATTTCTTATGTGTTAAGTATGGTTCCCTCGGTCACATTGTTTAAATAAAGAAATAAGTATATTTTTGTTGTAATTCTTTAAAATGAACAGGTGATAAATTATGCACATAACCATTAACCCTTCTTGGAATCTGAAAATGGCAGAGAAATGATGGGACCCGTTTTAGGTTTAACGTTCTATTGCAGATGTTGGTTATTTGGCGTTAAGTGGTACATGAGCTAGCTAAAGAACATGAAGATACCCGCGTCACCATCATATTGCAATTGTGGTGCTCTTAATACATGATCAAGTAATATTTTGGGTTAAATGGAGAAATTACACAAATCTGTCTAATAAAAGCTTATCAATTGCCCTACCAGATCTACTTGCTCTTTAGTTATGTCATTGTTAGCCTTGAAAATGGCTGTTCTGACATAGGTGAAAATAGAGAAAGAGGTAGAAAACATTAGGAGTAAAGGAAAGAAAGAGATTCCAAAGACGCATGAATGTTATTATGACTGTCTCCTTAATGTAATTCATTACCTATGCCAGCATTTACCCGCCACACTATGAAAGGGCTGCCATTACTGTTATGCCAATGACATCCTTGCTTACCCACACTGTTAACCGTACGTCATCCTTTCCACAATACCTTATGGGCGCGCTGAGTTTGTCCTTTTTGCAATACTAACTATATATGCTACATTGCACAGGTTATGGCACTTCATTGCACTTTTCAGATGCTTTAAAGGCATTATTAGACTATTGCAATGGTAAATTTCTGTTGACACTTCTACTGGCCTCATTTCGTTCCCATCTTATTTTTGTCATTTCTCAATGTCAAAGGAAGAATTAATATGGAAAGTGTTTCCAAATATTTGTGCAAATTACAAAAACTATGCTTGGTTGAGTGAACGATCCATTTTAGCAGCCACCAATAAGAATGTAGATCATTTGAATATAAAAATTCGGGTTAAAATTGATGGACAAATGCATTCATTTAAGTCAATTGATTCCAAATGAAGTCGTCAGTTACCTTACTGAATTCCTAAATTCATTGGATTTACCAGGAATACCGCCACACAATTTACAGCTCAAGGTTGACTCGGTGATAATTATGCTATGCAGTCTCAAGCAGCCAAAATTATGCAGCAGAACAAAACTCACTGTTAAAAAAATTATGAAAAATTTGATTTAAGGTACTATAACATAGGAAAGCTCAAAGGTGAGGATATACTTATTCTAAGAATACCACTAATGTCAACTGACTTTCCTTTTGAATTTAAGCATGTTGCTTCCGGCGCGCCTTGCATTCGCAATGACAATAAAACCCAAGGTGAATCATTAGAAGTGTGTGGAATATACCTTCAATTGTTGTGTTTTTCACATGGATAGTTGTACTTTGCGTTCTCGAGAGTCGGCAAAACATCACCGCTATTTGTTTTCTCTCTGAAAGCAAAATTGTACATTACAAGGCATTACAATAAAGTATTGTCAAATTATGTAATTGTAATTTTACTCCATTGCAGATTCGTACTGTAAATGGAGGATTTTAACTGAGTTTTTTTAATTGGTCACACCACCCGTGCGAAGCCGGGGCGGGCAGCTAGTTTTAATATAATTATGTGCCACTATCTCCTCCAGGACACAAGTTTGCACACTGAAAACGTTTGTTAATGAACATCACATTAACAATGAACAATACATAATCTGAAAGTCCCTAATTTGGTTCATATAATCAACAAAGCAACAATCTTGAATTGAATGTGTAGAATTCTTATTGGATGATAACTGGATAGCAAGGTATTGATTCATTATTAGTATAAATTGTTTACAGCGTTATTGGGGATTAATGTGAACATTTAAAACTTCCCATTAATAAAATATAACAGTTGTTTTACTTTTTGCAAAGCATTTTGGTAGTTTTATTTAGTTTTTGCAACTTTGAATTAAGTAGTGGCATAAAGTATCAAGTTTTAAGATTGAATGGACAAGCTAACATACTGTCCATGCAATTCAAAGATGAAAGCATTGTTTTTGCATTGTCACCATTGTTATTGTTACTTGAGTTCTTCCGTATAGTGAAGAAATGCTCCTAACGTTATAACTTCAAAAACAACTTTTACAGATATGTAAGCTGGTAATTTGTTAGTAAATGTATTTAATTGAAAAGTTAGAAAATAGCCGTATAATTGCCAACTAATTTTTTATTAACCAAATTTAATTGCCAGTTACCAAATATTGTAAATGTTTACTTTTAAAGAAAAAAGATATACAAAAATGTGACAAATCACCAAACCTGGCCATCCTGTAATTAGCAACAAACAAACTGAGGATGTTTAACACAGTGCACATCAATATATGCTCAAGTGTTTCTCCATTGTTAAATCTTGGAGGGTTAATGACAACAGAAAGTACTTAGAATTCTTCAACCTAGGTGGTAGGTGTGGTTTTAAGTATGCATCATGTAACTATACCTGCTGCTTTATTTCCATTATCACCAAATAATTTTTAATTAGGGATCTACTATTTATCAAAATCACACAACAATAATGATGGTTGGCAGCAGTTACAACAGCTGTTATTTACATCAAAACAAATTGGCTAGCACATTTTATTTTTTTTAGCTCTTGAATTTAATTGTAAGGGTTTAGATTTGGGTATAATTTCAAGCGGAGCACATTAAATAAGTTGATTGGAAGTTTATGCTAAAGTACATTTATACATAATGCATAATTTTTTCTTCAGTATCAAGTTATAGTGGATGGAGAAAGTATAGGATTTCACCCAACAATTTAGTCTTGAAATTTCACCAGAAATATGTGTTTTGAGCTCTCAAGATTGAGAAATTCATAAAAAGGTCTATGTATACTTGTCTGTGTAAGGGAGAGAAGGTGGAAGGATGGATAAGTACTACAATTATTTATGACCTTCAAGATTGTGACACAAAGATTTTAAATAAAACACTTCACCCCAACTACCTTCTGCTTGGAAAAAGTTTGATTATTTTTTATTTTCTCAAAATGGCTTTAATGATCTTAATTAAAATTCCATGTGAATAATATTTTCATGATTACTGAAATATTTATTTTGAGTTTTTACATGTAGCTTTGAAACCCTGTTCATTCAGAATGGCTTTTGTATAACTGGTAAAACTTTTAAGACATAGACAGGAATATAGTTTACAAACATGTGGATCTCTGTAGAACACACAGTTTATTTAAAACAACATTTTTATGGCACTGCAGTTCTGAGTATGTGTTATTAGTCTGAATTTTCCAATACTTATCAGTTATCACTTACTGAAGTGTTATAACCATTCAGTAATAAAATTTCTCATGATGTCATGGAAAAGATATGGAATGTTAAAGCCATTGAACCTTTTTAAACCCGACTATTGCTTAATCCTGCTCTTTCTTCTTGTACGTGCAGTAACATTTGTAATAAAAGTCTACAAACATTTATCTCTATTAACATGAATAAGTAGCAAAATAAGTTTTTGCAGGAACAATTTGCAGGAACTATGAAAAAATAAACAATAATTACCAGAGATAGTCACATGAATGTTAATTATCATAAGTTTTAGTATTAAAAGTGTGAATATATTAAATACCTGCTCCAGTAAATGTTGTTTTCAATAAATATTTTAGTTTAGATAACAGGGGTTTTATTAATGGAGTTAACCACCTAAGGCTTATTGTGCCATCTCAATAACTACTTACTCTGGAGGGAATAAAAACAACTAATGACTAAAAGCATTATGGCCTTTGTTTGTGTAATTTGCCACAATAGAAAATTAATATTCAGCATAATAATAATAATAATAATAATAATAATAATAATAATAATTCTTTATTGCCTGTATACTTGAGGATACAAGTTATAAGCATGGTCAGTCAGTATTACATTATAAGTATTACAGTATAATTGTTAGTTACAAAGCTATTTCATACAAACACACTTTCTCTCTCACACTCACACATATCATTTGCCATGCGCACTCGCTTGCTCACTCACTCACACACACACCTCAGATCAGAGTTCATCGAGTCTGTACAGAGGTTTGTTAACAAGGTATTTCTTTAGCTTAGCTTTAAAAGATTTAATTTGTAGAGTTTTAAATTCTATTGGGAGTTTATTATACAAAGTTGCTCCTATATTCATTGGATCTTTGTCAGAAAACTTTTTTGTATGTACAGATCTATATACATTACTCTGACTTCTAGTACTGTGCTTGTGCACCTCACAATGTCTTGTGATGTCTTTAGATCCATGTATTAGGAGTAGTACACGATATACATACAGTGATACAACAGTGTGAATTTCATTTTTTACAAATAACTCTCTGCATGGGTGGTCAGGTCTTACATTTGAAATTATCCTTATACACTTTTTTTGCAGTGTCAACACCCTATTCATATGCACTGCTGCAGCACCACCCCAGAGTTCTATACCATACAGTAAATGAGGATATATTACACCATAATAAATTGTGCGTAATATACTTGGGTTTTTAAGTCTAGAAAAATATCTTAACAAATATCCTCCTTTACTAATTTTATTACAGACGTGTTCAATATGTCTGTCCCATGTTAGATGTTTGTCGAATATTATGCCCAGAAAAGAGGTCTGATCGCTTTCAACAATATGTTCGTTACCTACTTTGGTTTTTAACTGCTCACTTTGTCTTTGGGAAATTGCAAAATTTAATATTTTAGTCTTACTTGTATTACATCCTAAGTTGTTGGAGTTGAAATAGTTCAGTAGCTGGGTTGTATCCACTTTTATTTTTGCAGCAAGATCAACTATAGAAGTGTGCCAACATAACACAGTTGTGTCATCAGCATAAGACAACAATTTTGAGTTTGAAATACTAGGAATATCGTTAATATATAGTATAAAAAGTAGAGGCCCAAGCACCGAACCCTGTGGGACTCCATATTGCACAATTCCCTCCTTAGACTTATGCATGCGTTTACAATTACCCTTATAACTTGGAATTTCTATGCACTGCCCTCGATCAGTTGGATAGGATGATATTAGCTGTTCTGCCAATCCCCTTATTCCATAGTTGTTCAACTTCAGCATAGTTATGAAGCATTTCCTCTATATTTGCCAGTATATTCCCAAGAGTTGAGACTACACATATTTAAAGGAAGAGGTTTCCTTGGCTTTCCTGCATTCAAGAAAGTCTTGTAGTGCGCTATGATAGAAAATGCAAGTTACTGTTATACTTTTAAAATTTTAGTTTGTAAGCTTTCCTCTAAAATCTACTTTGAAACATTTGTCAGGCAAATGCTTAATAATAATATCAATGCTGAAAGTGCTTATCAATTAGCAGCTTAAAGCTATTTTCATAAAATGAATATAAAATGATAATGTGTATTAGTTCCTGAGAAAATACTACAGTGTAAACTAAATTCCAGTTTATTCTGTAGTTTAGTATAATTCATAAATTTTTTAATGAAGCCAATTTGTAAACGTATCAAGTCTTTCTAGGTCATTTTAGGAAGGAACCATTTTGGTGGAAATGTACTGTGTACACCTTCATGCCACATCATAGTGCCACTGCTGGAAACCTTCAACTAGCACTGAAAGGAAACCAACAATGACTTTGACTGCTAATATTCATTTTGTGCTTTGCTTACCATCTTCATTGCAGCTTCACATCTTTCCTTGGAAAAACTGAATGTTCTTGCTACAATTATTGTAGTTGGATAAGGCATAATTTATCAGTTTGGAGTCTTCAAACAGTTTATTAGCTCTTGATAACACAGGAGGAGAATTACACTTTTGAATTTTCCTCCAGTGTGAAATTACTCTCTCACTTCTAATGACAGAGCTTTATATTAATTTATTATATGCAAATATTTTCTTGGGTGTTCGGCTCCCTAGCTTCATTGGGTAGGTTTTGTGCAATTTTAGAAGCAGAGCAAAACGACAGCATTGAGACATGAAGTACATTACAACACCCTCATATCTAGTGACTTCTGTGTTAAGGTTTTGTTTGTCTGTAGATCCCAGAGTTAATGCACATGCAACTGTGCTGTGTTTTGTTAATAATTTAGCTAGTTCAAGGTAAATTAGATAACTTATTCACCATTATGCTGAGGGCCTTCTTTGGTTGACAACACTGTGGAAAGACAAGCATGCATGCTCTCTCTTCTCTTTCCTGGCCCTTGCTGCCCTGTAAAAATAATGCCAAAGAAAAGATATATACATAGTGGTTAAACGTGGTAACTTACTATAATGGATAAAGCTCTTAAGAAATCAATTTGTTTAAGGAGAGGCAAAATAAGTATTAGGAGGGATAGCTATGAATTGTAAATACTACCACTATGTAATTGACAACCATGGTTCAAGATTATAATACCAATGAAATGTTTCTTCAGGTATCATTTGTTTTTTTGTACCATTATGTAATTGACAACCATGGTTCAAGATTATAATACCAATGAAATGTTTCTTCAGGTATCATTTGTTATTAGAGATGAAGTTGAAAGGAGACACAGAGCTGGTGTCAACTCTTTGCAATATGATCCTCATCTCAACCGGCTATACTCTGCAGGGAGAGACAGTATTATCAGAATATGGAATTGCAAGGCTAAGGAGCCCTACACCATGTCAATGGAGCATCATACTGATTGGGTTAATGATATTGTCCTCTGCTGTGGCGGCAAAAATTGTAAGTATAAATTTACCCATACTACTATTTGTAAAAAGCATAATTGAATGTTCTTAAAGTAATAAGTAATGTGGTGAATCTGTATATAGCTCACTGTGCACAAAGATTACTACCAAAATACGCTAATCTACAGGCATATTTCTACTATCTCTACCCTTCACCTAAGAGAGAGGAATTGGAATGTTTCCCTCAAAATGCTGGTATTGTAAGTTCTGATGTTTTGACATTAAGATTTATGATGTACAGCTTCATCACTCCCAATAATTCACAACCATAAGAAGTGGGTATGTTATCAGTCATTCATAAATATGCAATAAGGTAATTGCACGAGAATTTCAAACATTATATGGCAAAGTCCTGGCTCTCCAAACTAATCATGGAGTCAACCAACACAAATAATAAAGATGAGTAATGTCATAATTTTGGCCATTTTACAGTACTAGATTTACTTGTTAGTATTTTCATTACAATATCTGAAAGTATTTAAAGTCACAATCTAAATAATTACACTTCTAAGCCATTCACAGCATTTGTCAGGATAATACCGTAAACATTTTTAATCATGATTCAGGTAATTTAATTATATAGAGATATGCCCATTGATGTCTTGTTAATGAGCAATGGGACATTTAGTTAAGAACAATAGAAAAAATATCTGTTTCTACATGTTTTTGTGAATATCACTTAAGTTTTTATTTTTCTAGGGTTGGATTCATAGTTGAACCTTAAGCATTACCTCAAGCCTTTAAGTTATAAGACATGCTTGCATTGCGTGAATGCTTAAAGATATTCATTGCATTCAAGAGTGTGTGATTTGTGAACATGTGTGATAGGCAGCAATATGACAGCATGCAAACATCTAGGATATAATTTCCATTTTTGCATGTCATTAGTCATATGGTGATGAAGGCATATTAACTACAAGTTTGATGCATATTTCCATTTTTAAAGTTATTGCTGCAGGTATATATGATGTTACGAGCTGTTCTTCAATAGTATTTTTTTAGCATGAGAGAGGGAGAGAGAAGGGAGAGGGAGGGAGTGAGAAGGGAGAGGGAGGAGTGAGAAGGGAGAGGGAGGGAGCAAGAGAGGGCGGGAGATTGAGGGAGCGAGAGATTGAGGGAGGGAGATTGAGGGAGCGAGAGAGGGTGGGAGAGAGAGAGAGAGAGCGAGAGCGAGAGAGCGTGTGTGTGCTGACTGATTATAAAATCTGGATTTACTAGTATGATCCAGAAACTAAATGACAGTAATCAATCTGGGTCTTCTCAGGAGAAGATTCCCAAACCAAAGTGAATTGAACGAAACATGTTGGCAAGATGATTTATTCCTTCTCAGCAAGTAGACATACAATGATGACTACTTGCGGGACAAAAGACTGTTATTGCCAGATGGTACACTACAAAATGTCTGTCACAAATGTTAAACAAACTGAGAAAAAGACATCCTAAGACTGGTCTTCATGGAATTTTGCTGCACTATGGCAATGCCTCTGCCCACATTGCACAAGAAACAACCCAATTTCTGCAGGAGTCAGATATTTGTCACATCTCTACAGTCCATTCCTGGCCACATGCTCAATTTTTTTGGTCACCAAAATAAATGAAAAAATTTAAGGTCAACAATTTGAGTCACCTGAAGCCACAGTAGGTACTTAAAAATAATGTATTTGCACTCTTTCCAAAGAAGAATGGGGTTCAGCATTTCAAGATAGATTTGAAAGGATTAGATGGTACATAGAATGCAATGAAGAATATTAGGAAAATATGCAATGATCAGCACAAAATTTTTAATATTTTATTGCCTTCATTCTGAAAACTTTTGCAGTAACCCTCATATGATGCACTAAATATCTTAAAGGTTTAATCATATGACATGGAATATATAAAAAATTGCTGGTCTAATGAAAAGGATTACTTGCCTCAAATTGTATATTGTAACAAAACTGTTGTTTATTATCCAAACAACTCATTATTTCTTCTACTAATAACAAACAAAATAGTTTTATGATAAACATCTTTCTTCAATGCTTTTGCAACAATTCCACCATCCAGTTTTCTTTCCATGCTTGGTGTGGCAGTGACAGCTATGACTACGCTCTGAGCTTCCCGTCAAAACTGACTCAACTGCTTCATGTTGTGCATTTCCAGTTGAAAATTGTCTTTCACCAGGACTTGTTCTTTCGTTTTTGTACCTGTCGATGATATGGCAAGAAACTTCAAGAAATAGGTATATGTGCAAAGCACCATAGGTTTCAAAAACTCAAGCAGTTGCAATAATAAGAACTTCAAAATTAAAGTACTCACTGATGGGACATGTATGCACTCAAGCAGGTGTGGCAATGCATGGTAACAGTCATCTGTGATTTCTGAAGCAAGCCGCTCACTCATGCAGCAATTATGGCTGCAAGGCATGGTAGCCATGCTGCTCCCTCCTCAGGGATGGTCATCGTGACCTGCACTATTGTAACAGGCAAGACAATCCAAGTGTACTACCAGCCTCTTCCCTGATGTAGATGGCATTTATCCTCTTCACTACAAGGTTGTTGAAGCTTAGGGCAGTGCCCCTCGGTCCTGGTAGGGTGATGTAACCACACCAAATCACCCTGCTGGAAATTTTGGCTATTGGCCTGCTGGTCATAATAGATGTTTCATCTGATCACATGCTACCTGGATGTGTTGAAGTGCCATTTCATGCATGTTGTGAAGCCAGTCTATGAGCTTCTTCATGTAGTTGACTACTGGCTGTTCTGCTCTAGGAAGACTTTTAAACATCACCTTGCCAAAGAGCAAACTGGCTGGTGTCAAACCTGTGGTGTTGTGGATTAAAGAGCAGTAGGCCAGCAAGAAAGTGGCACCCTCACATCACAGTCTCTCTGGTGATTGTCTACAACCTTCCTCAAATGTTCTTCTGGAGTCTTGATGTACCATTCAACTGTGATATCTAACTGTGGGTGGAGAGTTGTTGTGTGCGTCTTGTGCATTACAATCACTCCAGTGTGTCTCTTGTCAGGTTGGACTCAAAGTTGGTGCTCTGATCACTGTATAGCTCCAATGGTACTCCATAGCGACAAAACAGTTCTTCTACAAGGCAGTTTGCAATGGTCTTGGCCTCCTGGTTAGGGATGACATACACCTCTTGACCATTTAGTGAAGTAATCCAAGGCAACCAACAGATACTTGTTGCCCTGTCTGACCCAGGGAAGGGGCCTGCTGCATCAATGGCTGTACATTTGAAAGGTGCTGTCACATTACACTGCTGCACATGACCCCTGTGCCTGGTCTGTGGGCCGTGACTTGCCAGACAAACTTGACATTGGCGGCACCATCTCTAGGTGTCTGCCCTTAGTCTTAGCCAGTAGTACTATTGTTAGAGCTTATTGACTGTTCAGTTGGGTCTCAAATGTCCTCCCAAAGTCTCTGCATGTACTTCCTCTAGCACTTTCATGACCTCACACTGAGGGAGGATCAGCTGCTCTCTCTGGGTATTCCCATCAGATAACTTTCGTACTCTTAACAATACTCATTCCTTGGTCTTCAGTGAGTCTCATTAGGCCCAGTAGAACTGCACACATTATCCTCCCAGCTCGCTCTAGTTCCTGCCTCCATTTCTCTCGGGAGTGTCTCCAAGTCAATGTCTGCCAGCTGCTCCCTCCTCAGACCTGCTTCAGGCACCGCCAAAATGACATGAACAGCTGTGGCATGCTCTTTCTCCTCAGAGTGGTGCAGTGGCCACACTGCTCTGGAAAGGGTTATTGAGACATGGCATCTACATTAGAGTGGCTCCTTCCTTTCCGATGTTCTGTTTTAAGATTGTACTCTTGGAGCCTTTGGACCCAATAGGCATCTGGACCTCCAGCTTCTTGAAACTGAACAGCCAGGTGAGGATCAATCCTCAGGTGGAATGGCTAACCATACAGGTACTTGTGAAAGTGCTCCAGCGTCTTTACTACTGCCAGGAGCTCTTGACATGTAACACAGTAATTCTTTTCTGCCTTGGAAAGAGTCTTGCTGTAGTAGGCTATTACATGCTCCTGGCCTTCCTGGACCTGAGATAAAATGCCTCCAGTGCTACTATCGCTGGCATCAGTGTCCAAAATAAAGTACCAGGTTGTGGAAATCCTAAAGTAGGTACACTGCAGAGTGCTGACTTAAGTGCCTGGAATGTCCTCTCTACCTATTCTGACTTCATGTAAGGCTAGTGCACTTCCATCAGACAAGTGAAGGGTTTCGCAACATTGGAGAAACCTCTGATGAACCGGCGGTAGTAGCTGCATAGGCCCAGGAAACTTCACTGCTCTCGTTTGTATTTTGGACGAGGCCAATCTCTCACTACCTGAGCCTTCTCAGGATTGAAAAGTAAGCAATTCCTAATTTTTGACCACAGTCTACAAGCCTAGAAGAAATTTTGCTTCAAATGGACACTAGTTGTGAAATCCTAAGTATATACATAAGACACCTCTCATCAATGGTTCAATGAGTCACTGGAAAGTGGCTGATGGCCTCTTAGCTTTTAAATAACCGTACATTTCCATAGCCCTTATTTGTTGAGAATGCCATCTTTGCTTTGTCTGCGGATCTAAGGCCACTTGCCAGTATTCCAATTTCAAGTCCAAGTTAAGAACCACTGGGTACCTGCAGGTGTGTCCAGGCTATAGTTCACGCAGAAGCCTTGCTCACCATTCTTCTTCTTCACCAAGACTACAGAGGAGCTTCAAGAGCTACCAAACCCTCAGGGTCTCCCCTAGACTTCATATCCTCCAGCATGTCCCGTACCATCACCCGTTTTTCCAGAGGAACATAATTTGATGATTGCAGAATGGGTTGGCTATCTCCAGTGTGAATATTTGAATCTGTTGTCTAATAAACATCTTTCTTCATTGCTTTTGCAACAATTCTGCCATTAGTTTCTTTCTATGCTTGATGTGGTGGCAGCTACAACTGTATGCTCTAAGCCTCCCATCGAAACTGACTCAACTGCTGCATGCTTTACATTTTCAATTTGAAAGCTCACTCTTGCCAGGGCTTGTTCTCTCTTGTTTATACCTATAGATAACATGGCAAGAAACTTCCAGAAGCAGTTGCAATGCAACCCACTGCAGGCTTCACAAATTCAGTGCAACAGTTGGAGCTTCAATGTTAAAACACTCACCGATTGCACAGTGTCCACTCACACAGGTGTAACAATGCATGGTAACAATCATCTATGACTTCCAAAGCAAGCTGCTCACACACATGCAATGATTATGGCTGCAAGGCTGGTCTGAATGTTTTAATGGGCACATTGTTACTGTATTTTTAGAGCATCTCTAATAGCTTCCTGCGTAATCAATACTATACAAAGTTCATTCAGAAATAAGGGGAATGGAAGCCTATTTGAAGAAAATCCTAGGTAAATAATTTAACTATTTCAAACATAAACTAATCAAAATAATTAGTCCATTTTTGAGAAGACAAAAATAACAATAAAAATGTATCCATAAAAAAGGTATTATGGAGTGAGGGAATTACATGGAACTCATGTGTACCTTCTGTGGAATATACTGAACTTAAAACAGGTGTAACATTTGATTTTTCATTTTTCATTTCTGAGCATTATTGTTAATATGCACATGCTTGCACCTATTCCTGCCTTCTCTCTTTCCCTCTCTCTCGTTAAAATATCATAGCACAGGAAGAAATATGTGCTTCGTTGATCAAAATATTGTTCTGAGAGCTAAATTTCATACATGTATTGGATGTGGTTAATTTGATGCTATGATGTTTGTACTTTTAGACAAAAAAAGGAAGAGGGGAGTGGTGTGAGGTGGGTTATATGATCATGTAGTCAATTTGTTTACTATAAAATGTGTTCTAAAAAAACCAGTGGCAGCTCGTGGATTAAAAATGTAGGTGTTCAGAAAATCAGCACTTTACCGCCACCACAACCACAACCACAAAATCAAATCCAGTAATATTAGATACAATGATAGTGCGTAAAGCAAGAATTATAAATTTGTTACACAGATCGTCACTCACCCAGTATTGTAAAGATGTTGAATTTCTTAATCTCCGAGAGTTAACAGCAATATGAGGTTCCCAGATGGTGATGAAGGGCTTTTAGGCAAGGATGATACCATGGTGATGTTGCTACTTCCTTTCTGGATGGTGATGATGAAAGGACACACATCGATCATCATAGTGGGGTGGATAATCCCCATGCTGGTATTGGGAATCAAACCCGGTCCCCTGCACCAGATACAGACATGCTAAAATGCACTAGCAGGATGGACTAAGTAGTAGGGAAAGTAAAAAAAAAACAAAATAATTAAGTATACTACTTTCGTTTGCTTGGTTTTGACTATCTTCTGTGAGGAGCACAAATTATATGTTGTAGTTAAAACATAAGTTTTAAGATGGTGAAGGCTAATGAATGCCTGCAAGAATTGAGTGGTAATAGTTACATTGTTTTTTAATGGACCAAATATTTACCCTAGTTTTCAGAAATTAGTAACTGTAATGTTATTCAAGAAAAATAAAGCACTTGCAGAATTAGGAATTTGGAGTAGGAACTTTTCAAGTAATATGCAGTTGCTTTAACCATTCATTTGCAATGAATGTAAAATTAACATTATTTGTTTGTTTTGTTTATAAGATCCTACAGCAAGTAGCACTCTGGAATACTGAACACATCATACAGCAAATTTCTCCAATCCTATTACTATTCCAAGTTGAAATGTAGATGAGAACAGGAATGTTTTTTTCTGTAGGATGCTCTGTAAACACAAAAGTTGACCCATTACTGCATCTACATAGTGTCTCCTGATTGCTGGATTAGCAGAGGTGGTTCCACATCATGGTTAGCACATCCTTTAGCTGCAATTCCCTAAGATTTATTTTGGTTTGGGGACATGTTCAGATTGTGTTGTTTGGGATGTCAGTTAATTAGTATTAGAAACTAATTGCGGGATCATTATTACATTCGATGGTATTTCTTATATGCAGGATATTTTTCGTCTTTATGACATTACTATCAGTTGTGCTCCAAAGTAATAAATGGCATTTTGAGTATTTTTACAAGAATTTGGAGACTGGTGACTCATTCATTTGTTATTTAGTTCATAGTTTCATTTTGTGGGTACCTTTAAGATTTGTAATGTTAACATCTGAAAAAGATTTTAATGATTTACTTATATCAGATTTATTTTCATATTAACTTTATTTTATTATGCATATGTTTCATTAGCTTAATTATGCTTGTTTTGTATGTCTCACTTGTTAGTGAAATTATTATTATTCTATTATCTGGTAATCAGTCTCCTTGCACATACTAATTTATTCTAAGCAAAGAATTGATTGTGCTCTTGGCAACTTATCAATAGTTTACAAATTGCTTTTCATACAAAAAGCTTTTTAGGAATGATTCTAATTTATTTAAATTACAGTGAATGTGAAGTCTAATCTAAATCCTTTTGAGAATATGGACTGGAAAAAGAACAGAATCTGTAATAGCTACTAATGGGATTATATCAAGAGTATAATTTAATTCAAAGAATACATTAAATTATGAAAGATATGATATTCATAAAGTTACTTCCATTTTTATGTAGCATCAATAATAATGTTTTGAACCAATAAGCTTTGAACAGCAGTAGAGTGGAGGTTGTAACATTGCACCTTTCTGAGTTACATTCATTCAAAATTGATATAGCAATCACAAGTCTCAACAGTTGTGAGTATGTTGTGTGATAAAATCTCTTGTTGCAAAACAAGTGAAATCCATTGCCAACTTTGTGAACCTTATGGGTCTAAGTAATGAGTGATAGTGATGGAAGACAATGGTGCTGTATGTTCAAAACTGGAAAAATCAGTGTCGATGATGAAGACAAAGTTGGCCGGCCAAGTATTGTAAATGCAGCTCTAATTTGATGGTTGATGAAAAGGTTGGAGAAAACTGGAAGATTATATATCTTGGAGCTTTCTGATAATTTTCCACAGATTTGTTTTGCCCTTCTGAATCAAGTGATTGCCAAAGATTTGGGCTACTAAAAATTTGGTGCCAGATGCATGTCTTTAATTCCTTTCTGAAGAATAAACCTTCAGCGGATGGGAGCAGCAGTGTTCTTTTTTTTTTTTTTTTAGCATTATGAAAGATAAGGTGATGCTTTTCCTGATCATATTATAACTGGAGATGGAACTTATGTATAGTGTGTGAATACAGAATGAATAAAAAAATCAGTCAGTGCAGTAGTGCCAAACTGAGTCATTGAAAAGACCCATAAAGTGTCATCAAGCACTTTCCAATAGGAAACTCACGGCAGCTGTTTTTTGGGATGGAAGAGGAACTTTGCTAGTGAGGTTCTTACAGAGAGATGTCACAACTAACAGTGAAAGTTAATGTACTGAAGCTAACTGAGAAGGGCCATTCAAAACAAACGTTGCAGCATGTTGAACTCTGGAGTGGTTTTGCTGCATGACAATACCCACCCTTATACACATGATGTACTACAATCAAACTGTGAGACTTTACTGGGAAATATTTAATCACCCTCTCTACAGCCCTGATTTGGCACCTAGTTATTACCAAAATTGGAATTTGGATTGAAGTACTGGTGATGAATTGAAAAACCAGCATTGCAGGTTAGCTTCAGTCACAAATGACTGAATACTATGACTGCAGAATTTCAAAGCTTGACCAAGCTATGACAAATATCTGAATGTGGTTCAAAGTAAATGTAAACATAAATTGGCGCGTGTAGTTTGTAAGTATTTTAAAACGAATGTATAACTTCACATTTTTTTTTTTAAATAAACAGGAGTCACTTTTCAAATAATTTTATGAATACATTAAATTTGTACCATTTCCAGAAGTTATCATCAATGGAGAGGTAGAATCAAATGAAAAATTCATTATCTGGTATTTTAACCATGATGTCACTTTCTTGTTGCTGTTATACCAACTGAGCTACCATGGTAACATGCCAGCACATCACATTTTGCAACTGAGTTGTATTTTTCCTGGTAAACCAAAAGACGAATCCGAATCAATTTTTTGAGATAACAGACTCCAATGGCAACTTACAATATTTTAAGTACTTGGAGTTTTGGGCTTTATAGTTAAACACAATTAGGTCAATCTGTGTTAGTTAATTGTTCTTCCACACAAATCATGTGTAGGCTAAAGTTAGAACATTCAATTCCATATTGGGATTTGAATCATGGAAGATGAAGACCAAAGCAACTCAAAGATTATAGTATTTTAAGCAGTGAACGAAACTGAAAAAAAAAAAAAAAATTAGAAAAAAATGTTGTAGGAGCAAAGAAACTCAAATAGAGAATTTCTTTAATTCGAAATTAAACTAAGCAAGAAAGGGCCTGGGAAAAACTGAAATTGTGGGCAGTAGCCAAAGTGAGATCAGCAATAAGATTAAGAAAATGTTTATATATAACATCAATTTTTTTTTTATATTTTAATGTCCTTTAACCTGGCAGATCATAGTGGATCACGAATGAAATCAGTGAAATGATGCTCAAATGAACCTGGGGTCCATGGAGTTTGAAGTTACGTGACATTTGTCTTCTGAGGACCAGGGAAAACCATGAAAAAAACCTGATCTGGGTAACTCATGAACGTGAACCTGGCATAAAAAAACCAAAAAAAAAAAACCACACACACACGCATACATCATTGAAAGTGATTAAAAGGTTGTATGCAGCCCTAGTGGAATCAGTATGAACATACAGAGTCAAAATATGGGGGATATCGATTTTACATTAACAGTATTTTGCAGACTTAGTCCTGGAAGTGCTTCAGAACATAGTTATTGTAGGACCACTTTTAGAATTAGGGAAAGTCAACGTTAAAGTAATGATAATGGATGGAGTAATTAAATATTGTATTAAGTAATTTAGTTACCAGAAGAAAATATTTTAAAATGTTTTTTTTAACCACCTAGAAAAGCATTGCAGAGTTCTGAGAAATAGCTGAGTAAAATTTATGATTAATTGGAGAGGAGTGGATTAGGTGATGTATGGATGCAGAGAAGTGGCATGGTACAGTGTTTTTGAAATATATTTGCTTTAGGTATGGAGATATGGATAGACAAAGTACATGGGCTCAAATGTACGAGAAGAGGTGATTAGTATTTCATAAAATGATAAGATAGCATTAAGTAAAGAAGGGCATTTACATACATGTAACACAAGGGACAGAGAAGCCATTTTATGATTCTGTGTAGGAGTATGGTAACCAAGAGCCACCGCCACCATTGTTTTTCAAGTATGTTGTAAAATAAATTTCATTCTTACTCCAGTTTTACATTCAGTGTGCTTCACATATAGATTCCTCTTTACTCATTAAGTATTAGTTGTATGGTTCTTCAAATGCTTTTCCTTTATTTAGTGTTAAGCCAATATCTTTTTATTGAAAGCACCAATTGTACAATAGAACACACTGGTCAACATGAAAAGCATCAAAACACAGGTAAATTTTATAATATAGTGAACCTCTCCAAACAAACGTTTTTTTAAGGGAGTTAGAATTGCTAAATCAAGGTTTAAAAATTTTAGTGACTTTCTCATCCAAAATTGAAGATTTTATAGCACACATAAACATTTCAGTGCAGAACTTGCCAGCAACACAAAGAACCATCGTAAAAAGCCAGTTTGAAAACATTCTAATGGAGGTCAACCCCAAACACCACTAACAAAAAAATTCACACGACACAATTCAATCCTTAAAAATAAAAAAAAATATTACATGTACCAAAGGAGATAAGGGAAACAAAATTGTCATTATGGAACAGACTGATTACACAAATAAAATGGAAGAAATTCTAAACATGAATGAGTTTGAACTGATCAGCAAAAACCCGCTTAAAGCTTGCACACAAATGGTTGAAAAGGCAATCGAAAGCAGCAATGTAATAGCACACAAACATGCGGTAAAACCAGATAATCCTACTCTAACCAGATTTTATAGCCTACTTAAAATCCACAAACAAAACATATCCATGAGACCAATAATCTGTAGTATCAATTCACCAACCTATAATTTGGCAAAATGGTTAAACAAGAAATTTAATTCATTCCCAAAATTCAATAATCTCGCCATCAAAAACTCTCTGGAACTTGCAGAAAATATTAAAGATTTCCAGTTACAAGAAGACAACATGCTTGTGTCATTTAATGTAAAATCTCTTTTTCCAAGCATACCAATAATGAAACTACCACCATTAATTCAAAACCGGCTTCATTCTAGAGAAACTTTTGAATACATTGACCTAACAAAATTATGCATAGAGCAGAATTACTTCCAATTTCAATCTAAATTTTACTGCCAAACATCAGGTTTAGCAAAGGGCAATCCTCTTTCACCATTGCTTGCAGATCTTAATATGAGTTCCTTAGAAACTAAAGTAACAAAAGGGTACCTGTGGATCTTTAAAATTTGGCAATGGTATGTGGACAATATTTTTGCAATAGTTCCAAAGAAGCATATTCAGGATGCACTAAGGCTTATAAATTTGCAAGAAAAAATATAACATTCACACTAGAAACTGAAAAGGATGGACAACTTCCATTTCTGGATATTAAAATCATTAAAAATGCACACAGAATAAATGTTGGAATATACAGAAAATCATCTCAAAAGAACAATTACATAAAAGCAAATGGTTTCAACAAAAGATCTCATAAACAGGCAGTTTTCAATATTTTAACACACAGGCTGGTGAACATACCTCTTGCAGAACATGAATATGAAACAGAAATTAAAGAAATAGTTGAAATTGCCAAAAAAAAAAATGGCTTCCAAAGTCACTAGTAGACAAAAAAGTAAATGCAGCAAAAAAGAAAAAATTGTTAGAGGAAACAACCATACTCCATACAAAAGAAGAGAAAAGACGTTTCAAAAATTCACATTTCATCTACATATATTTAACAAATTCAAGAAGATTTTTAAGGAATACAACATACAATTGGCACCAGTTAATAAGTACACCATAAAAGATGTACTTGGATCCATCACTAAAGACAACATCCCATCAAATAAAAAGTCTGGAATATACCAAATAGAATGCAACAGTTCCAACAAAGTTTACATTGGGAAAACCAAGAGGAACCTGGAGAAAAGAACCAAGGAACACTTCAGATGCATAAAGTACAAACAACTAGAGAAACCAGCAGTTGTTACCCATTTTGGACAAAAAACTATGTCATAAACCCAGAGCCAAAACTATTGAAACACATAACCAGAAAGCAGGACTTGGCAACTTGGGAACAAATTTTCATTTGGAAAAATAGGATTATCAACTTTGATAGACCCCAGGGTGACTCATTGTACAAATTCATAGAACCACCACCAGAGCAATCAATGGATCGATCAGCATCACCACCAGCAATTAGTCGATGTTATGGCAGAAGTTTTGGTTCGGGGCTTTTGGAGTGGGAGAAGGAAAAAGGTTTGATTGCCGGCTAGCTTAGGAAATGTATGGTGGTCTCGGAGTTTGTGGGGAGAAATCTGAATGAAATTCTCTCACTATTGACTGTTTCACCTTTCCCTTCATGCTAATCTCCCTCTTAATTCCCTTCCCAGTTAATCAACTTCTTCACATTACGGACTTGTATACTCTCGTTATGCTATGAGCTATAACGCGACCTGGGTTCACTACACAGTGTCTGGTGTACGAGTCGATGTGTACCCCATCTTTTTCGAAGCTCCAGCTGCTAGACAAGAGTCTATTCGCCACTCAATTTCTAGGATGTGCCTAGACTTTCACTATTTTGCCTACTTCCACCAATTTTATTGGCTGAGACTATGTTGCATTTTTATATTTTGTCACGTTTTCATTGGGTCTTACAATTTTAGATGCTACGCTATGTTCCTATGGCTATTAACATTTTAACATGCCTGGTTACATATTCTGTGTTTGGTGGAGCGTGAATTTCATCTGGGTTTTTCCCTTCATTGTCCGAAGCTTGAAGTTGCTAAGTTTCTACATACCAGCTCCTTTTGTTCCTAATGGCTTGTCTGGCCTCTTCCCTTTCTGGTCTCATGATCTTTCATATTTTGAATGATTTTATTTCTTGTTCCTTTTCCCTTTTAACGTAGCTAGCTTTATTTAAGTAGTTTTGATTCTGTTTTTAATTATGATTACATTCTATTTATTACTTTATTTTCTTAAATCCCCTATGTTTATTTGTGTTACTTTTGTTTCTTATTTATTTAATTTGTTGTATTTCATTTGCTTCTTCTCATGTTTTATTATTAAGTTACTCTTATTTGTCAGTTTTTATCACTTCAATGTCTGGTTGAGAATGGAGGAAACTAACCTCCGAAACATGTGCTGGGGAAGTGCTGTTTATTGTCATTAATCAACTTAATGTATACTTTTGATAAGTCAGTGGAGTTTATGGAAACTGGCCCTGACCAACATCCAATGATACATTTTAATTTGACAGTTTTTCTGCTGTCTTTACTCTGTATTCAGTATCATCTTATTTACATTACTAAACTATAATAGTTATTAGCTTTTATGGACTGACCATTTCTATTTCATTTTGATATTCCAAATTCCCCTATTTGCATTAACTTAGGCTGAGCCACGATAATTTTAATCAGTACAGATCTATTACTTCTGAGCCATTTTTCCCTGATTAGTGCTTTCCCTTCATTCCTCAGTTCCTCTGCATTCCATTAGAACAAGTTTTCCATCTTCATTAACCCCACAGATTGGTCATATACCTTGCATTATATTATTGATAAGGGTTCTTAGACCAAGGATTGAAAATGAGCTGTTAAGTGGTGGTGACTGTGGTGATGATATTGCTGTAGATTGTGATGGTGGGGTCGAAGACTGAATCAGATTAGATGCTATGTTAATTTTCTTTATGTAATTGTTCCTGTCAATTTAGGCAGGCAGAGGAAAAACCTCAACCTTCATATTCAAAGATGTTTTACCTGTGTTAAAATTTGATGCAAAATAAGAAAGCTATATTTTTTTTTCTTCTGTCCAAACAAATTCTTGGGCTAATATACATACATCCAAAAATAAGCACTTCAGGTGCAATTTCTCATGTGTAAATGGAATAGTTCAAAATATTTTTTGCTCTGTTTGAAAGATAATAATTTTATGATTAAAATGATATCCTCCATTTGGGAATATGTTTTCGCTTGCTGCAGTCCGGTGAACTTTTTTTGGAAAAGTCAAAAATCATTTTTTTAAATGCCAATTCTGAAATTTTTTATTCTTTTACCATTGATTAGTACTGTACAATTCCCTGAAATTGAGAACTTATACTTTAACAGGTTTGGTTGTATAAAGGGTTGAATAGTTTCCCATCCTTAAAACAATTTCTGTTACCACATCTCACATATTTACCTCATGGAAACCAAAGTCTGGTCCTATTTGATATGGCATTTAAGTTCTTCATAAAGATGGTAACAGACACAGTTTTAAAAAATATTAAAGCTTCCAATGTATAAGTTTCAAAGCATTACAGGCTCCAAAGCATGGTACTCCTGTGTACTCTGCTTAGAGCTGAAATTAGCAATTCAGTGAACTGAACAATTCATAACTGTATCAGCATATTTTATGGTATTGAGTGATGCTTTCCTGTTGAAGCACTAAAAACTGGAAAACCTACAATAATTAAAACATGACAAATCTTAAATGAGCAATTATCGAGGTTGTACTGTATTTAGTGGCACTCAATATCCAGTAGCTGTATTTTTGATAGCATAAAGTTCAATATAATATCTATAATTTCTGCACTCTACCAGTCGCCTTCATACGCACAGGCCACAATCATTCCTCTTTGTAGGTTGTAAATCTGAATGTTTTTTTGCCATTTCTGATATCTTGGTTGGACAAATGAAGTTTCTTCAGTGTTGCTCTTTAAAGTTTGTGCAGTATAGATTTGCCCTTACTGAGAGTCAGGACATGTGTATTCTGAATTCCAATCACAGGGCAGTTTGGTTGGATCATTCCTCTTTTTTCTACTGGCATCATTCTTCAACTTCCTCTTTGGGAAGCAGGATGAGCACTGTTGCTGTGTATGACTCTACCACTGTTGTAAAATCCCCAGTATTCCAAATTACAGCTGTACTTGGGCTGGAAAGCTTATGTAGTGTGATGCATGTTATTTTGGCAGTGTGCACCATCACATGACCAGTAGCACTGTTTACCCACTCCATTGAGACCAACTTAATCAGTTCAAACATTAATGTTTTTTGAAGCAACTAGGGCTATCATCAGAAATAATTATCTATTCTGCCTGTGATTGGTTGCAGTTTTGCATATTGCAACAGTGCACATGCTCAGTCATGTCCTCTCTCATTCCTTGTAACTGCAATACACTTGATCATGTTTTGAAAATATGTGACTCCTGTAATAATTGAAAACAGGGCATTACTACAAGGGTACCTTTGTACTTCCCATGGCAGAATAACAGACCATATCTCTGCAAAATCACAGTATAGCAGTAAGCATAGTTGTTTAGTCTCTGTATATCCTATCACTTCATCAATGTGTCATTGCAGTTTCTTCAGATGTTTATGGGTTTCTGCTTTCATTGTTCATTTCCCAAATCTGTCAATGAGGTACTGTTGGACCACAAGAAAAAGGTGAGAGGAGTCTGAGGTATGAAAGGGGGCTATCTGCCCATGTCAATCTTTTTACTACTAAATATGCGCATGAGCATATGTGAATCACCCATGCTGCGACATCTAACTGCTGTGATAGGTGTAATTATGCATTTCCAGGTGCTCATTCCTAGCACACAAGCTATCTGATGACATTTATGTGTATTAGTGCAAAATGTGTAAGATCTTTATTGCCAGGGCAAAGAATGTTTATGTAGTATTTTCCACTTGTTTGCCCTGTTGTGGTCAGACAGTATCAATGGCAAGTTTTGGTAGTGGGTTTGTTTTTCTCTCATATTGCATATGTAACTTCAGAAGAGTAACCTGCTATTTTCCAGACCCAAGTGTCTGTAAGCAAGTGTTGCTTATCCAGGGACTGTTAATGACTTAACACTTCCAACCAAGGTGTTATATGTCATGCCTTTAAGTAAGTTCTTTGAAGTTACTACACAAAGTTCAAAAGTGGCACAGTACATACATCTATCACCCTAAGACATTGGTTTGAGAGTAGATTTAAAAGAGTTATGAAAAATTCCAGAACCAAAGTGGAATGCTCTCCTTTTCAGGATATCTAGTACTCTTGGATATATAACTCCAATAAAAGTCTCAGAATTTTTGAGATGGGGTTTTTGAGGCAAAACAATTAAAAGAAAACAGCCACAGAAGTTAAAATATGAACATTGTTTATAAAACCTGTTAATATTAGAATTGTAAGTTCTCCTTTTCAGTGAATATAGTATTGCATGGTGTTGATCAACATAAAGGAGAAAAAAAAAGATCAATATTCTTGGAGTTGACATTTTTGAAAAAGTTTATTTTTTTATTTAAAAAAAATCGGAAGGCTACACCAAGAGAACATAGTCATATATATATGGAGGTTATTAAGGTTGTGATTACAGTGATATATATTAAATTAAAAAGAACATTTCAGTTGATAAGTGTTCAACAAAACCTAAAACTGGATTTGTTTTTATAATTTTTGTTATTTAGTCCATGTGGGCAATGTTCAGCATAAGACATTTCTAATGTGTAAGTGGTGTGGGTTATTAGTTCATTTGTAGATTCAAATTTTATTCATGTTCTATAAACAGCAAACACTGTTATGGTTATGGATACCCACATTTGTAATTGGGACCTTTGTATGATGATTCCAATAGAAAGTTGCAGTTGCCAAGTCATCTTGTTTATACTTAATATTTTTGAAATGATCTTTAGTTATTGTTTACACTTTTTTTTTTTTTATTCTTTTCAACATATATTTTGTTGCAATTTATACAATAGATTGTATATATTTCTGATTTCATGTTTTTGTATCTATACAGGCTTCTGGATGGACTTCATTTACTGAATATACTTTGGAGTGGCAAATTAATGCTGCATTGCTTAAAAAATGAAGTTTGCTGTAGTGTGGATGTGGAAGAGTTTTGCACCTAAATGTTCTGATCTTCTCCACTGTGACACAGGCAGGATGCACATTATTCTGTTGCAGAATGATCTTTTCAGGGAGCTTATTGCGGAATGCAGACAGAGCTTCTAAAGTATCTGGAGTAGCAGGCAGCAGTTATGGTTTGCCCAGAATACAATGCTGTGTATCCCAGAAAAAGTTACCCATGTTTTTTCTAGCAGATAGCACTGTCTTCACTTTATTCTTTGATGACAAATACAAATGGTGCCATTCCTTACTCTGCCATTTTGTTTCAGGTCACAATGATGGAACCAGATTTCATTGTCTGTCACAGTACTTGTCAAAAATCATCACCTTCGTTTTGAAATCTCTGAAGAAGGTTTGGCTGAGGTTCTTTGAAATATGTGGTCTTCGGTCAGTTAACGTGGGATTCAGCAGGTGCACATTTTTTGACAACCTAAGCTGTGTGTCATATCTTGCACTGCACTATATGCAAGTTCTGCAGTGGTTTCATCCACAATGATACACCTATCTGCTCTAATTATTTCATCATGTAGGCAGTTGGTGGTCAACTGCTATGAGGCTCATCTTGAATACTTGTTTTTCCCATCTTTGAAATGCTGTACCCATCTCCTAACACTTCTAGCACACACAAAGACATCTCCATAAGCATGTTGAAGTCTGAGGTGAATTTCAGCAGCAGATTTTCCCTCTTTAACAAGGAATTCAATCAGAGCATGATGTCGAAGCAAAATAATTATGTCTGCCATTTTGGAAATAATGCCTATGGTCACACGATAGAAGCTAATGACATCACAATATAGAAACATGAGTTGTAAAGTCTGTAGATTGTGATCCTGCAGTCCTTTTGTTACATTGTTGGAATTTGAATTTTAACAATGGGCTGCTCACGACTTTCAGTATGACCCTTTTACATCAAATAGCAGAATACTCAAAAATGAGGCAATAAGAAAGGGAAGTCTAGAGCAAAAAGTGGGATAAGCTACTGCTGGAAATATTGGCTTTAAAACTTTTTGGAAACAATTAAAACAATTTGGTAGTTATATTTGGAAGGTAGGAGAGAAGTGGTGGGAGAAAATTATTAAAGAGAAGGAAGAACTCAACAGCACAGAAAATATTGCAGGAAATTTATAAAGAGAGGTAGAATAGCAAAAAATGTAGAGTTATCTTAAGAGTTTAAAGTATTTTATAAAAAGTTTAGGAAATTCAGGTAGTGATGTGTGAAAAATTGTATTTGAGGAGTAACTATTGGCAAGCTTACTGGAACATCATGCTCTGATTGTATTCCTTTTCATTATAAATAACCTCTTACAAGATGGTGAATTACCCCAGATTAAAATGCCATAACATAAAATTGAATGTATATGTGTAAGATATATACTCCCAAGAGGTTCATTTGTCACTGATTGCAGTAAGGGTCAGTTCTATAATGTCCCAATAAGCTTGCCAATAGTTACTCTCCAAATACATTTTTCTGACTGATAATCAATGCTCTCATTCTACAATCATACAGCTTCCTCTGGATAGCAGCCCTAAGGATAACTTGTAAAGTGTTAAGTTTGCCATTCTGAATTTGATGGAAGCACTACAGTTGGGGAATTCATAAACTAGAAAACAAATGAGAATTGTCTTGCAAAACAAGTCATAACAAATGAAATGTAGTATCGTGCATATCACAGGAATTCTTTTGCCATAGTTTAAGAATGAAGCGATAGAGACCAAGCAAAGCAAGGATCTAAACTTTACTCATGATGACTGCAAAAGCCTGTTAAACCTTGGAGAAGCTTGTAAGATTGCATGGGAATAAAACATCTGATGCTGTAACCTGGAGGGGGTAAACTGCTAGTAAGTACATTAGGATCAATGTAACCCTTCCTTTTGTTGGCCACTATTTGCTAATGTAGCTACTTCTTGTTTCCTCACGCTCCTTCTCCAATGCCATAATTTATAATACTAATATTAGACAGAGAACTTCTGTGTATCTGAATGTGAGTAAATCTTAAAAACCACTAAACTGATTTTGATAATTCTTGCACCATTGTAAGATCCTAGGCTTTCTAACTGGCATGGGCTATAACATGCCCTGAATTTCAATTCATAAATTACTAAAATACTAATAAAGGTTTGCAAAGTCTGTCTATTAGAATACGACATCCTGAAGCTATAAAAAAATACTGTAAGACTGTCAGGGTAGAGGCTAAGAAGCCGGGCATTTTACTTACATAATATTGGCATGCTTCATCTGTTATTAGCAGGGCCCAGATTTTAATTATCTAAAATACTTGAAAGTAGAGCATAAAAAGACAACTTTTTGACCTTAAAATTCATTTAAATGAGCAAAAAAAAAAAAAAAAAGTGGAAATTAAAATGTTCAATGTTACTTTTGTTTTTATCCTCTGATTTATTTATTTTTTCTTCAATGCTGCATTACAATAACTTATGAACACCTTCTGCAGATTTTCAAATGTAAGACCGATGGATACATTGGTATGCAAAATTAACTTTTTGCCTGGGGTCTCTATTTTAATGTCATTATCCCTAATTTGAGTGTGCTGAATCATAATATGAATTTAGTTTTTCTCCAACACATACCAATTTTTCACAATATAAGAAACAGTAAAGTTACTGTGTTCTATTAAATTTATGTTATATTATTAAATAGAAGTTAATAAATTCATAACTGTCAACACAACTCTTTTCAGAATTAACTAGTGTTTCACATCAGACTTACCTTTAAATATTAGACCAGTTTTTTACATGCTGCCTTGAAATGAACACCTTTTAGAGTTCCTACTATGAAATCATTTGATATATCTCTTTTCAGCGACCAGCAATAGTTAGCTATCATATTCACATTCCACTTTCCCTGGTAACATCTTTCCATTTCCTTTATGTCCTTGCAAAATCTTTCACCATGCTCCTCACTGATACAGCTGAGATTTTCTGAAAAAAGTCCAAATGAGAGTGTAGGAAATGTACTTTCACATTCATATTGCAGCCCAGCTTTTGAAAGTTCTCAAGCATATTGTTTTGCAATATTTTTGTAATATGGATCCTTGTAATTTCCCACATATGTTTCGATGACAGTATTAAAACCAATCCATGCCTGTTTTTCAATATCTGTCATCGTTTCTTCAAATAAGGTATCAGAAATCCACTTACTAATTTCTGGCCCAACAAATATTCCCTCTTTAACTTTAGCATCAGATACTTCAGGGAACTTCTTGCAGATATATTTGTAGCAGTTGCCATCATCATATAAGTCATTCACATATTACTTCATTAAGCCTAATTTTATGTGCAAAGGTGGTAAAAGAACATTTTTTGGGGTCAAAAGACATTCATGAATTACATTTTTCATTCCTGGCACAAGACTGTCTCTCTGCTTCTAAGTTTATCTTGTCCAGTGATTTGGTTCGGGCTCTACAATCCCATTCACAAATAAAACATGACATTTTAGTGTACCCTGATTGCTGACCTAGTAGCATGCCAATAACTTTTAAATCTCTACATACCTGCAACATATGTTCTGCATGTTTGACTTTTTCTGGAAGTAATTTTAAGTTATGATATATTTCCTTCAGGTGAACTAAATGGGCTACTGGAACTGATGCATATTTATCTCCATTATACAAGAGTACACCCTTCAGACTCATTTTAGAGGAATCTATAAAAGTCTCCATTCACCTGGAATGTATTCAGCAGCTCCCAAGGCAATCACTAAACCAGGAATATCGTGACATATGTAAGATTTTCTTCCTGAGAGAAATATGGAACAAATTACTCTTCACTGTGTCTGAACCAAGAAAATGATGTTCCCGTAGAGAGGAGATGTTTTTGTTTTAGTCCAGAATCCTTAGGAAGATTTAAGTCTAACCAAATTATTGAGTTCTGCCTGTGTAAATTGTTGAGGTTGATGAAAATACTGTCCTTGGATATCTAAATCACTGCTGCTGTCTTGAGAATTATTTTCAAAATCTGATGATTCCTTTATAAATGCTTCTAATGCAGAAGGCACAGGAAGACTAGGCCCATGCAATATGGGTCTTCTTGCCGACAGTAAAATTGGATTAGTGATTGTTTTCATATTTTTTGTGTTGTAGCCTGTAACATCACATATACAAAAAGAGTAATGATCAACATGGTTTGTCCTGCTAACTAATTATGGCTGTAGGCATAATTGCATGTCTGGGCATCCAATGTTCTATGCGTTTTTCTGTCCCAAGCCGGATGAACGGTATCGCCACCACCCTGAGTCCAAGACTAGCAAGTTTTTGTTTCTGTTTCCGTTTCGCAGCACATTGACATGCCTAGGCTGTTTTCCAAGAGGGAGAGTATATACTCTCCTTGGTTATGTGCTACCTCCTATGTCGATCTTAGGAGGATGGTTTAAAGGATATCTGTTATGCCTGTTTATAGTATCTATAGTTGTTTTTTTAGAATTTTTATCAATTGTATATATACCAATGGAAGTAAGTGCGCCGACGATGTTGGATTTGCCTTTGTCACTGGAACCGGATCTTCTACTTTTGGTTTGCCTAGTAGCACATTTAGTCTGCCGAGTTGTATGCTATTTACCGAGCCTTTCTGTATATTCGCCGTCGAAAATTAGATGACTGCCTTATTTTTAGTGGTTCCCTTAGTGCCCTGCAGAGCATTCATGAGCTGTACAATTACCATCTTTTATGCAGCGCATTCAGGATGTCCTCCACATTTTGCACACTTCTGGTGTTAATGTGGAGTGCACATAGATTCCTGGACATGTTGCCTTGCCAGGGACTGAATTGGTGGATTTGGCAGTGAAATTGGCAGTCACAGGGCCCAGGGTTACTGTTACCAGTTACACAGCTGAAGATTTTAGGGTGGTTGTATGGAGAGTGGTATTTTCAGGCTGGCATGCGGAGTGGTCGACTCTCCACAGTAACAAGCTTAGGGAATTGAAAGACCTCCCTATAACCTGGTCAATCTCCTCAGGCCTTCTCGTTTGGAGGAGGTGATATTGGCTAGGTTGCGGATTGGCCATTGTAATTTTACCCACAGTTACCTCTTAAAGAGAGATCCTGCTCCTAACTGTCCACTCTGGAGCGCCGTTGACCATTAAACATGTGCTGCTAGAGTGTGATGCCCTAGCAGCTCATCACACCTCTCTCCAGCTGCCGGCTTCCCTAGAAGAAGTGCTTTCCTATGATCCTAGGGTGGTTGATAGAGTTTATAAATTTTTGTCAAGAGTTTCTTGTACACTCCGGATCTGATTTGTTTTATTGAGGTAATACTGTTTTAGCTTAGTATGGTTTTAGATTTAGTTCCTTTTAACCTTTTATGTGTCATAGTTCTTAATGGTTTTGTTGTTTTAATTGTGTTTTTAGCAATGCATGGTTTTTAATTTCCATTTAATTTCTAATTTTAACCATTGTTTTATCTCTCATAACCTTTGCCATGATTTTAACTCTGGACTCTTGCCGCTTTTAGTGTTTTTTAAGGGCACTAATAACCTAGGAGTTGAGCACCCTAAAATCCCATTCATCATAATCATCATCTTCATGGTTTTGATGTTCATATGGCAGATCTAACTTTTTTTCCTTTACCCCATTTCCTTAGTTGTTCTATGCAAGTATGACATACTTTTTTGGAGCCCAGTTTTTTGTGAAGATCTCCAGCTTCATTTGAAAATAGGCATTGAAGGCCTTGTTAACAAATTTTGTAATATTTGTCTTCCCTTTCAAACAACAAAATTGCCACAGGTGTGGCAAAATATATCTGGATTAGTTTTACACTTTCTAGAAGTCATATTGGTTCAAATTACACAAATGTATGACATACAACTGTCACTCACAAAAATAGGTCCTCACTGTTTGAAAAGCAACTACAGACTGAACTTATATGGTATGTTTTGTTGTGAAACAAATTTATTTCAACAATGAAATTAGTTGTATTTCTTAGTTTTATAGTTTCTTTTTCAATTCCATACAATATTTATGCACTGAGCTACATTAAAACATTTTAGGTATAGCTGTTAATTGTGAAAAAATGGTATGTGGTACAATTTTGGAATCAGCATATCAAATTTAGTAAAGTAGACATATTTTGGAGGAAACCCCAGAATCATGCATACTGGTGTTGTCTATCAAAAGAGCATTGTACATAAAAAAACTCCTTTCTATGTCCACAGAAGGCACAAGAGCATACTTAAAACAACACAAATCATTAGGCTTTAGTTCTTCTTTCATACCATCAAGTGAATATTTTTTCCCTGACAGTAGATCACTGGGTCTCTGCAGAAAGTATGAAAACTATTCTTCTTAAAACAATTTTCATTTTCTTAAACACAATTTCACCAATTTTCCCTTCTACACTAAATAGTTTACATTCAGTTGATTTAACCAAATCTATAAAAAACTCACTTTTTCGAAAACGTCACAATTGATGAGAAAGATATCACCTCTATGTACTTTATTCAAAAAACCTAGAATTGCATTACATTGCAACCCATAGAGTTTGTAGTCTCGTCCATTGGCGCCCAGATGTGTTTGTCTTTCAGTTTTGTTCTGATTTCAACAATAGTCTTGTAACATCATTCGAGGTAGTTCTTTCTTATTGTTGACTCATTTTGTACAGATTTTGCAGTATATTTCTCTAGAAAATTGTGGAAAACATCATTGTTCAACTTATGTTTGCTGAAACAAAGTTTTCACACAGATCTTCATAAAACTGAATTTCCTGAATTTGCATTGCACTGTCATAGCAGCATCTATTAATTACACTTTTCTTATTCCATGTGCTTCTAGCCCTTGTTTGTGTCTTTCCATGTTGACATGTTGCTCAATGGTGAATTTCTTCTCTGCTGCTACTTTAATGCTGCAGATTTGGCAGTATAGAATACTACCATCACTTGAAAATACAGTGTTGCCATATTTGATACAGACTGCTTTAGTTTCATGGAAGTAGCTAGTTTTACTTTTGGCAAGTTTACTCTTCACTCAGAAAGGCCTATGAAGAACTGACTACAATATGGAAATATAAAAGCTAAGCTGCTGCAGGATCTGTTTGCAAGACCCTTAGACAGTAGCAGATAGCCACACAAAAGCAATTGCTTGCTGCATGTCCTTTAATTCCTGCTTCATGCTGACAAGATGTTTTGCAAAACTCTTAGACAATAGGAAGTAGGCATGCCACGGTTATTACTTGTTGCATTCCTCAAATTCTGCCACATAATATCATTCCTTGCAGCTGGATGAGTTCCCTTTGAAACAAAATCATATTTCCAGGGTTACTGCATATTCCCAAGAAAATATAATTGCTTCTTAAACATGAGAAGTCTTGAAACTAATAGACTATATGCCGCCATATTTTAAAGAAATGCATTAAAACTAGCAAAAAATGACAAAAATGTCTACTTTTGTGGTAAAATGATCTAAAAATGCCTTTAAACAATAAAATATGCCCCTTTCCTCCAAAATGTCAGAAAAATGAAAAAAAAAAAAATAAAATAAAAATAATAATAAAAATAAAAAAAGAGACCAATAAAAATGGCTACATTTCACTCCTTATGATGCAGTACATAATATATTCAACTGAGCATCAGCTTTCTATTATCAGAAAAAAGATGCAAAATCATCAAAATCTGAGCCCTAGTTATTAGGAATTCTAGGACTATTTGAAACTGCAATTGTAAGAAATAAAGGGGGAGGATAACCAAACATCTTCTAGAGTGTACAGCAATTTCATAAAGGTCAGCAGGAGATATATAAAATTGTCTAAAACATCCAGTGATCTTGGATTGTTGTCGTGTTTGTTTGTCGAAAACTTAAGTATTGCCCAATGTTTAGGGTCCAAATTGTAAACAGCAAAGTGTGGATGTGGGGTTGGCCCATCAAAAGCTCCAATCATCTGAGCGGCAGGTTAATAGGAGAAACTCTAAAACATCATTCAAATTTAAAAAGCTACCACCCATGGAAAGTAAGCTTATAAATATTTTCTTCATCCGGTGTTTGGAAATAATTTTGCCTTTCCCTAGTGACCTTTGGCTTTCTCTTCTTTGTCATTATTTATTTCCTTGCCATCCACTAACTACAATTTTGCAATGGTTACTAATGCTAGCGATAATAGTCAGTCGTGAATGTAAAAGCTTATTTCATCAGATAATGGATGTACAGCCACTCAAACTTACCAGTAAAGATATCTTTCAAGTAGTGCTATCCAGAGACTGTGGAGCCAATCTCCTAGAAATTGGGCACATAGCTATATCAGCAAGTTATCGGCAGATTGTAAGTGTCTAAAATTGTAACAGAGTGAGCCTAATCTTCCTATTAAAGTTTCAACATTTTTGTCCAACTGTAGGTTTATTTTGTATCCAAATATTTAAGAATTTTTGTTGCAGTTTCATTTTGAAGAGCTTTGTCAAAAAATAATATGTTCAAATCATGGGTACTCGATATTTGTAAGGGGTGAAGCTAAAAGAACATTGCTACAGGTTTTACTGCACTGACCATTGGTTTGTTGTTTTCAAACCAGTTGGAGTTATTATGAATTTTTGTCTTTAACTGCTGCTTTTAAGTTTTCCAAAGAATTACTCTCCAATAGTATATTTCTGTCATTGGCATACTGAGTTATTGTCTCTCAATTGTATACTTGTCCTTAAATAATTGACAAAGTTGGAACAAAATTAGTCCTAGGAGAGACCCTTGAAGTGCTCCACTCTTTATAATTTATTCATTTGAGAAATGCTCATGTATGTAGTTTCCATTTGCATTTAAACTTTCTAATAACTGCTTCTTGAAGGTATTGTTGCATCTAGAACACGCTCTCTAATTCACATTTTCTCAGGTTTGGTGAACAATATGTGGTGATTTGAAATAGCAAATGCCTTAGATCAAAAAAATATTCCCCCATACATATTTTTTATCATCTAAACTCTTTTAGACATTATTTATAAATATAAGGAGGGCTGTTTTCATGGACTTGATTTTTTTCTGAATCCATGCTTGCATATCGGACAGTGTGCAATTTAGCTTAAGAATGCTGAACAATCTTCTACAGAATATTTTTTTGCCTTTTTATAAAGCGCTTTTTTTCTTGCAATGTTCAGTGCACAAAGGGGTATTTGTTTGTTGAAAAGCTATATTACATATGTGAGCGAGAACAACATGGTTGCTGTTCCTATTGTAATTATACTTAGCTCTCTGGAGACCCTTAATAACATGGCTTATGATCAAAACCTGCCTTCTGCATGCACATAAGTGATGACGTATTTGCCAGATTCTAAAGAGACAAATTGATGCCTTGCTGAAACTGTTGAAACTACAGGACAGATATAAAAAAAATTCACTCTGAAACCTGAAGTTATGAAGTATGTCAGTTTCTTGCATCTGAAGATTATTATTTTGGCATAAATGTGAAACCTCCATAGAGACAATTATACTATAACAAATGTTTTTATTTACTCAAAATGCAGTTAGAAACAAAGTATATTTTGCACTGTTACAATGATTCACTCGACATTAGACAGTTTGCACCTGCCTGCCATCCATATCTCGCACACCACTGTGCACTAACACTCCAGTAAGCTCATGACTCAGCACAATTCACAACACAACACACTGCAATTCTACCTCCTTTTTATAGTGAGAAAATGGCATCACAAACTTTCTGGAAACTTGTCAAAAGTAGTAGAAACTGAAACTTTGAGAAGGATCTCTAATATCAGAAGAATCATGATGTTGCAAGAAATCTTGCATTTCAAAGGATTCTGTTTCATCGTGTCATTGTTAACCACTGAACTGTGATTTCACACATTCCAGCTTCACTGCCACATGCCAGAGCAAACATGAGAGCGATCATATGCTGGATAGCATTGTCACAATATTATTTCAACAGCTACAGCCCTCGACCATGTCAATTTTTGATATTTATCAGCTTAGCATAATGGTTTAGAAACATACATAACCAAGGCAAGGAGTATTAAAGATTGTGATACATAATGAACGCTCCCACCCACATGAATTTGGAATGGATATAGTAGAGAAAGCCATATTGAAATGTAAATGACAACAGTCAAGAGAAATTGCCAAGTTAAAACTATAAATACAGACAACCTTCTCAGAAATTTACGTATTACCCCCCACTAGATAGATAATTCAGGAGAGTCATTATCCAATATAACTTGGCATCTTGGAACAAATCCAATGTTAAAATCTGTATTACTCAAAATAAGAATAAATCAAAATTCACAGTGCCAATTATACTGTATTTGTGCTGGAAAGGCTAAAAAAAATTTGGAATGAATTGAATAATGTTTCATGAATATTAGGTATAAATCAGTGAGCAAAATAGCAGTTGCAATGTCCTTTTGAAATCATAAGCATGAAATTGAAGCAGAATCATAGTTACTAAAACATTGAACTTAACAGTTTCGGAGAAACTAATTTTCAAGAACCAAGATCACCTAATGATCTTCAGTTTCCCCCACCAGACCAACCATACAAATTCATGTTGACTCAAAGCACCACCAATTAAAGCTACTGTGATGCAGGAGTTCTAGCAGCTAAGAATGGGAGCAAATGCTTTCAAACTAATTGAAGGAAATATTAAAAGTAAATGGAGGTAATAAGTATGATTTACTTTTACAGCTACCATTTAGATAAACAAGTTGGAGTGCTTTAGAATAATCAGTGTGTATTTACATACTGGTTGTCAGCTGTGATCTATAGGATCTTTCAATTGGGCAACATTAGGGGATGACATTGAAAACTACCAGTCAAATGTTTTCTTAGAAATGCAGGGTTAGAGTGCCCTAATATAAGTACTGCTACTTACGTGTGCTTGTACCATATCTCTAGGATTTTAAGGCAGTATTACTGTGATTTCAGGAAGAAATATTTTTAACAGAGATCCTAATGACTGAATTCATTGGTTTATGTCTTAATTTCTTATGCAGATTGCATTTGATTAATAACTATGAATTAGGCTATATTTGCACCAAAATATTGAAACACTTTTCTAATTCACTGGAAAAATACTTTTCATTTCATTTTTCTCATCCTCAAATAAAAAAATTGCTCCTGGTGTATGATGTGTAGACTGCAAGAATTAGGGTACTCTATCCATATGCTCCACAGAAAAAATGAAGCCGAGATCAATCAATGGCTCCCAGGAACTTGAGAAGTGGTATAGAATGTGGGACTTAAATCTTCAATATTGTTACTTCTTTTATAGCCCTCATCAAACTACATCTACTAATGTCAGGCAGAAACTTTACCATGCCATTCATATTTGCTATAATATAATATTAATATTCTTTACTCAGTTTGAGATTTAATTTTACTACTGTAAGACATTTTTCTCTTATGCTATATTTATTTTCATTGCAGTGATTTCTGCTAGCTCAGATACGACAGTGAAAGTATGGAATGCACATAAAGGATTTTGCATGTCTACATTACGTACCCATAAAGATTATGTCAAGGCATTGGCTTATGCAAGGGATCGAGAGCAGGTTGCATCCGCTGGCCTTGATAGAGCAATATTTCTTTGGGATGTAAACACACTCACTGCTCTTACTGCAAGCAATAATACAGTAACAAGTAAGTGGCATGCATTGAAGAAACGTTCTCTTTGAGCAAAACTATCAAGTTTTAACACTTCAAGGTCCATTTGCTCATAACCTTGGTTGCAGATGAGCACAGCACTTCCTCATCGATTTCTAACCTTGAATTTAACACAGCTTTCTTCTTCATATCAGTATATTGTATATTTTTAAAGTCAGAAAATAAGTTATTTATATAATCTATCATGTATTTACAAGAAAAAAATATTGTATAGTAATTTTAATATTTTTACATTCATTTCTGGTATTAATATAACAAATTGGGAAAAACTATCCATATTTTTTGGGAGGGGGCAAAAATGACCGTTGGCTCCATTGCTTGTCATTTTTATTACAGATGCAATTTGCATGAGTTTCAGCATTGCTTATTCTCCTTTTCTGCATCAAACTAAAGAAGTCGCAATTCTCTGAAGTAAAGGATTGCACTGCATAGTGTGACTTTGTTAACTCAAGAGCCGAGGCCTTCATGTGGGCGTTAAATGTACTGTACAATACAATATTTTTTCTAAAATATTAATGTTCAGAACTGGAGGCTGTCTTGCATTCACAATATATATTTTCCGAATACCATGCTGGGTAAACTTAAGTTTCAAACTTCGCGGGTATGGCAGTAGCGAAGCCTGGGGATTTTTATCAAGGTTGCAACGTATGCGGGAGATTTTGTGTGTTTTATTTCATGCCAAAAATTAGCTGTTAATGGATCTATGAGTATTAGTATTGGGAAACAGATTACCCTCCAAGATGAAAATAAAATTAAAGGACTTTCACATCGATGGTTGCATGTAATGTTGATTTGGAAGCAAACAGTCAAGCAGAAAAATAGAAGTTAGCTGCGCATTTCTCCTCACGCCGCACATACCTACAGTGGTACCTTTTGGTTTTCCCTCTGCCACCTGCAATGTAAATTTATGGTAAATTTGAATTTGATAAAACATTTTATGATATATTAAGTATGTTCTCTTAATTGAAAATAGCATTTTCAATCATTGCCACCGTCACCATTGTCACCTTCTACTACACTCTACGCGCTCCATACAGCAGTGCACTCTTCTTTGTCTCTCCCACTCTAAACATGAATTGACACGCAAGTTTGAATTGGGAAAAATGTTTTTAGGTATGTTGTCTTAACTACAAATTGTATCTGTAATCGTCATTATAGCTAAGCTGCCGCTATCACCACCGAACACAGACATACCGATACATTTTCTCTGTCCCACTCACTCTGTGCAAATTCAAATTAGGTAGGAAAAAAAAAATGTACCATGTGTTACATTAAGTTATGTTGTCTAAACAGAAAAGCATATTCATCATCGTCATTACAGTTATGCTGCCACCACTGCTACTGCCACATTGTACCATCCCACCCATACCATACATTTCCATACTCCCCTCTCCATCAATGGCTTAAAACATGAATTTCCGCACAAATTCATACTAAGTAAAAAAAGATATTAGAAACTTAATCAGCTTAAGTGTTCATTATTTTGTTCAAAATATATGACAAAACTTCAAATTTCAGTTAAATAGTAAGTAATATCTTCTTATTATACAGACATGCTAAATTTAAAAATTAAGTGCTGAAAAATGGGGGTTGTCTTGCTTCTGAGGTTGTTTTTTATTCAGATTAATACGGTATATCATGCTAGATTCTGTATTTGCATGGAAATTATTTTGGAATTTATTCCAGGAATGTCAGTCATGGTATAAAGCAATCAAAGATAGCACTTATGATATACTCTGGCAATAGTATATTTGATACATATTCGAAAATATCCACCTAACATTTTGTTACTTTAAAGAATGTTTCTTCCACACTTATGATGCTGACAACTGCATTGTTTGTTTGTTTTGTTCCCTTTATATGCCATCTTTAACAGCTCAGGGCTTCTTTTTTGGTACAATGACTCATGGCAGTGGTGTGCACCTGTTTCCTGTTGTTTATCTTTAGTGAATTATCTAATTAACTTTACACATACACTTTCACATTCTCATTCATACTTCCAAACCCTGGGAAGGATGGGGAATAACCTGGCTAGAGAAAAATTCCCACTAGAAATCAAGCCCGGGTTCCCTCAAATGGTAGGTTGGTGCTCTGCCAGCTGAGCTATGGGGCTAGTCATGCTTATGCTCCATGCATTCCATGCTTGCTGGAAATCCAGAGCACATCTGTGTGCTTTTGTGAAACATGCGAAACTTACTTCTAGTCTTCTCCAAATGCAAAAGTACTGGTTCGTTGGTCTTATTTATGTGGTTACAACTGGTGGAATCTCCCTTGGATTTTATGAATTAGTTGTTCCAATTTCCTTAAGATTTTTTTCTTACAGTAGCTTGTTGACCAAATAATTGATGTGAATCAATTGTCTAGTGTACACAAATGCCCCAGTATGTAGTTTGTTGCATTGTGTCTTGTGTTATTGTTCTGCCCCACTTTATCACCTAATTTGTGTTTGTTTGTGCTGCGTGAGGGTGTGACACGCTCTATATACGTTCTTGGGTGTGTTAGTTGAGTAATTTACTAACAGTATATGTGAATTAAGGTGAGTCCACCATACTTGGTGCAAGACCTGTACACTAATTACTAACCTGGTTTGTAGAAGATGATTCTCTCTGCCTTGGCATAGCTGTCTCTGGGTTCAGTGTTTAGTAAAGCTATGGATCTCAGGGTGGAAACAGGAAAGTGTGCTGGTACGGATACTGGGTTATGACAAAAGAAGAGAAACAGGATCCTTGTTCACTCTTGATGTTTATTCTTCGTGAAGTCATCTTGACAAACATTGCATGTTTCTATTAACACTTGTACACTCAGAGAAACCTATGAATACATGTAGATAATTACTGATTACACTGTATTACACTCATTACAATTTAACACTGTATTAAAATTATGCTAGTCGCGTACTTAAAGTTTCTGGTGCATTTCTTCATGCTGAGTAGTGTGGATTACTCCTCTGAGAGAATTAACGAACTGTGAATTTACAATGCACATATCTCGCACTTTGTACTTTGAGTGCAAAATCATAACGCAGAGTGGTGTGGACAGAAAACACTGAATGACAGAAAACACTGTCTGAATTTTCAAAACACATATCTCACACTTTTTACTTTGAGTGCAAAATTGTTATGCAGAGTGGTGTGTATTACACCTCTGGATGACAGAACTGTGTGAATTTACAATACACTATCATGCGCTTTGAGTGCAGAATTATTATGCAAAGTGGCATGGATTATATCTCTGGATGACAGGATGAACTGTATAAATTTATGTCTCTTTAAATAGGCCAGGAGATAGCATGTCTTCCTTAAGGCAAGGCTGATTGTCTCTCATTTATTGACAAAAGTTATACTCGGCATCACCTATCATGTGGTTTCATTGTATTGAGGTCATGTGACATCTGAGTATAAAGAAAAATACCCTGCTTGGAGAATATTTGGGACTTATCCAGAGTTTGCACTCATACCTCTGATGCAAGCACACAAAATAAAGAAAATCTATGAATTCTCAAGTTTTCTACATACAATAGAGGCTGTCTTTTGTTATATCTTACTGGGTAGTATTGCAGCTTTACCTTGTAACAAGCTACCATAACTAATGTTACAATTTATGAAATAAATACAAGAAAATAAAGTAAATCACTTATATAAACATCTAATTAAGGTAATAGAAGTATTGGGGATTGTCTATAGATCTTAGATATCAAGACAATTATTGTTAAGCAGTGACGTCAAGAATTACCATCTTAAACTGCCCCTGTAAGGGTTATGAATTTCAAGTGTAGAGAAATTTGTAAAATTTTTAAATTTCCATCAAGTTTCTCTGAGAGTATTAAATGGACAAACAACCTTATCCCCAACTGTTAAGGTCAATGAACCCAAAGTGGAGTGAGTGAATGTTTACTCACAAACCACTCTCCCTCTCGATGCGTTGCAGACGTGAAAGTATATCTACCTGGTACTAAAAGGTTACTCAGTCTATTAAAAACATTCTTGGACCAAGTTAAATGGTTTCTTGCATTACATTAAACATTATTTACAAGCTTAGTCAAATACACATATATACATACTCTCTAATTGGATAAGGATTACCATAGCATTACAATGACATTACATAAACAATTTATTATGATGTTGCAAAGGCTGCAGAATTTAAAGTTGGCTCAACTCGCAATAAGAACCTAACAAAAATATCATTTAAATTTGCTCTTTAATAAAACAATAATTATAATATACAAAGTTAAAATACACTATAAACAGAAAAGTAACAAAGGCTTCTCATATATGCCTAATCTCTTGTTATTTTTTAGTGATGGTTACATTTTCTCTTCTAGCATAGTTTGTCATTAATTTTTCTCTTTTGGATCAGCTGATGTTTCTTCTTTTTCTTTAAATTGGCTGAATGGTTTTAGCATCTCTTTGTGGGATTTACCGGTTTTGATGTCTGATAATTCAAATGTATCGGTGCTGAAGGTGTTGGATATGATCTATGGACCATCAAAATACTTCATAGACCTTTAGATTTCTTTCCTTATTTTATTCGAGAGGGTTTTGTTGCACATAACACAAGATCTCCTTTCTGAATATTCCAGAGAATCCCTTGGTTCTAGAGTTTGTCTTAGAAGACTTTTCTTTGCTGCCTTCTCCATTTTCTGTAGAGTTTTGTTCACATTATCTTGACTTTCAATAACTGTGTTGTCATCTTTGGGGATTGTAGCTGGTAGTTTACAGAAATTATGGATTGCATTTCCCTTTTGCTAATTCTACTGGCTTAAATGTGGTGCAAGTGTTCTTTGTCTCATTCAAGATACACTCTATGGATTAAAGAAAATTGGAATGTTTGTAGTGTCCCATAACATGATGAAAATTCTGCTTTAATTTTGTTATTTTCTTCTGCCAAATATTTTGCATGAAGACTATACAATGAGGAACTTAATCCTGGTAAACCCATAACCATTGAAAATTGTTCAATTGATGAAAGCCCCCTACCAATTTGCATAAATGCACTTACTACTTTCCTATTCGCCTCAAATGCTGGTCTAAATGACTCTGGAGATTGTGCTCTAGGACTTGTATATATTTCATTTAAAACTGTATTACATGTACTACACATACTCACAAGCTTGTGTGCAAAGCCATTTGATTTTTTTAATATCAATCTGTATGGCACTTTATCCACATTCTGCACACATACAACCCTTGAAGATTTCTTTCCAAACACTAACATGTACTAACATATGAAGGGTTGTGGGCAAGAACATGGTAAGCCTCAAGCTACTTACTCATTTTGAAATAAATGAAGAAAACTTACCCTGAAATGTTCCTTGAATGATTAATTTTCATCTTGTATATTTATAAACGTGATGAGCAAAAGTGATTTTTCCAAATCAAATGTGTATTAAAATATGAAATTATATAGTTTTTGTGGGTTAATATGTTATTTTAATTTCAATATGATAGTTACCATGGAAGCATAGTTTAATAATTTCTCTTTGTTTAAATGTAAATAAATGAAAACCATAGTTAGGGGTTAAGTAAATCATGTATTCTTGCAAATGAATGTGTTACAAAATGAAAATAAAACTTTTAGTTTGAAATAATGAAATTACTAAACTAAGTAATAACTTTGATAAACTTATAACTTTGTTAGATTAATGCATTTCAGAACATTAGGAACAAAAATAATGGAACATGTTTAGCACAAATATAATGTATGAAACATCCTTGTCTGCCATTATTGCAAAACTTAACATAGTACCATTCTTGTTATTAGTAAGTCTAACAATTCTTTCTGAAAAAATTAACTACTCATCACTGTGCATATACATATTATCGTCATTAATGGTGTCTTCATCAATCTCTCCTTTGGGCTTTCTGCCTTTCTTCAATTTCTTAAAATAGTTTAGAAAATCAGCAGGTGGGATATACTGTTGTAAAGCATCTATATCTTTAAGTTTAGCTTCAGCAATTTTCCTCTGGTCATTATATTTATTTGAGAAGTGAGCTTGAAATGGAGATCCTGTTTGCCCTCGAGGACAGAGATTAACTATTAATTCATCACCATTATAATGATGCCTTATTCTAAGCTTCATTACTTCAGACTTTGCTATGATAAATGGTACAGCTTCCTTGAACTTCACAGGTCTCTTCTCTTCAGATTTGTTTCGAAAAGTAAGTTTGCTTCTTAAATTCTCTAGATTAACAAAGTCTTCTTGCTTCATATGTGTGACGGTAAAGGGTTTTTTATGGCTTGATTTCTTCAGGATATCCACCCAATGTTCTGGTATACACAAACTGAACATGCCTTTTAACATAACTTTCAACGTGGCCAAAATTTTGATCGGAAGGAAGCATTGTGTGACCAGGAATGGGAAAATAATGTTGTATAATCTCAAAATAGCTCATAGCAACTAAATAGGCTCAATAGGAAACTACAGACCAGTTTTTATTTTGCCCACCACAGTTATCACTAATCATAATTAGCCTTTTACCATGTATGTTTAAAGGTTCAAAGTGCTTTTTCAGGCTACTTAAAATTTCTTCTGCCCCTCTACCTGTTGTGGGCTCATCCCAGAAGTAAAAACACCTTTTTTCAGTTTTACAGTCATGAATACTAAAGTTATAGCCCCATATTTTTCTTGAATAAAATGCTGGTCCTATACTCAATTTGTAAATGGGTAGAGCTTGTTCCAAATCGAAAGTGAACATGTATGTGTCATCATTCTCCTTTGCTAGTTTTCTGAACTATTTATTAGTTTCCATTCCTGCTTCTGCCTTCCTTAAATGCAACTCTTTTTCAATCAGGAATTTCTTTAGCTCCTCGTTATTTTGGGTCAGTCTGCATTCCTTTATTTTGATATGAAGAGAATCACATGCTTTGCAAGTGTCTCTCTTTGGATGTTTAAAATCAATGTTGAGAGTTCTAAATATTTTTCTGTATTTATCTATTGATACTGAAGTGATACTCTGGTCTTTGCAAAAGTTATTCTGATAATCGTCATAAATGGATGACATGGAATGTTAGTGGCCGATGTATTACCTGTCCATGTTTTGATGTCTGTTGTAATGACTTTGATATTTGGGTATTTTATTAATATGCTCAAGAACAGATTGCTTCTGTTGCACTGTGAACATATTTTTCCTTGTATTATGACATCCTTGCTTATCTAGTGGAGGTGTGACCAGTCCTTGTGATAGAAGAAGAAGAAGACGAGGAGTTCGACGAAGAAGAAGACCATGACGACGAAGATGATGAAGCTGTTGGATACAAAATGTTTAGTTCAGGCACAGAGAGCTGTCCAAATTCACACTTTGTGTTATATATTTTGCTTTGTGCATTTTATTTGTAAGTTTACTGGGTTGTCTCTTCCTACGAATACCATCTTGTCGCCTTCCCATTGTTCAGTTTTACAGATCTCTGTAGTGTTCTCGGCTAACCTGCCCCTCCTGGTTTCTGAACCTAACCCGTAAACTATCGCTAATTCCTGCTAAATTACAGAATAACAAATATATTAAAGCCTATTAAATTTCTAAATAATGCCTAGAAATAATGGAACACCAAAATAGCATGGCTAATAGTGCAAAATCACACACCACTGGAATACTTCTTTATTTACATCAAAAACACATTGCAAATTCGCAGCATATGAGTTAGATATATCGAATACACTCAGTTTAGCCAACACATGCCTTCACTGCACTAAAATTTCATGCAAGAGAAATGCCGGCAAAATTAAAAAACGGTGAAAATGAACATTCAAATGGAATGCTGAAGCGCCGAAGATTTAAAGAGGCAACACCCATCCATACAGGGACATTTAAATGCCCTCCTGGAGCTTTAAAAATGGCCGATTTTGGGAAAACAAAAGTGTGCTGTTAAAGTTCAAGGTATAAGCATAATAAAAAACGAAAAAAGTGAAAATAAAAATTTTCAACAATTTTCACCTAAATTTATGGATACATTGCCTTGAGACTAGTGTGGATTAAACCTAATTCCTCCCTATTAGATTCTACAATGTTTGTGAATTTCTCGCTTTGTTTGCATAAAGTAGAGTCAAGTGTTTCAAAAATAGTTTGCTCTCTCTTGTTAAGTTTCCGTTGGAAGTTATCGAGCTGTGTATCTACACGTAAAGAAATATTATTTATTTTGAGAGAAACCTCCTTTATAAATTTATCAATGTGAGCCCTTTGGTTCTCAAATTTTTTCTTAAGGGGCTAACTAAATCTACTGCAAGTAACAATACTGTGATTAATATAAGACAATCATTCTAAAAGCACAATACTCTTCAGGTGTTTAAAAGGAGTTCTATACGCATACATAACGGAAGATGGTTAGAAGTCAGTTATCATTTAGAAAAGGACAGAGAGTTGTTTTAGATTATATTATGTTTCCGGGCATAGAAAGTCGGTCATCAGAAAAATAATGCCGATCAGTAGTATAAGTATTGAGTGCCGAGGTAAGACTTTTAGTGTGGACGTGAAAAGTAATTGTAAACGAAGTATGTGCGAAGGCATGTATCAGTGTAAAATTTCATTAGAAAATTAAAGAAAGCGGAAATAATTGCGAAGTAGGAACAATAGAAACTTGCCGAAGCTAAAAATGAAGTGTAAAATTTTAAATAAGAGATTTAAAAATAACCAAATGAGTGATCATGAAAATGTTCCAAAATATAAGTATGTATAATCAGTAACAGTATCACATAAAAGAGTGAGAATTAAACAGAAGTAATACCAGGTACTCTCGGTAAACGATGTCAAAATAAAATAAAGTAATTCATTAGCACAAGATGGATTCGAAGAAAAGCAGCTAAGGGTGAGTCCCAAAATATTAAAATATGATCAAAGAGAATTTAGAAAACGGGAACCATGTAGAAAATCAATGTTAGAGAAGCAAGACTGACTGGAGGAATGTATTACCACAGTGCATAATTTTCACTAGCCGTTTCTCATGAAAATTCGACGAAACTCAAAGTATTTAAATAGAGAAAGAAAACAAAATTAAAAAATGATTTCAGATACAAGTAATCATAATTATAATCGTAAAAGCAAACTCGAAGGTGTTCATTATTAAAAGCAATTAAGAGTATATCTAAGTACATGTAGCGATGAGTTACAAGGTGTGTATACATGTGGGTACATGTATTAATATTCGTGTAATATGTATAAGTTTTATTACGAAGAGGATAGTAAAGACTATAATTTATTATAGAAAAGAAACCAAAGTGAAAAAAAAAATATTTCTAATGTTCGATAAATATTTGGGAATGGACGAATGTAGGGAATTGCAACAGTAATACAGCAACTACAAGTTTGTTAAGAGTAGCAAAAACAGGTATCATTATTAAAAGCGATAAGGAGTGAAAGAAAAGAGCATTTATTCAAAAGGAACTGATGATTAGAAAAATACATTGAAAATGGACCAAAGTCGAAAGAATAATTAATAACGGGCATACCATGAACTGAAAATTAAGTAGTGCAAATCGCGATGTGTTTCCAACTTAAAAATGATTAAAAAAAAAAAAAATTCAATGGATTGTACTTCAACTTTAAATAGTGTGTATAGACGGTTATTAAATTTATCTAAGTTCTCATAACTCATAAATTGCAACCTGTGTAAACTGAAAATAATCGCGACTCATTATAACAGCAGGCGTACATCATACTCAAAAGTAATGAGTGCAAATACTTTTATTAGGATGCAAATAGTTATTGACCTAATCTATGTGCATATTATTATGACATGCATAAAATTAAGGTGTGGTAGGAAGGAACAGAATGCAATAGAACACTAAAGCTTTATTATAACTCAAAATTATGCACAAAAATTATGATAACACATCGGACGGGGAAAACCAGAAATGAAATTAATTATTAAGTGGTTAAGGCATTTCACCATCAATGATTTACTACGCAACATAATACTTGAGAAAAAGAGAAGTAAGAATTTCATCATAAACTAATTTATAAAATTTACAAAGGGAAGAAATAAGTAATCAGTTAACCGAAGATAATGAGAAAAATTGAAACACCTTATAGCGAAACTTCATATATATGTAAAAATTACACAGAAAAATAATTCAAAGTCACGTAGACAAATAATAACACAAAATAAATACCTTAATCACCTTTACACCACACAGCGAGTTGAAACATAATATGTATATGTAAGGCAAAGAAGCCGTTAAGCCAGTATCTAAGCGACAGAAGAAAGACACTTCCATGAATTAATATAACATGCATGCAAACATAGTGTGTTAAACAAGTGAGTAATGTAATAAAAATGTATTATGAAATAGCATATTAATACTTATCTGTACCAAAAATGTGGGCGCACCCTGAAGCAAATGCCCCAGAGGCGGTGGGCGCTATCTCAGTAAGGGATGCCAAGGCCCGCATCCCAACACTTTACCATTTCATCCGACACAGCAATGAATTTAAAAAGTATGTATAGAAACAAAAACTTAAACAAACCATCTGACACGAACGGGACAGTTTTACCCGTATTAAATTAAATATAACATAAAACAATCGCAATAAAAGAAATCTCAACGAAAAGATAACCAAATACAGTATAACGTCAAAGAAAATTACATTTTTCCAATCCTTTGCTTAGGCATAAACCAAATTCAAAGTAATATATAATAAGTATAGTACAAAAAGTTACGAATTTCCGAAAAATAGAGGTCCGAATGGTTTAGGAAGAGGATAGGGCGGAGGCGGGGAATAGTATTTGTACGATCAGCTGTACTCAAAACTATCGAGGGGGGGGGGGGGGTGAAAGAAATATTTAGACGTCGCGTGCAGCGCACATATATACAACACGTAATAAACACTAAGTGTAATTTCAAATACCAGAATTATAACGAAAGATAATGAACTAGGCTGCAAAGGCACATTTGGCGTAAGAAATGATGCATTCGGCATCTGAATATGTAACACAATTATTGTACAAAATGGAGGAGAGCAATCTTTATTACAATGGCACCAAAAGGTTTATTACATATACTATTAAAACAAGAGTGATGTAGAAATTGTTTGACAAAAGTACACATTCGATTTAAACAAAATTTATTTTTACCACATCTAAAACAGGTATCATACACGCGTCTATCAAGACCAAAACAAGATTGGTTTCAGAACCATTAGATTCATAAAACTATTTTTAGAATGGCCAAAGGATTAAAACACAGTTATCTGGGTTACTGTAACAGCTGTTGAAATTTCCAAAACCAAGAGTTGGAAAGCAAATTAGAAATACTTGCATATGAGTAACACACCTAAATACATCAAAACAGTTATCTACTGTTGCGGCGGCAGTAAATATAGAAAGAGATAAGCAACCACATCCTTTTAAAGATTACCACTCCAGACAGAAATCTTTTTAATATTTAAAGCGACAGTCCAAGAAATATAAACTAGCGATAAAATAAGCGCTGAAATAAAAGTATTTTGATAAAGAGAATTGCTAGATAATTACATGTGTAGATTAATGTTCAAAACTTCCGTTGAAGCATGGGTAATTTTAAAGTTTTTAGTGAAAACTTTACATTTCGTATGCGTGTCACTGCATACATCTAAGTGTAAGAATCATGGCATTTAACACAAGAATGGTAGGGGAGGGTGGGAGGGATTATGGCAATGGTCAGTACAAACTGAATTTCTAAAGTGACATAACAGTCGCAGAAAAAAAAATGTAAACATTATGTTGCTAATCGCATACATTTATAGTGCCGAACTGAAACATTGTTATATTGACTGTTTATTTCCCAATGGAAATAAAGCAATGCAGTAACATCATAAAGATATATGCTTGCACATTCATAGGCTAAATAAATTAATTATAATCGTAGGCAAATGCAGTTGAATAAAGTGTTCTTTTGAAAAATCAACTGATTCGAAAATAATGGAAATTGTGATCTTTAGAGACAAATCACTTTAAATATGCTCCAAAGATTATACTTAAATAAAAATACAAAAGTATTTTAATTACAAAATTTTGAATGTGTAAGCTACTGAAATAAATTGAAAACAGCAGTATAAATTGAAACATCAGGCAAGGAGACTACATTTACGATATCCAGTGCTGGCAATAATATAGTAAAAGTAAAAAAAAGTGTCTGGAGGGTTGCATTGCATATGCAAAATCGAGGCAGGGTTTTTGGGTGACATCTTGTTACCAGTGTGATTCTACTATTTGTGAATAAAAGGTCGGGGATCTAATTTTCAGCAATATAGTTTTGAAAAGCCTGCGCTACAACCTAACTCTCTCGTGATGGATTAATAACTAGAGGTACGGGTTCGAACTATACTTTTCAATAAATTAACTTTAAAAAATCTGCACGTCCCCCATAACCCTCTTATGTCAGACTAAAATGTAGAGAGGTACGGGTTCGAACCATACTCTTCCCTAACAAAACACTGATTTCGGGGAAGAGCCGGTGCCTCCAACAAATATGTCACAACTAAAGTTGGACACAGGGGGAGAATAGCTATTTGAGGGTGGTAAAAGGAAGACAGATGGTAGACCAATGGTAACAACGCAAAGGGAATCCTGATAGTATAAATATATTGACAAATAGCAAAAGGCAAATATACTTTGCAATAAAATAGTAAGATAAATTACAATAAACAAGACAGGCGTGTCAGGCGTTTCGTGTCCAAATACCAAAGTCAAGAATTGGTAAAATATTAAATATACAACAAAAGGTTCTTACCTTTTAGGTTGATTAGCTCGACGAGAAGAAAGATGTGTGTCGGTATGGTAGCCAGTGACCCGGGGTGGGGCCTCGGACATCCCTCGGGCAGTTAGTCTGCCTCAGTCAAGTACTGAAAATCAAAAGCGCCCGGAATTCAAGATTCCAGACAATTTTATACTAGACAATTGTCTCTAGGGGATTCTTTAGAATCTACGCCCAGGCTCTTAATAAATCCACCAATCAAAATACAGTATTTAAAAGATAAGACAGGGCTTCCTATATGACGTGCTTGGGATTAAAGTCTGTCCTAGCCTATGAAATGTCACGTAGGTTCCGGGAAGTGGTTGAAAGCCCACGCAAGCTCATAAGTTGCAAAATGTGGTAAAATGTTCCATTATTCAGAGGAAGACACTCCGGTTATAATAACAAAGAAAACCATAAAGCTTCCTCTTATTCAACCCAAGAATCCGGTTGTTAAGAAATACAGAAATTTATAAGAATGTACTAAATGGAATTCTAAAGCATTTACAATAATGTGACTTGAAACAAACAATAAGCTAATTTAAAAACACTCGTCAATCACATATGTGACAATATAAAGATCATGCTTTAGGCAGAACGCAAGGCTTTGAGTGGCACAAATGTTTCAAACAGTGTTATGAAGACCTTCAAGATTCTCCGCATCCTGAAGACTCATAACAGCAAAAATGGAAGTCAACACAATTGACATCATTGTGCAAGAAGATCATTGCATAACAATTGTGAAGTTTGCAGAGATAATGAATTTGTATTTTGGAACTGTAGAAGACATAATTCGCAATATTCTTAGCTATCGAAGAATTGCAGCAAAATGATACCTCATGCACTGAAGGACAAAGAGAAAGCTCGACACATCATGACGTGTCAACAATGGCTCAGAAGGTTATGAAGGGAGCCAGATTTTCTAAATAGGGTTATCACTTGTGATGAGAGTTGGTTCCAGCACTACGAACCCTTAACAAAACAGGAGAGTTTACATTGGAAACATCCATCGAGACCTAGGCCTAAGAAATTAAAAGCTCAGAAAAGTGCAGGAAAGGCCATGCACCTCATATTCTTCGACAAACAGGGCATTCCGTATAACCATGTTGTTTAATCAACACACAGTAACGGCTGTTATTATTGTGATGTGCTGAAGAGAAAAATAGTCCAGAAGCAACCAGATCTTGTCAGGATAGGATGGATCTTACACCAAGACAATGTGCTGGCTCATCAAGCATGTGCAGCCCAAGATGTCAACGAAGAATTGGGCATTAAGATCATGTCTCATCCACTGCATTCTCCGGTTCTTGCACCTTGCGATTTTCACCTATTCCCTAAAGTGAAAAGGAACTTTTATTTTTAATTTTAATTGCAGAACTTGCATTTTTTTAGAAATGGGCTTAATTCACATCATTCCTTGTAAATTCCCAAATTCTTGTAAAAATTCACGTTATTGCAAACACAAATTTTGCATGTCCCTTGTAATAAGTGAAAGAGTTTTTCTTTTCTGTAATGCTGTTTTATAGCCTTTAGCATCTGGCAAATTTTAGTTCAACCTAGTCCCTTCCTAAATAATTCTTTCCTTTTAAAATTAATTACTTGAAATTTAAGCTTCATGGCAAAATGGCTTGTGATTTTTTCACACTTACACTTTATTGAAGAGAATCTGTGTAAGGCATTAATTTTTGGTACCATAACAAGGGTGTGAGGGGGTGTTTTGTTAACTTATGGAGTATGGATGATGAACATTGACCTTACATACATGGTTTGGAATGTTATGGTTGGTGGGCATACTGTGGGCACGCAGCACAATGCATACATAAGGAGTGATGTCAACTCCATGCACACATAACAAAATATAAGGGGAGTATATATGAATGGTTTAGTTATGTGTAATCATATGCTGTGTAGCAGATGTAAGCTGATGATGTGATTATCATTATTTATTTAACTTTGAGAGTTCTGTGCTAGTTGCTAACAGCCAATATTATGTCAATAAACCGTAATTTTTATTTGTTCTTTACTCATAGGAAAATCTGTGTGCTGTCAGATGTACTGTTAATTTCCTGAATGATTTGTGTTAATAGTGTTCCTCCTCTATGACTTTTATTTTGAATCCACTTGTGATTTAAGTTTTCACACAGCAAAACAGCATTAATGTGTATTATATAATGGTTTTTCTGATTTATAAACCTACTAGCTATTAAACTGATACGAAAACATAAATAAGATAGATAATATAACTGTGCAGTCTCTAATTGCACAAAAATGATTTTTCGCAAGACAAAGCTGTCTTGATTAAGCCATCACCATGCAGTAAGCAAATGCATGAGTAGGTAGTAGTAAAATCTAAAGGAATGGATTGGAACTTTCCAAGCAGATTTTTTGGATGTTGCAGGAAGGTTTTTTGGAAGTAAATACTGTATCTAAAATTTACAGGTAGATGATGATGACATTAATTCCAAGTAAACATGAACTTCAAGGGCTATATTGATGTATACATTAATCTGTTGAAACCACAAAAAAATAAGAGAGTAAATATGATAGATTTTTTTTTTTTTTTCACATGATTTTGTTAAGTGTTTCTTTCTCTTTTCTCTTTTCAGCTTCTTCACTGAATGGAAATAAAGATTCTATTTATAGTTTGGCAATGAATCCTTCAGGAACAGCTATTGTTAGTGGTAGCACAGAGAAGGTAATACGAGTTTGGGATCCAAGAACATGTGCAAAACTCATGAAATTGAAAGGTATGAATAAAATGCCCATTACTTTCACAATTTCTCCCTTTTTTTTTTTTTTTTTTGTGTAAATCTGAGAGACCAAAACTATGGAGGGGGGATTGAAATTTATTATGCATTATATTTCTGTACATTAACTAAACAACAGTGTTATTGAAAATGTTCACACAAACATTAAATCTGAAAATGTAAATGTATCCAAGATGATTCACAGGACATTCACATACATCATTCAGGACAATTTATCAATTGGTGATTTTACTTATATCCTGTTAGATGGAAGTTACAATCAAAACCACTTTTGTAAACAGTTACTTCCAACGCATAAGAATAATTCAAATTGCATCTCACTATCATGTTGCCTGGTTAGAAAATAACCTCTATTAGAAAGTTTGTGCTGATTCCCAGGCAAAATCTTAGAAGTTTGATGCATGTGATCGTGGTAGTGTGGACAATGGTATGCTGCTGAGCACTAATTTGGTATTAAAATGTTTGGCTACATTGAAATGCAGATCCTGTATGTAGTCACGTGTTGTAGAGCTCAATTGATATGAAACAGATTTTCTTTACCTATAGCTCTGATAGTTGATGAATGCTGATAAACATACTTGTTTTCCTTTATTTGGCTTTGCAGATGTCATTTCTTCAAATAAAGGAGAACATAATTAACTGTATATCATCTAGTATTTTTTTTATTGTATGATAATCTTTCGACTATAAGAATATGCACAATGCCACATCATAACGTTGATCTTGAGGTTTTGTTATTGTGGGAACAAACCTTACAGTAAGAACTTGTTTTCGTTTTGAGGTTCTTGGATGAATCATGGATGTGAATGAATATAATATTAAATATTGTGGAAGTTTTCTCTTCCTTGTCAGACTTGATGTATCTGACCTTGGCATTCATGTTTATAATTCACTGTTTTGAAGGTTTTGATGATCAACCTAAAGCATGTCAAAGCTGTCTTCATTAGAATTGGAGTCTGTGAACAGCCCTACCCATTGTTCACCTGAAAACTTGTACAAAATGGGTAGTTATGTCTTGTTTTTATGGCAGCTAAGTCATTTTTACTTTTTTTTATATTGCTCCAGTTATCTATTAGACTTTACAAATCACGTAGAACATGAACATGTCTGTCACTTAAATAATGCAAGATATAAAGTGAATCCATTCCCTTCGTTCTCACATAGCATTTTGTAGAACAATGCTGTAATCTATGAACAATTGATATAACCACAACACCTGAGTTTTGTCCCTAAACACTCAGGTTAATCTATTAACTGCTAATGCAATAAAGGTTAAGTGTTAATACAATCCACCTTGCTCCTATCACATCATACAGGGCAGAGATGAGCATTACACAGAAGTATATTTACAGTTTTTAGTAAATTGTGTATTTTATTTTGCAGGTCATTCAGATAATGTAAAGGCATTAGTGTTAAATCGTGATGGCACACAATGCTTATCTGGCAGCTCAGATGGAACAATAAAGCTCTGGTCTCTGGGACAGCAGCGTTGTATCACAACTATAAGAGTTCACACTGAAGGTGTATGGGCACTGCTGGTAAGTATGAATTGCTTCATTATCAGAGAAATGCAAAAGGAATTGCTATTTTTTGGCTAAAAGCAGTGTTAATTTTGTTCAAATGCGTGCGTATTTCTCCCAGATAATGATATTACTTTAACAATGATGTAGTCCCACTTCAGTTCTATATACGTGTCATATTTACATCACCATATTTATTATTACTGCATATAGCTTTTAAAAGCAGAATCTAAGAAGACATTTAATTTTGTTTGTTTTTTGCAATAGTTTTGCTTTAACAAGGCAAAAGATATTCATTGTATGCATTTATTCAAGGCAAATATTAATTCCATACAGTTTCCAAGAAAATATGGTTTTGAAACACTACTTCTTAGCACATTATTTAAACTTCACTTGGAATCACATTTAACTGCACTTTTATTTTGCAATATCCTGAGTGATTTATCATGATTGTGATCCTTGAGAGAAGGAAGTTAGCTAAATGGATTAATTTTCTTGAGCAACTGCATTTTGTAACACAATTGGATTGCAATTCATTTAGGAAAAAATCATATCAAATCAAAATGAAATTTGATTTATTCGCCTTAAGATTTCATTACAGAAATATTGGCTTCATCATATATATGCAACTGAAAATTACAAAATACTGCTTGAAATTACATTATTTGAAAGGTTTAACGCAATTAGAAAATAAATTAACAAGATAAAGTTAATATTTGCAACAAGTTACAATTGAAATACACAATGCATTATTGGAAAAATATATATTATGTACATCATTATGCATCTTAAATGAATTATAAACAATGACCAATTTAATATAAAATAGATTTCTTGAAGTGAGTGCAGTCACTTAAATATGAAATGTTCAAATACCTGTAATAAACCCATTCCATTTTCTCTCCCTTTAAAATTTTCCTTAATTGGGTCTTCCAACCTAAGAAGAATGATTTTGGTGAACATTTTGGAAGCAACTCAACCACCTTCTGTGCAGCTTCTGGTCTGGTACTGAGACCTTCATGTGCAGTCTGTGTGGCCCTGTGGAACACATTTTGTTCATTTTGTTTTGAAATGTGAGTGCAGTTTTTCCAGTATTTGCAAATATGTGAGGGTGGAATGTTTGGATCCCTCAATCTTAGTAATCAGTGTTATTGAGAAATGAAGATATTCCTTAACAAAATTCTTTCTTATTGAGTAGCAGAAGTCTCTTCAGAACTTGGGGGTACATAATGGCTTATGTCATCGTTACCAGTGTCTCTTAAAGGCCCTGTCCACTTCTAAAACACCTATTTAAAGCATTCTCTATTCAGGAGGATATTTTTTTTTTTTTAAATTGTTTCATTTATATAGCCCCCTTTAACATCTAAGGTCATGTCAGGTCGTTGTCTGTAGGTACTTTTACGTTGATTTAAATCATTTTGTTTTACTCAAACACGCACACATTCACACTCACATACAAACTTCCAGACTCTGTGGGGGATAGGGAATAATTCTGGCTAAAGAAAAATTCCCCGCCCCAGCTGGGGATCGAACCCGGGACTCCCGGGTGAGAAGTCAGCTCGCTGACCACTCAACCATGGAGGCAGTCTAAGGTGGGTATTGAAAGAACAAAAAAAAAAAAAAAAAAGTCTCTACAGTGTCTGGAATGCTAAATATATCAACTGCCAATACAAACATATGTAGCGAGTGATAACATCAGCCTAACCCTGGCAAGAAGTACACGTATTGTTTGTACTGCTGAGTAAGTTAATGCTTGGATTGCTAGGCATAGGAAAATTTTGTTTAATTTTTAGAACATTTTGGAGTTTTCTTGTATGGTATTCCGTGGTATTTTTCAGTGGGTTTTAGTGTAATAAAGTTAATTTAAGAGATACTTGCATCATTTTAAAAGTTTGGTTATAAGTGAAAATTACATAATATAAAAGTAAGTTAATTTAAATACAAAGTCATGAAAGCAGGCACATTATTTTTACACAAGTATATAAATTATCGAGAAATATGATGCGGTTTTACTTGCATATTAACTGTACTTCTATCGCTCACTATGAAATGTATTCTTCACAACATATTTAACAACTAAGTCACACTTCAAATGATAGAGTGGTGATGAGTTATAAATTTTCTTCACGTAAATTGAGTCTTCAGTCAGTCATAATCTCACTGTACTGTGAAAATAGTCGTACACTTCTGTGTTGGAACTTGGAATCCTTACTGCTTGTAGAGCTGCAGCTGCAAATTCAGGGTTATCTAATTTCATTGCCTATAGGCATTTCACAAAGTCAGCCTTCTCAATTGAAAGTTATAACTTGACTGCATCTTGCAGCTGTCTGTACACTTTCAGAATTGTGACTGCACTGAGTGATTCCATTCCAAAAGCAGCAGTTGACACAGTTTTCACAAGACCTTCATTTACAGTATTTATCACAATGTTCTTAGGATTAAAAGATTAGTACAGCATTGTGAACACAAGCGTTTGAGGGATCAGAACTCAAAAGTTCTGAGAGTTGTGGTGGTCACCTCATGTCTGGCTCCAATTATGAGCCAATTGACCCATGTGTTCGGCTGGACACCTCGTGCCTGGAACATATGTCTATAAAGTTGTAACCTATGCAGTTCAGAAACAAAACCTAAAAAATAGCAATATCCATAGTCATTACACCCGACACAATGATGATTATTTTCGGCAGGGGTTTAGCAAAAATATTTCAAAAAAGGATCCAAATGTCATGGGTTTATTGCTTCATGCAAAACTACCTGCATATTTAAAATGTTCTAAAGGTAAACAATTTGAGAGTGCTCTGAAGAAGTATTTGATAACAAAGACATTGTATAGTATCAATGAACTATAATAATGTCCATATTGAAATTACAGACCCTCTGTGTATATACAACTGATATGTAGTTATAATAATATGTGTAACTATGTAGGTTGTCCATCTTTGTAATGTTCGTTAATTAATACATACTTTAAGTGTAGACTACTTTGGACGAATGTAAAAAATTAAATACATAATTGTAAATATGAATTTGTGACAATGTCAGAAACTCTATTGCAGTCTATTGGCAATAAGGGTATTATTATTATTATTATTATTATTATTATTATTATTATTATTATTGTTCTTCTTCTTCTTCTTATTATTATTATCATTATCATTATCATTATGTAGCTCCCATCGCATTCTAAGCCTCGGGTGGATCTCAGGTTCTCTTATCTCCAGCAGATGTTTTACAAAGCACATGCCTCGTTCCCTCACTACTAGTTTGGTTAAAGCATGTTTTGAACTCTTAGGATATAAGAAAATGGTAGCAATTCCAGCAAGTGGCAGATTTGTTAGGTTTTGTTGGAATTGAAACACAGTGGTACTCTTAACAAATAAATTTCAAATAACTCGTCTGTGGTAAGGAAAGTGTTCAGAGTCCCCTAATACTTCACATGTTAGATGATGTTATCCCATGCCTCAATATGGCTTCCTATTCCCTATGACTTGCCTATGGCTTCTCACTGCCAAGACATCTAAAGGTAATGTGTGTCTCCATTTAGATTGAGAAACAATTCTTGCGAAACTCTCCTCCCATTCCAAAATGGTTTCCGTGACCTCATTGGCGGACACGTTACTACATCAAGCCAATGTGACTCCTAACTAGACACCTGTGATTGGCCCTATTTTTTTTTTTTTTTGGTAATTTTTAACACCCGCTGTAACTACTTATGGCACCGCAGGCAGTGACACTGATAATACATGAATGAAGATGGAGCACCGGTGGTATGCGATGGTGGGGGAAACTGGAGAACCTGGAGAAAACCCGCCCCACTGCTGCTTTGTCCACAGCAAATCTCACATGCAGTCTCTTGGGATTGAACCCGGGCCATCTAGGTGAGAGGCGATTGGTCTAACCACTCGGCCACAGCACGATCCTGATTGGCCCTATGGCAACATCATTCCTAGTCATGTATACACAACTCCCATTTCCTTTCACTTGGATTTGAATATTTAGCTTAATAATTGAACCTCATATCCAACCACAAACGCAATTTTAAATACAAAGTTTTACAATGAATTTCCAGGAATTCTTAGCATACCAACACAATTCAGTATCAACCTCCAACATTGTTTTTACAACATGGCTTAATTTTAAACTTTCTTACTATGGAAACCATATGCGGTGTTAATGTGGTGTTGACGTTGGATGTTATATGCAGGTTTGCCTCTTACACCACATTTAAGATGCCTTATGCAATGAGCGCAGATTGGAGACATTAACCAGACCCACACCCCTACCTATGAGTAGACCCACTTACCTGGTATGGTGAATCTACTACCAGTGAGTTTGCCTCGTCGCTCAGTTGGCACGATAATTGACTCACCTGGGGTGATAGTAAATGGAGGTAGGTCAGGAGTGGTCTTATAATAATTAAAAGTTATATACTCTGCTTGAGCTTATTCCTTCCTAAAAGAGACGAGACAAGTACATCTGCCTTATAATAATGTTCACTTATACACTTGTTACGATTCTAATAACATGACTGAACACATGTAATATATTAGTGCTCATCACTGGCTTTGTGTCTAACTTTATGTGAAGTACTTAAGTTCAGCCCGACAAACAACAGCAGAACAGCTACAGACAACTTTCACGAACAGGTCAGAACAGATGAATTAGAACACAGCTCCTGAGGTGCGTTCTTGGGCTCTTTATATACAAAAATTACTATCATGGTGGCCTCTTTCTGATTGGACAGATAGGGTGCACAATTGACTTCAATATTACCCAAGAATCAATTTCCTTATCCCAGGATGCACTGTAAACCTCACGTGACAAGCCTAGTACAATGAAGAATTACCATCTTCCATATTTTTCAGTTCACCCCGACCTAGCTCAAGCGTACATGACTTGACAAAAGAGTCCTTTCTGACAAAAGAGCTTCTCATCCCCTTTGACTCTCTTGGCGTCAGCTTTCTTCTCCAGCTGAATTTTCAGTTAACTACATATATTTATACTGTTTTAATTTTACATTGCTAAATAATTAATTAATAATAATTGTAATAGGGGAGCTAATTAACGGTCTCAACTTAATTTGATTTTGTGCAGAAATTTATGTAGTGGGTAGGAGAGAGAGGAAGAGGGGAGAATTTTTTTTTTAAATTATTTATTGATCAATCAGTGCATGTGTGCTCTACAGATCATTGATTTTAGACATTATTTACATGCATTGAAATGAGGTAAGCCCCATAGGGCCCCTCATAAGTAGGTACATTTTTGTTTTTATTTTACAGAAAGTCTTGTTGTGAGAGCTGCTCCAGTGGTAGGCGACTCTTGATGCGAGTTGGATAGCTAGATTTTCTGCCAAGAGAATAATGAATGGCTCCTGAGACTTCTTTCAGCTTGCCATAGAACTGTTCGGCTTGTGAAGAAATTGACTGTTGAATGATGCTGATTTCAGTTTCTCTATGTAGTTCACTATTTCTGACAAACCATGGTGCATTCGTTGAGATTCACAATATTTTCTTTTGAAATGTCTGGATACCTTTAATTTCGGAAGGATTGGTTCCTCCCCATATACCAGTGCCTGTGTATGAGATCAGAGGTGATTGCAATGACAACAGCTGCGGCAGCACAACTATTAATGTGATTGTTAAGGTTTTATATTTAGAAACATACCTAATATAACACACCATTGTAAAAAGTTTTACTTAAATTAATCATTCAAATGTGTGTGGAAATTCACGTTTTGGGTGCAAGAGAGACAAAGAGGGGAATACAGAAATGTATGGTATGTGTGCAGTTTCCACAGTACAATGGCAGTGGTAGCAGCACTAATGAAGGATGCAGTTTTCGCTTAGTCAATGTACAGAATATAGTGCATTGTTGTAAAAGACACCTAGTTCAAATTTGTGCAGAAACTCACATACCATTCTGATACAAAATAATGTGGCAACACTATTCTTATGCTCCACACTATTTGTAGAGGTACTTGTTATTTAGTTCGGCCTTTAGCTGTATGAGTTGCATATTTTTTTTTTTGGGGTGGTGGGGGGGGGGCTAAAGAGAGAATGCTCTCTGTCAAGTCAGTCTGAGGTTGGGGTGCTTTATACATGCTTAGGCCTTTCTCAGAGTGGGTGTTATATTTCTATTTTTTCTATTATTTTATTTAACAATTTTATAGGTTTATTCCCATATATTTTTACTGGAACTAGTCATATATATGGCGTGATTTGCCATTAATTCTTCATTGTAAGGGCTAAACTGATCTCCTTTGTGTTACGTGCACATGATTGCTTGGTAAAATGAATATTTAATTTCATTTGGGTTAACTGCCATGATTTCTCATTTATTTATTTCGTTGCCAGTTAAGCGAAGTAATATGCCACATGACAACAATCTATAGTGCATTTCATTAATTTTCTTCTTTGTTAATAAGTTAAATTTTGGGGAATTCTGTAATCACACTTAAATAGGAATGTAACTATATTACGCACATTATTATTTTATTATGTATTGTTATTGTTAAAGCTTTTTATAGTTTATTGATGAAATAAATTACTGTTATAAAAGTTTACTGGGTCCCATTTTGTTTATTATAATTAACGGGGAAACACATATATAATTTGTGTCTGCTGTTACTGTGTTGATCCTGTATCGCAAATTTGGCCTGTTCTCCATTTTTCATAAATGTGAGTTGTCGGGTAAACTCACTCAAAGTACTGAGAGAAAGTACATTGAACGGCAATGAGATGAAGAAGAATGCAAATATACCGCTATGTAGCTTAGCTGTAATGATGATGAATACAATTTTCTGTTTAGACAGCATAACTGAATATAAAACATTATTGTAATATGTTTTACTATGGTTTTACCCAATTTGAATTTGCATGTGAATTCACATTGTGGGTGGCAGAGAGAAATAGAGGGGCGAATGGAAATGTACCAGTGAATGTAGTGGGAGGAGGGAAATGCTCAGCTAAACCTTTCTCTTTGTGCTTGACCGTTGGCTCCCAATCAACATTATGCATAACCACTGATGTCATTTTTCAAAAAATGTCTGTCTGTCTATGTGTGTGTGTCTGTGGGCAGCATAGCTCAAAAACGAAAAGACCGTTGAATACCAAACTTGGCATTTAAGTTTGGTATCTTCCAAGGATGCGACACAAAGATTTTCAAGAAAATCCTCCCACCCCCAAACTACCCTTTACATGGAAAAAATTTTGAAAATTTTGATTTTCTTAAAAATGGCTTTAACAATTTTGATTAAAATCATGTATATTTAGGACATTTACTTGACAAATAAAATGCATATCTTGAATTTTCTGGGAATAGCCTCTGAAGGCTACTTTATTCTGGATGAATTTTACAGAATTTTGCATTACTGCTATACCGTAAGACATGGACAAAAATGTACCATACAGAAAATGTAGAGCACATTAAAACACACAATTTATGTTATATACATTTTTTTTCATGGAGTTGATCGTTTTTAAGATATTCCCTTTTTTTGGTTTCAGCTTTGAAAAACATACTTTTCTCATACAGGAATTTGTCAACTCCTGTCCATACAAATATGGGAACTTCAGCCACATAGCAACCAGCTTTTAACTATCACTTTAACCTACTATCGCTTCTACTTACAAGGAAACAAGTAACAAGACTATTTCTGCTAATGTTTTTCTCAATTAGCATGAAGTAAATAGAAGCCTAAGCTTTGTAACAATAATTTGTTGCAGAGATGTAGAGAAAGTCATGTGAATAGAACACATTAGACTTTTTATGTTTTTACTTTCTTTACACATGCTATGTACGTAGTGTATAGAGAAGGTATTGTGATGCACCCAAAAATTTGATACCAAGTTTTCACCGGAAATACATGTTTTGGGTCCCCCTGAATCCAAAAAAAGCATTTTTAGAAACATGTCTGTGTGTGTGTGCCAGTGTGCGGGTGCTCGTGGGCGTGGGCGTGTGCGTGTTCATATTTAAGTTTGGTATCTTTCAAGGATGTGACACAAAGATTTTCAAGAAAATCCCCCCACCCCAAACTACCCTTTACATGGATTTTTTTTCGAAAATTTTGATTTTCTAAACAATGGCTCTAACGATTTTGATTAAAATATTGTAATATCAAAGATATTTACCTGACAAATAGACTATATCTTGAATTTTCTGGGAATAGCCTCTGAAGTCTGCTTTATTCTGGGTGAATTTTACAGAATTTTGCTTAACTACTAAACCGTAAGACATGAACCAAAATGTACTATACAGAAAATGTAGAGCACATTTAAACACACAATTTATGTTATATACATTTTTTTCATGTAGTTGATCGTTTTTTTAGGTATTCCTTGTTTTTGTTTTCAGCTTTGAAAACCATACTTTTGTCATGCAGAAATTGGTCAACTCCTGTCCACAGAAACAAAGGAACTTCAGTCACATAGCAACCAGCTATGGACTATTACTTTAGCCTATGTTACTCGCTTATTTTGCTTCTACTATCAAGCAAGCAATAAGACTATTTGTCCTAATTTTTTCTCAATTAGTATGAAGTAAATAGAAGCATAAGCTTTTTAACGATAATATGTTGCAGAGAGGTAGAGAAAGTCATGTGAATGGAACACATCAGATTTTTATTTTAGCCTCAGAGAGAAATCCTATATCCTAATTAAAATGCTTTTAGGTCCATTTACAGCGAAACTGTTGGTGTGAAATGAAGGCAGAAAATCTGCTGCATTGGATATGGCCTTGGTGGTAACCGTTACCATTTCCCCCATGGTTCGCCACCCGCAAAGTTTGAAACTTACTTTCTGCTGCATGCTATTCATAAAGCATATCGTGAAAGCAAGACAACCTCAGTTCTAGACATTAATATTTTGGAAAAAAAAAAAAAGTGTTTTGTATTCAGATAAATAGGGTACTTATTCTACTGGAAAGTATTTGTAGTAATATATCAGCACCAAACTTGAATCCTTCACATTGGTAAACTAACAGTAATTCAGAATTTTTTTTTTTTTTTTTTTTATACTCAATTTCCCATTATTTTGTGTCCAAAATATATTCCCATTATGTTTTCATTATTTCAATGTATTTTGGTCTTATTGTTTAAATAAAATTTTCCCATCCCTATGATCGCTTATCTCACCCATGCAGCAGATGGTGCTTATTTAGGCATCATTGCAGACATTAAACCTTGTAGTTGGAACCACAGAATGATCCAGACGTACACTTTAAAAAATAATTAATAATATGGAATGGTGTAATTGCAGTGAGTATAAGACAGTAAAACAAGAATGCCTTTGTTGCAGTGAAAGTGTAACTATTAACAATATTAAAGGCAGTTTGTTTGAAAGTGTCACTCTAAATTAAGGTATGTTAAACACAGCTAGGCATATAATGATAATAATGGCAGTCTGTGTATGAAGAAAATTGAACTATGAAAAATGAAAACAAAACACTGCACTACATGGCGTATATATCTATACTTTAACTGATTTAATTCATGAAAAACTTTCGAAATGAAAATTAGGCATTTGGTAGCTTCTTGTATGGTAAACAAAATAAGAGGAGAATTTCCAGAACCAAATGGCAGTTACATACATTTTTGCTTTCTCTAGCTCACATGTACTATGTACATTGAGGATAGAGAAGGTATTGTATTTCACCCAAAAATTTGATGTCGAGATTTCACTGGAAATATATGTTTTGGGGTCTCCTGAATCCGAAAAAAGCATTTTTAGAAAAAGGTCCATGTGTCTGTGGACATCATAGTTCAAAAACTAAAAGACCGTTAAGTACCAAACTTGATATGTAGGTTTGGTATTTTTCAAGGATGCGACATGAAGATTTTCAACAAAATCCTCCCAACCCAAACTACCCTTTACATGCAAAAATTTTCTAAAATTTTGATTTGCTGAAAAATGGCTCTTAACGATTTTTATCAGAATCCTGTATATTAAAGATATTTACATCCCAAATAAAATGTATATTTTGAATTTTCTGGGAGTAGCCTCTGAAGACTTACTACACAAAAAATGTATATCTCGTAAAAACACATAATTTATGTCCTTTACATTTTTGTTGGGGAGGTAATTGTTTCTGAGATATTCCTTGTTGTTGTTTCCAATTGTAAAGTAATTATACTTTTCTCAGAAGGAAATGTCCATTTTTCTTTTGTTCAACTCCTGACCGATCAAAGAAGAGATTTGCAATGACAATTACTTAATGACAGCTTTTAAAACATTTGACTATCACTTTAACATAGTGCATTCCTTTCTACTTATAAAGAACTAGGTAATAAGAACATTCAGCTAGTGTTTATTTTTATTAGCATGGTGTAGACAGCAGTTTTGTAAGAAGTTTGTATGTAGAGCAGCTAGAGAAAGTCATGTGAGTGTAACACACAAGATTTTTTTTATATAGTGTTTAACCTCTTAACATGAAACCACGAGTATAATAATTTTTTCAAATTTGACGGCATAATAAAACACCGAGTATGATCAGGCTTATCATTTCTGACCGGCATACATTTTAAAAGGTCTAAGTTACTCATTCTAGCTCATGTTTTGGCACTTCTTTGATATTTTCATAGATATCGCTGTGATCTGTTACTTTTAAATACCGCCTTCTTTCCGGACCAAGAAACTAAAGAAAGGGGAGGTTGCAGCATTTCAGCGAGATAAACTAACTGCACTGAAATGGAAAGATAAGAGAGACGTCTGTATGCTGTCTACTACCCACAATGCAGAAATGCAGACAAGGAAAGTAAGAAACAAAGAAATTGTCAAACCAGCCGCTGTATTTGCTTATAATGACACAATGGTAGGTGTGGATAAAGTAGACCAGCACATCGCAAATAATCCATTGCCATGCAAGAGGGGCAAGAAGTACTACAAGAAGATATTTTTTCATTTTGTGGAATTGGCAGAATGGAATGCCTTTATCCTGTATAAAAAACATGGAGCAAAGCACAGTGCCCTTGACTTTCGCATGGCTGTCGCTGAGCAGCTCATTGAGAAACGTCAGAGGGAGCAAGTGTCACCAAAAGCAGTGGGCCGTCCATCAGCACAGGCAACCCAACTCAACTTGTTGGACGCCATTTTCCATCAGCAATTCCTCCAACCGAGAAGAAGCAGAATCCAACAAGAATGTGTAGGATGTGCAGTAGTGTGCATAATGCCAAAGGAAAGAAAGCACGGAGGGAATCTAGATACATGTGTAAAAATTGTGGAGTAGCTTTATGTATTGATCCTTGCTTCAGGGTATTCTACACAGCCACAAACATATAAATAATGATTCTAAATGTGTTGCTGTTCATTTTTTAGTGCTTCAATGCCCGGAATTCACTTTTGTTAATGTAATTTCAATAAGAAAAAGGGGATAAGCATATCATGAGTATACTCGTGATTTTAAACTAGGGGATATTCAGCGATGAAAATTTCCATTGTTGAGTACTTAAAAAACAATTTCAAAGTTACTGTCATTGTTCTGTACTGAATGTTTCCTTTTGCCAATAAAAAAATCTGATGTGTTACACTCACTTTCTCTAGCCGTTCTACAAACTTCTTACATAAGATTATTCTTCTTTCTGCACCTTGTTAATCGAGGTATTCGGCATAATGTTCTTATTACTTAGTTCCTTATGAGTAGGAAGAAACTAAGGGAATACACTAGGCTAAATCGATAGTTAAATGTTTTAAAAGCTGTCGTTATGCGATTGTCATTACAAATAGCTTCTTTTCTTGACCAGGAATAGAACTAAAGAAAAACGGACACTCCTGTCTGATGAAGTATAAGTACTTCACAACCGAAACTAATAACAATGAATACCTCGAAAACGGTAAGCTCCATGAAAAAAATGTATAATGATGTAGGTTGTGTATTTTAACAAGGCCTACATTTTTTGTTGTAAGTTTTTGTCTATCTCTTACGGTTTACTAGTTATGCCAAATTAAGCAAAATTCACCCAGAATAAACAGGTCTTTAGAAGCTATTCCCAGAAAATTCAAGATATACATTTTATTTGTCAGGTAAATATCTTTAATATACGATACTTTAATCAAAATCGTTAGAGCCATTTTTAAGAAAATCAAAATGTTCGAAAAAAGTTCCATGTAAAGGATAGTTTGGGGTGGAGAGATTTTTCTCAAAATCTTTGTGTCGCATCCCTGGAAGATACTGAACTTAAATACTAAGTTTGGTATTTTAGCTACTTTTCGTTTTTGAGTTATCGTGTTCACGAAGACACACACACACACACACACACACACACACACACACAGACCTTTTTCTGGAAATGCTGTTTTTGGATTCAGGGGGTCTTAAAACATGTATTTCCAGTGAAATCTTGACATCAAATTTTTGGGTGGAATGCAATACTTCTCTATCCCTATGTACATTGTACATATGGGGCTAGAGAAAGTAAAAATAGGGGAAAAAAGAACCATCATATTGTATATGAATACGTATATTAAGAGGTTAATGCCCACTTTTATACATAAGCACCACAGACGATGACACTGATGATATATGGAATGAAGATGGAGCACTGGTGGAATGCGATGGAAGGGGGGGGCAGAGAACTCAGAGGAAACACACCCATGCACCGCTTTGTCCAGCACAAATCCCACATGTGAACCCGGGCCAACTCGGTGAGAGGTGAGTGGTCTAACCATTCAGAAATGGCGCTGCCCTAAGTGAGCCAATGAGTACTTTGATTAAATTAAAAAATGTGTTTATATTTTATGCCATGAATTCAAGACAAATAAATTTTTTGTATAGTGTCATGTACTGATGATTTGCATCTCCTTAAATCTGCTGAACTTGCTGTGTCTTGATTCTTTTAACATCTCAACTCATGCGACTGGAGCAATACACATAGGGATATCATAGCTGTAGGAATCCTGTGTTATAATTGGAATGTTTTCTTTCAAACTACTGAGTACTTCTTGTAATATGTTTTTCTGCCATTCATCAATATTCTTTTTTTCATATATTGGTGCAGTGACCCTACTACCCTTTGAATATTTTAGTTTATCACCAGTCACATTTCTCTCTGTATTTTGTATCGTAATTTAAAATAATACAATTATCAACGACGGATATCTCAATCTTGTACCAAAAGAAATATTGATATTTTAATACTATATTAATATTATGAGAAAATAGTTTTATTTTGTGTGTAAACAATTACTGTAACAGTTTTATTTATTTTAACCACTTGAATAATTTAAAGCAAAAAGGGTAAAGCTTATACTATGTTATATTGCATCCATGTATGGAATACCAGTATGATCTTTACTATTCACAAATGTTATCATGATCATCATTCTTACAAATTCTGCAAACAATGTTTCCTAACAAATGTCTGCCCAGTGTATTATAATGGTTCCCAGAATTCACTAAATATCTGAGTTTATTTTTAAGTGACTATATTCTAGAATATACTATTTTCTCCCTTCAGGCAACAGATACCTTTAGTCATGTAATATCTGGTGGCAGAGATAGAAAAATATACATGATAGACCTTCGTAATCCAGAGAGACATTTTTTGGTATGTGATGAAACTGCACCTATTCTGAAAATGGTTATGACACCAGATCAAGCATCTTTATGGGTTGCAACTTCTGAATCAAGTATAAAAAATTGGGTAAGTTATGTTTCTATTACTATCCAGTGGCATGATCTGTTTTCCTTATTTTTTTGTAGCACAGTTCAAATTTATTTTGTTTACTACTTTTGTTTTCAATTATGCTAGGCAAAAATGACATTGTAATGTAAAGAAAACCAGTTGTTATTTATTAAATTGACCATGGTGATCATGAAAATAACTATGAGAATTATCTAATTAGTTCTGGTTTCCAAAATATAGCAGGTGCACTTATATGCTATCAATGTACAGCTCCTTTGTATCTTCTTGATATTGCCTTCAAAATCTCCTAAATTGTAAACAGTGTTCTGTTGTTTTCTGCAGAAAACACATGCTGGTGTAATCTGTTAAATATCTATTTTAGCCTGCGTTCATAGCAACAAGTGGAAGGGAATGGAGTGGTGGAGCATGCAGTCTATGGTGACACATGGAAGCTCATTTTTTTATCTGTAATAGCTGTGTTGTGTTGATGTGCTGGAACACAACAACAATGCTTCAGTTCAGTTTTATTCACGCGAGTCAATATGGCTTGCAGCTGTGTAAATGTTGCAGACAATTTTTACTATACTTGTAGAAAACTAACTTTGAAATCACAAAACTGTCCAATGATGTCATTGACTAAGAAGACTTAACAGTGTGTACTTTGAATGTGAAATCAGAGACCACATCAAGCGTTGACTCCTCATATATGTTACATACAGTGTTTTGAACCTTTGTTCCTGATTGAGTCATAAAAGATCTTGAATGAGCTTTGCTATCCACATGATCTGGAAAGAACCATCAAACCATGTAAATCATGGGTGCACAAACCGCTCTTTGAGCATGAACGCTCGGTAGGAGCGCACAAGCCACAATGTCAACTCGTAGAGCGCTGACTTTGTAATAGAGAAGAATGATGTAGGGCAGTTTTAAAGCAGTTGTCTGGTGGACTGTATGTTGTTTGCAGCCAATTGCTAATGCTCTCTGCATACGTATACTATAATAGAGGAATCTAAAAGGTGGAAAAGTGACCACCAGGCAAATATTTTCAACATTGCGTGGGAAAGTGATTACTTTTTCATAGCAGCTGGAACAAATTCTCAGTGCCTTACAAAGTGCTTGTGATGGAGCGGTATTCAGTGATTATGTTGAGATATTAATTGAAATTAAAAATGAATTTGATTCTAGATTTCAAAACCTTGCCTCACTTGAGAAGGAATTTCAAATTCTCGCAATTCCTTTCTCAACATCAGTTGAAATGGTGTCTCATGATTTGCAGCTTGAACTTATTGATCTTCAGTGTGATATAAGAGCTAAAGATCATTTCAACAATACCACTAACCTGAATGATTTTTACAAGACTACATCAACAAAAATATCCAGAACTACACAGGCTAGCTGCGAAAATGATCTCAGTGGTTGGTTCGACATACGCCTGTGAACAACTTAAATAAAAACAGGTTTCGAACATCTATGACTGATGTTTCATTAAGGTCAATACTTTTTCTTTCAGCTGCAAATCACATAAAACCATGTTTTGATGTATTGGTAAAGAGAAATAACATATAACTAGTTTGCGCACAGATTTAATCTGCTATAGAAGTCAATAATTAGTATAAATTAGTAAAATAATATTTTGAGAAATAATTTATGAAAGCTTGCACTTCTTTCCGTGTACGTACTGTATGATACCTCTTCTCTCTGTTCACTCGCAAATAAGAGTGCTGCCAATACCTGTACTCCGCTCGCGAACTGCAAGCCAGCTTCGGGAGCGCAAACCGTGTGCAGGGCTGATGTAAATGATTGTTATTTTTATATAACATCTCCATTATGACACGGTATTTCAAAGAAGAAAAGGTCATCCTTGATATATCCTAATGCACCATTCATTACACTACTCAACAACAACAAAAAAGCTTTTTTCACACCTCTGCAATAAAAGTAGGTGGTTTTTAAGGAAAAAGGTGTGCTGATTTTGAAAATTGCCACAGAAATCTTGTATCATATCAGGTTAAAAAGATATGAAAACATTTAGGTTCTCACCTACGAAGTTTCAGATCAAATATTATGTTACATTTATTATTATGATATATGATGTAGTACTATATATCATGGTGAATTAAGATTACTTCAAAATGTTGTTTTGCATGCAATAATATTTGGACTATATATTTAAGGGACAAAGCTGTAATTCTGCTTAAAAGTGCTTGGTAGCATGGGATTGCCTCTTGTACTCTTGTCTACTTTCCCTCACAAGAAACCAACAATAATCCTTCATCATTCTGGGTCCTTACAACCTTGGTACCTCTTCTCCATGACAGAAATGTTCTGATAAAACTGTTGCCCTTGTTCTTCACTAACATCACCCAGATTTTCCAGAAAAAAGTCTAGATGTGAATGGAGGAAATAAATTCTCAAAGGCATTCTCCAACCTTTGTCTTTGTAGCATTTCAACAAATTTGAGACCAAAGCTTTATAGATTTTTTCCTTTGTGTTTCCAAGAAAACTACACATAACTCTTGTAAATGATTGCCAAGCTGCCAATTCCACCGTTTGTAATGTTTTCTATTCCGTCCTCCAAGATTTTTCGGATTTGAGGTCCAACAAAACTTCCTTCTTTCAATTTTGCATAAGTTAACAGTGGAAACTTGCCTTGCAAAGATGCAAATCCACTACCATCCTTGTTGAGTGCCTAAACAGAATTCTTCATCAGCCCAAGTTTTATATGTAAGGGAGGTAGAAGAATCTTATCAGGCTGAGCCGATGGTGTTTGTGTTACATTACTCTTTCCTGGGAAATATTCCTGCTGCTTGCTCCATTGTTGTACCACATAAATGTTTTTGTGAATCCCCATTGTAATCCCAGCAGCAAAGCAATTACTTTTAAGGTCACTACATATTTTCCAACAATGAACCTCTAATTTTAAAACACAATACTTTCACAATCTTGGTGATACCTTCATAACTTTCTTTAAGACCTCCAGAATGGAAAACTGGAACAGATTGAAGCTCGTTACCAATTTGAGTAGCACAGCCTTTAAGCTGAACTTTGATGAATATATAAACAATCGCCAGTCATCTGGATTATGCTCAATTCCTAGCTCACCCATTAAACTATTTATGTCTATACAGAAACGCATATTCTCTTCAATAGAAAAATATTTTCCAAATTTCTGATGTCTATTTCAAAACACCAAATTTTGTTCCAAGTGTAAATAATTTCCATTGTTGCAGCCTGGAATCTAAAAGTTCAGAATCTTTTTTTGACAAATTTAAAATCATTCAAGTCTGCCTGCTCTACAAAATGTACTTCACTTTTGGAATTTTCTCATTGAAAGTCAGGATCTTTTGAAGTAGAGGCTTCTGGTTTCTGGTACAACTCAACCTGGGAATCACTTTTTCTTCATCATTACTGTCACTATTCATTGTCTGAGGAGGTACAGGAGCAGGCAATTCCTCGCTGTCTGGAACAGGTCACATGGCAGAAGGAATATCTGGATACTGAATAACATGTTTACTTTTATTAGACAGTCCAGATATATTTGTCATGCAGAAGTAACAATCATTAATATGATTTGTTGGTTCTCACCACACTGTAGGTACAGCAAATGGTAATTATTTGAACTTGCCATATAACCGTAAACTGAAGATTTGTTGTACAAGTTATACAACATTTATGTGGTGACCATTGTTTTTCTGGTCACCAATTTATCACCCAAAGTATAAAGAATATGCACATTTGGTAATGTTATAAATTTTTATTCTCATTTGGGAGTAAATCGTCCACAAATATAATAATAATTGTCCAGATTATTTCTGCACTTCCGATGGAAACTAGCTCTTTGCATTGCACCACTAAAAAGAGTTACACTAAGTGAAAAAGAAATGTCATAATGTATCACACGGCTGTCAGCACAGCCACAATGAGACTGACAGACTCTTTTCGCAAGTGAAATAACCTATTTTAAGTTGTTAGCTGCCATCCCCACCCAGCCATTCGGCTAAAGGCATCTACCTGGATTTCACACTTTGCAGTGTCTGCTTCTATAGAAGTACAGTCAAATGTAAAACTGGTGTAACTGACAAAGGCTTGATTAAATTGTACAGCATGTTTTCATCTTTACATTTTGTAAATACATACGTAAGTAATTGTTTAGGGCAAGGGTGGGCAACCTATGACATGCGTGTTACCGCGTGGTACACAAACTCATTTTCGATGTTGTATATGTAAAGTATCTAAAAAAGTGTGATGTGATGTGCCATTTTAAGCATCATTTTCAAAATTTACTTGTGAAAATGGACTAAAAACTTGTATTATCTTTTTGGAGGTAAATTTCATGTTGGGTAGTGTTATGCAACCTCACAGTCAAACTGCCTCTTTTGGTCCCACCTTAATCTTGTATAATAATTGTGGATATTGAATCTAATGCTGCTCCATCACCTTCAAAAAAGTGTGGTTTAAAAGATCCTTACTTTAGGTTTGGTGAGAAGCCTACACAGTAATATTAAAGTTGAGTTAAATGATGTAGTGAGAGATCTGATGCTAAAGTAGAACTATTAGCGTCTAGACTTCAGCGGTGGAATTATCTTGACCGGTCGGTAAAAACAAATGTGTTCTGTAACCTAATGGCTGTCCTGCATAATGGCAACTTGTTTCCATCACTTCCGATTGGTTATACAGTTTACATAAAGGAAGCACATCACAACATGAAACAACTATTATGCAGAGTAAGTATGACAATTTTAAATAGCAGATTTCCATGGACCTCAAAAGTCATTGACATGTTAATTTGGACAACAGGGTTAACCAAGACTACACCAGCTTACAACAGCTGCACCAAGGCACTTTACTACAAATAAAAAGATTGATCTATGCATAAATTAATTGAACTTGGAACATACAGTGTTATGTAAGATATCTTTGTCACATCTGAGAAAGTAAGACTCTCTGCTCTTCTTGTAAAACTGGATGTTATGAAAAACTTTATTAAAGTCATGGATAAGACTGAAGAAGCATTTCTGTACGTACACCAGAGATGTCCATGTCTCAGTGAAGCCAAAATAAAGGAGGAGATTTTTACAGTCCACAGATATAAATACTACTCATACAGCTGATGAGAAGTTAGCCTGGAATTCCTTTTTTTCAAATGTCTAGCAATGAAGACAGAAAAATGTAAAGCTCTAGTGGAAAGTCTTTTGCAGTGCTATGAGAGGCTGGGGTGTAATATTCTTTGAAGCTCTTACATTTACATTTGGACTTTTTCCTTTGAAAATTATGGTGCTATAAGTGAAAAACCTAGGAAATACTGTCATCAAATTTGGAAATGTAAGAAAGATAAACGGGGAAAGTGGAGTGAATCAATATTAGCCAAATATTGGAAACTCGTCAAAGAATAAACCACAACAGACTAAAAGTGGCAGGCAAAGCGTTTGACTTCAGTGACCCACTTGAGGGCGATCCATAAGGTAAGTGTGTGCATAAGCTCTTAAGGCAAATTCTGAAATATTGAAATAACTAAAAATCTAGAGTTAAAATTATATTGTTACTATAATTTTTGCATTCAGAACTCTTGAAAACATACAGAGCAACTGTCTTGTCACTGCTCACAGAAAGAAAGTTAAATTTTGCTGGCTAATATTTAGTATAGGAGCCAGATTCATTGTTCTGATTACTCTGAAAGTTACTGTCTAATTATATTAGTGTGGACTTACTTTAGAAATTGATTAGTCTATTTTATTACCATTGCTTTTTATGAAAAAACAATAGTAAAAGTACTAATATTATTAACATAATGATTAATATTATTACCTTCTTACTAATGAAATATGAAAAAGCAAGAGTAAAAGTTAGTAATATTATTAGAGAATACAATGATTTATATTTTTACTAACAAAATTAGTGTGAAAGTTTTGTGAAACAGGTGCCAGGCAGCCAGAAGAATTGGCACATTATTATTAGTTGTTTCTTGAATTAATGACGGAGGATTTCATTGATCCATAGCCAGTGTTATTTTTGGACTAGTTGCTCTTTCACCATAGTGATCATGGTAACATTCAGATCTCTTGCTTTTGAGGTTTCTTTTCTTGTTTTTCTTTCTTTCTATCTTTTTTCTTTCTTTTTATTATTTTTTTCAACTGGCTGAGCCAATGTTTATTCTAAGTACTTTCAAAAAATTCTGTTTCATCTCAATAATAAAAGGTTTGTTTCAGTCTCTCCCAAAGAAGGATGCCCCAGAAGTTGTGGATGAAGATGCAACCAGACCGGTGAGCGTAAAGCCAGAATTGGTTATCAAAGGTGGTCCAGCAGTACGGCACTATCACATTCTTAATGACAAACGTCATATCCTTACTAAAGATACGGAGAACAATGTGATGGTGTATGATGTGCTTAAGGTTAGTTGTTTAATATTTAAAAATTACCACTTTCTTGTTTGCCAGAGTAAGACCAAATATTTTGCCAAAAGCACAGTGTCTTAAAATTTGTCTTGCAGTTTCTCTAATGATTTAACAAGTGAATATGATGTATTTTTTCACTTCATTTTTAATACTGTGAAAAATGGAATCCAAACAATTTAAATTTTCAGCAACTTTCTGTGCATTAGAGAAAGTTCAACACCTCAGATTGTTATAATTAATTTTATTGGTTGCTTTATTGTTATAATCAATATAGTTTTCTATAACTGAGCAAATTGTTGCTAAATCCCATATTCCACTTTTGAGGAATGGGAAGCTTCAGGAAATTTGCTTTAATGTTGAAGCCTTCCTTCCTGAACACTTGTAAATCTCAAGGGAATCTCAAAGCACCTATTATGCATTTGAGGTGACCTCTAACTTCATCACTTAAAGGGAGTGTAAAAGTTGACTAAGTTTACATGACAGTACCAAATGACTTCTGTAGTAGTCCTATGAGTATAAACAGCAAGATATAACACTGTAAAACCTCCAATTTTTACCTAAGACTACCAACCCAAAAAATGTTTCCATAAAAATTATAATCCATATCAATGAATATAAACTTTCCTAAAGGAGAAAGCTATACTACTGTGCTAAATACATTTTTTTCTTTTTGAATATTTGTGATGTACAAGATACAGATATATTAACAGTTATGTCTGATTTTTTAGCTTCTTAAATTATAGTGCAATTTGAGTCCAATTCTTTTTTTAAGGCCTACCGAGTGTTCTGGCCTTCTGCGCTTTGGGTATTACTGCTAATATAGTAATATTAATAGTATGTATTAGATACCCTCATGCCGAAAAATCTGATTGAAAAAACTGCATTTAATATGACTTAGAAGAAGCAAAACTTTAATCTTCTTTTGTTGTAGCTCTATACAAATTTATAACTTCACATTTTAAAAATGAAATTACATGAGAATCTTCACACAGCTCAGCTACTAATATTTCAGTACTACAATTATGTTTTGTCAATACTTTACATGCTCTGCTTACTGTTGCTTAAGCATTTAGCTGTACAGTGCAATTATTTTATGGTGAAGCTGCACATCATGCATATGAGTGCTCTGCATACTATATTTTCCATTCACATACATAAGTTCTTTTTGCATAATTTTCATAATTTGTTTACAGTTGTCCTAAGATTTGCCTATGGTGTGGGAATTGTTCGTAAAAATGTATTCTTTAGGATGTCCCACAATTAAAAGGCACACACAGTAACATCTGGAGAATGGTGGGGGGGTGGTGTGGCATAATCCTTTAGAAATTACCATGTCATCAAAAAGCACCTTTATGTCTTCCAATGAGTTTTCAGCAGTATGAGCTGTGGCAGAATCTTGTTGGAAATATCCATATTCTCTCTTGTTATTTGACATTTCAGGAGTGTCAGTTTAAGCTGTATTATGTCCAAATTGCAAAATTTTACAGGAGAAGCCAAAAATGAACTACACCTAAACTATGGGAGACATTTCAAAACTAAAAGTCATAAGTTTTATCCTTGCATGTTCCAAATGGAACTGTGTGATAAACAAAATTTTTTTTAAAAAATATTCAAGTCTTCAAAATTTGCATTAGACCTTGTATGTATTGCCACTGTCATCAACAGATGTAGATATAAATAAGGGAAATAACAACTTCAAAATAAAAGACATCATTACTAATTTATTAAATTAATAAAAACAGATAATTAGTATTATATGAAATATATATAAACTCTTGAATGAAAAAATTAGTTATAATTTTGTTGTTCTTAATGACTAATGAGATATTTACTAGGTGAAAAAATAATGTGCCTCACACAGGGAAGAGTAGCATTATTTCTTTCATGGCTTGAGGCACTCTTTTCATGCAACATGAATATTTTTGATTTGACCCTCCCAGCCATCTACAAAAGACCTCAATTACTCCACTTGATAGAAGACAGCTTTTTCAAGGAAGCTACAGAGGGTTGATGCTACCTCAATGGAGCCTCAAGGAGCTTAGCATTTGATCCAGATTTTCTGATTACTAATATCAGTAATGTAAAGGCCATAGTATTCTATTTATCTGAAACAATAGACATTTGTTGATAATTTTGGGATAAGCTATGCCTGTTGGAAGTAGAAAAATACAAACTACCCAGCAGATTTGTATTCTTTAATAATCCATGAAATGCCTTTGTTCTTATCCATTCTAAAAAAAACAGCACAAACATACTGTCCTTTCTTACATTTAACACTGATCAAGATATAACAGCCTAACTAACATAATAGACAATAAGTTTCAGGGCAATCATCATGAAAAAAATGGTTGTGGACATAATACAGTTTGCAAAAAATATGAATGTAGTCATAATATGGTTTGCAACAAATGTGAATTTGGACATAACATAGTTTGCAATAACAGCCACATTTCACATACCACTTACATGATTATAAAATGTGATTGATTGGATGTGGACAGAGGTTGCATCATGTAATAGCATGCTAGAACTTTACAAATTCATGTATAACTGAAGTTTGTGCAAGGGTAGAAAATACAATTTGCAGCCATACTCATTTGAAAAAAAGGTGCAAGAATATCTCTGCAGTGCTTATCAGAATTTACAGTATTGCTGAAAAATATGGGCCCTGTTACCCAGTTTACTATTATAGCACACCATACACATATTTTGACATCATGTAATGGGACATAATGAATTAAATGAGGGTTCTGTTTGCTGCCATACTTATTGTTCTATGAGGCAGCACAACCATTCAAAAGAAACCACGACTCATGTGATAAAATTATTAAATGTGGATCAGTAATAGTGGGTCCAGTTACAGAACAGAAACTTAACTTAAACTGACTTATTTTTCATCTTCATATCATTATGAACTCTGTAAGATATAATTTTAAAAGTTTAGTTACTATGAGAAGAGAGGATTTTGAAATATTCAATTGCTGTGGAACACAACTTAGAGACTGGTTAAGAGTCAAATTTTTCATACTATAGATCATGTTTTCACTTCTTAGGTTTAGCATTTAATGATCCTGTTGTTCTACATTTATTAACCAGATATCTCACAGTAACACTATCTAGAACTGGGTAGCCAGAAAATTTCTGCTAAAATTGTCTTACATACTGTCTTCATGATTTAGTTTTTATGTATAAATTATACATAAAGTACTTTGCTCAGATGTAAGATTGTTGATAAGCATTTTAGTGAGTTAGTGACAAGACAATAACACTCTTAACACATTGAAGACCGGGCGTTTCGGTAGTTGAAATGCCAAGAAACCCAGGGTTTTTATGCCTACTTTGAGTTATTATTTACAGTACATCAATTAAATGTACCAAAAAGTATTGGGACAATCTAAAAGTATGGCATTCAAGGATTTCTCAACAAGTATGAAAATAGTCATAACTTCTGTATTAATATTTATTTTAAATTTACAAGTATCAAATATGAGTTTGAAAAAAAAACAGCGTAAAGTTGCTTACACTCCATTTATTGAAAGTTTGAAAAACTCTCCCTCGGAATCAAAATTTTCCATAGCTTCATTTGTATCCTGAATTTCAGCTTCAGTTCACAGAAATTGAGGAAAATACAGCATTTTAACATTTAAGACACAAACATAACAAACAGATCACTACCTCCAAAGAAAATGGCGCGACAGCCCGAGAGCAGCCAATATTACTAAATCTCTTAAAATTCCTAATAGTTGACTAATGCAAGGATAGATGGCAGCACAAATTAGACAACTAAACAATAACTGATGTATGTTCTTTGCTGCATAGCCTAAGACCGAGTTGAGGTCGTGGAATTGAATTAAAAGTGTTAGAAATACCTGCCCGAGCTATGCTCGGGCATGGGTCACATGAACATTTCGATGGTCTGATCTATACTTGGGCTTGGACTCCAAAGTGTTAAGCAAATCACATACAATAAATAATGTTCACTATTAAGTTGCACAATGCATAAAGTGCCTTTACATGAACACAAAGCTGGGATTGAAACAAATCGGACAAAGATAACCTTTAATGGACATTAACGACTAGTTGACCTGTGGAAAGACTTAGGCCATTACAGTGTAGCCTGCTACACATAGGCTGTTTGTGACCTCGCATGAAACAATATCACCATGTGTGTATATTTTCTGTGCCTTCGTTTTATGCCAAGGCTACAACCACCTTACAGGCATATTGGCCAAGGTAGTAGTGACCTCAGTATTATGCATCTGTGCAGAAGCAGCATTGGCTGCGCCAAGGGTATGTTTATCAGCTGTGAGCTGTCTCAGTTGTTGCTTTGGCTTCATGTTGTGAAGTGTTTCAACAATATGTGTGTTGTGTATGATTTCCTTAGAAATGTTCTCTTATTAGTCTACGGAAATGCCTGCAAGAAAATTCAGCTTGAATAGTGTACTTTTCTGTATGATGCATATGTGAAAACTGAATCATATAGATAGGTGTGTAGACAAATTCAGAAACAATTTCCAGGTTATCCAGTTCCAGGTAGACACCGAGATGTTTGGTCAATAAATTTAGAATAATGGAATCACTAAACGCTAAACCAAAGAAGCAAAACTCTGATGTGTTTTATTCACATAAACTTCTATAGCTGTTCTGCAAACAGACTGAAAGATTTAGGTGTCTTTTCTTGTATCCCCCGGATGGCAGGCTGACGCCGATGGTTCCGGAAGGGGGACTATACCATCATGGCTCCTCTGCGCTCAACCCCTTCAATACCACGTTTTTTTTTTGTTATGCGTTTGATGTGTGAAAGTAAGACAATGAAAGACCTCAGTCCATTTTATATACAAAAGGAACTGGACAGGATTTGCGGTAAAGTCACAAATGCAACAAGATGTAGAGATGGCACACTCTTAATTGAGATAGCCACTTCAGAACAACCGGCCAAGCTCCTGAGTGCTTCTCTTTTGGGTTCTTACCCCATTAAGGTGGAGAAGCACAAAACTTTAAATAGTAGCCGAGGTGTGGTGACGACCTCCAGTTTGGATAGTTTAACCAACGAGGATATAGTGAACTGTCTTTCCGATCAAGCTGTAGTTGCTGCCTATGGATTAATTGGCAAACGGGATGACAAGCCGGTCCCATTGCGTACAGTCTTCTTGACTTTCGAGCGAACTGACTTACCGGCTTATATTATGTGCGGTTATGAAAGAGCGCCCGTGCGGCCTTATATCCCGAACCCAATGCGCTGTTACCGTTGTCAGAAGTTAGGACATACGCAACAACGTTGTAACAACTCGCCGGTTTGTGCGCAATGTGGGCAAAACGCACACAATGGCTCTGTATGCGCTCAAGGCCCCACTTGTGTCAACTGTGGAGAGGCGCATACATCCAGCTCTAAAGAATGTTCCCGTTTTATCGAGGAGAAGACCATACAGGAGATCAGAATCAAAGAGCATTTAACTTTTCAGGCAGCACGGAAACGTTATCTCGACCTTCACCCGACTACTCCTTTGAAATATTCCGCTGCTGTCCGCCAGCCCGTGCGGAAACAGAATGCTATAGTTCAGACGCTCCCTGGTCCTCATGCCTGTGTGTCTATAGGTATCCAGACCGCATCCTCCGAATACGTTTCTCCTCCAAAGGTAGCGCCACCATCTTCTGTGCCATCTACATCTCCCGCCACTGTTTCTGCCCGCCCGATTCGTAAATCGCTCGTTCGTCGTACAAGTCATTCTCGTTCCCCTAACCGCACCCGCACGACTTGTTCGGACACTGATACCAGCGATGGCAATCTGGAATTGTGTCCGGTTGGCGACCACACTAGACGGAGTCGAAGCCCAATGAAAAAGAGAAAGCTTATACTGAACCCACCGGTCCCGGGCAACCATTAATTCGCTCCCGTACCGGCGCACGCATAATGAACAGCAGCCTTCTTACCGTCCTCCTTATGTCCATCCTCCAATGGAATATACATGGTCTACACACCCATCGGCCCGAACTGGATATTTTAATCCAATCTTATTCACCCCTTATCGTTTGTTTGCAGGAGACAAAACTTCGCCCTCGAGATACCTTTGTTTTACGTCGGTATACCCCGGTTCGCTTCGATCTGGAACCGGATGAGGGCTCTCCTGCACACGGCGGTTCTCTGGTTCTGGTACGTGACGACATGTGTTTCCGAACTGTTCCACTCACCACTCAACCGCAGGCTGTTGCCGTCCACCTTTCTCTTCCCGGTTTTAGTTTTACAGTGTGTGGTATCTATGTTCCACCTTCGTCTCCCCTCGCCGCTGCCGAACTTGTAAATTTAGTTTTGCAGTTACCTTCACCGTATCTTCAGGTGGGAGATTTCAACGCTCATCACCCTCTTTGGGGATCTCCGAGGGCGTGAGCGAGGGGAACCTTACTCAGCGATCTTCTGGACCAGCTGAATCTCTCCCTTTTGAATACTGGTGGACCTACCTTTCTCTCAGACTCTACCGGCACCCTTTCTCACCTCGATTTAAGTCTCTGTTCAGCACAGCTTGCACACCGTTTGGAGTGGAATGCTCTCTCTGACGCTCACGGCAGTGATCATTTTCCAGTTGTTATTACACTCCTTCATTGTACTCCAACCACTGGCACCCCAAAATTTCAGTTTAACAAAGCAGATTGGTCACTTTATACTCGCCTAGCCCGATTTTCCGTTGCCGAATGTCTCACTGTCAATAACATGGTTGAGCACCTAACTTCCGTTATCATAGCCGCCGCCGAACGCTCCATTCCCCATACGTCTTCCCAACCTAGGCGTACCCGGGTTCCTTGGTGGAACGAGGAATGCGGCAAAGCTATCCGTGCGCGGCGAAGTGCTCTTCGGGTTTTTAAACGTCATCCAACAGAAGATAACTTATTAGTCTATAAACGACTACGGGCTAGAGCGCGGCGCATTATCCGTGAAAGTAAGAAGGCCTCTTGGAAGCGCTATGTGGAGAGCTTTCATAGCTCCACGCCCACATACGTTGTGTGGGATCGACTTAGGCGTGTAGCCGGTAAGGCAAAACCGTGCACTATACCCGTCTTAGGGTAGGAGGTGACACCCTGGTGGAGCCGGCTCTTATCGCAGACACCTTGGGCAGAGCCTTTGAGGCAGTTTCCAGTTCCACCAATTATGACCCAGCTTTTATTCCCCATAAGGTTGCGTTGGAAGCCCAGGATTTGTCATTCCGCTCCGACAACCATGAGGACTACAACCGCCCTTTTAGCCTTCGTGAACTAGAACATGCCCTCTCTTTTTCTAGGCATACCGCTCCTGGGCCCGATACCATACAGGTGTCACTGCTTACGGATGGTAAGCTCTTTCTCCTCCAGCTCTTTAATCGCATCTGGCTCGAAGGTGCGTTTCCTGCTGCCTGGCGCGAGGTCACTGTTGTTCCCATTCTGAAACCTGGCAAGGATCGCCAACTTCCTTCCAGCTATCGCCCAATTTCCCTAACTAGTTGCGTTTGCAAGGTTATGGAACGTATGCTCAATGGGCGGTTTATGTGGTGTCTCGAATCTCGGGGCCTCTTGTCGAACGTTCAGTGTGGGTTTCGTCGTTACCGTTCTACTATCGACCACCTGGTGTCTCTTTCGACCCACATTATGAACGGGTTCCTGAGTAAAAGCCAGACTGTAGCTGTATTTTTTGATTTAGAGAAAGCTTACGACACATGTTGGAGAACTGGCATTCTCCGTACAATTCATCAGTGGGGTTTCCGTGGTCTCCTTCCAATATTCATTCGGGAGTTCATGAAACACCGGGTATTTCGTGTGCGTGTGGGTTCGGTTTTATCTGACTATTTTACTCAGGAGAACGAAGTACCTCAGGGTTCAGTACTTAGTGTCACTCTGTTCCTTATAGCTATCAACCCTCTTGTTGACTGCCTTCCCCCAGGGATTTCCACGTCGCTGTTTGTTGACGATTTTGTTGTGTACCTCACAGCTCGGCGTTCCTGTCTGCTCGAGCGTCGTCTTCAGCGGTGTCTAGACTCTTATTTCCTCCTGGAGTGTGGCAAATGGCTTTCACTTCTCCGCCGAGAAGACGGTTTGTGTAAATTTCTGGCGCCGGAAGCATATTCCTACTCCTCTCCGCCTAGGTACAGATACGCTACCGTTTGTTGAAGAAGCGAAATTCCTGGGCTTATTTGATAGAAAGTTATGTTGGTCTGCCCATATAACTTATTTGAAGGTGCGGTGCACACGTTCTCTTGATATTTTACGTGTTTTAAATGGCACATCCTGGGGAGCCGATAGGAGCGTTCTGCTATACCTTTATCGTACATTAGTCCGTTCCAAGTTGGATTATGGGTGTATCGTCTATTCTTCAGCGCGACCGTCTATCCTTCGTCGTTTAAACACCATTCATCATCAAGACATACGACTAGCAACTGGCGCCTTCCGCACTAGCCCAGTCAGTAGTGTCTGTGCGGAAGCTGCAGAACCACCGCTATATAATCGCCGTGAGTTTCTCTTGTGCAGCTACGCCTGCCGTCTGTCCAGTATGCCTCACCACCCGGCTCATTCATACTTTTTTGATGGCTCTTTGGACGCTAATTACGCCTCTCGCTCCCTCGCCCTCTTACCACCAGTGGTACGTTTTCGCAAGCTTCTAGGGCAAATGAGCATGTCCATGCCTACAGTGCTTCCCAAACGAGAAACCCATTTCCCTCCTTGGATTCGCCTTGGCAACTCTTTCTATCTAGGGTCCTCATCTTTTTCAAAGTCGACTACTCCTGGTTTCATCCTTCGATCCCAATTTTTAGCCCTTAAAGACCAACATCGCGACCACATTTTTATTTATACGGGCGGGTCGAAGAATGATCAAGGTGTTGGATGTGCTTTTGTGGTTGATAACCACTGTCTTACTTTTCACTGTTTTACTTTTCGTCTTTTACAACAGTGTTCGATTTTTACAGCTGAGCTATTTGGTATTCTTCAGGCTCTCATTTATGTGCGGCGACATGCGCTACCACTCACTGCAATATGTTCAGATTATCTGAGTGCTCTCCAAAGTCTTCGTCCGCTGTATACTAACCACCCAATCATACAGCAGATCCAAGATTGCCTTCACTTGCTTTCGGCAGCAGGTCTCCGTGTAACGTTTTTGTGGGTGCCTGGTCACACGGGAGTAGCAGGAAACGAGAAAGCTGATTCTGCTGCCAAGAGATCAATTACATCATCCAGGATATTTTCTTCTTCCGTTCCCGCTAGTGATCTTAAGGCAGTGTTGCGAGGGACCATTTATTCTCGTTGGGCGACTGAATGGTCCAGCACTACTGGAAACAAACTGTGGGTAATCAAAGCACTCCCTGAATCCTGGAAAGCCTCTTGTCGCACCTCCCGCCGAGAAGAAGTCATTTTATGTCGCCTGCATATCAAACACTGTTATTTTAACCACTGTCATTTATTGCGAGGAGAGCAAACTCCAGTTTGTCGGTGCCATGCAACCTTGACAGTGAGACACGTTTTAACCGGGTGCCAATTTTTAGCAGACCGTCTGACTGCTGTAGAAACGGGATTTATCTTTTATTCGACAGTGCCCTATGATTGGACGTGTCTAATTTTAATGGCGTTCTACAGCTTTTGTCACCAGCTTTATCTGTTTCTTTTAACCACCTTAGGTTTTTTATATTTTATTTTCAGAGTGTTATCTCCCACATTTTAATCCTCGTTTTAGCATCTGTGTGCGTGTTTTTATAGCATGAAATCTTAGGCCTAAGTTTAAGTTTTTTTTTTTTGTGCTGGGTTTTGTTTTCTTACATCTCCTAGGGCGCTAATAATCTTATAGGTTGGGCGCCCTAAAACCTTACTTCTCTCTCTCTTAAAAATCTTCATGTCACATCATTGTAAGATACTAACAATAAATACCATATTTGTTATTTTACGTCTTTTAGTTTTTGAGGGCTATGCTGTCCACATACATGCATGGACACACGCATACCTCCCACCCCCACTTCTTTTTCTAACACACATGGACCTTTTTGTAAAAAAAAATGTTTTTTTCAGACTCAAGGAACCTCAAAACATATCTTTCTGGTGAAGTCTTGACATAACATTTTTGGGTAGAATACAATACTATTCTCTATCTACTATATACATTATAAATATATGCTAGAGAAAGTAAAAATGACATGTTCTATTGGAGGAAAAGCTAAACAAACTTGATGCTGCAATCAAACGCTCACCTAAAAAGTCTCTCAGCCATGTTGTACATCATGTGGTTGTTTCACAAACCTCTGTTCATACAGTTACTAAACTTTAAAACTGAAATTTACAGTGTTACTATATGTAGAAATTATGAACATTATGCATAAAGAGTTTGTCTGTGTGAATGGTAATTTCATCGAATGATGTCAAGAATGTCTTCACATGGTTGGACATAACTTTCAACACTTAAAACATTTTTATTACTCATTACATAACGGGTCATCAAGAATTTCCTGCGCACCTTGCTGCTGGCCACTACTCGATAAAAGGTTGGCATCCCTAGGTTTATCACATTCGATTCCAATGGGATGTTATAATTATCGGCATTATCAGTGGCTGCGAGTGCATGAGTTGTTTATTGTACTGGTTAGTATGGTCTACTATGCTGTGAGTTCTGACATGTGCCTGAAGCGAAATCAGTGTATTCTATAGAGGAACATGTGTTTCTAGTGCAAAACTTTTTTAATGAACATGGAAATTATACTGAGAAAGTGAAACAAAATTTTGTTGTCAGGTTCCCTAACTCAAAATTACCGTACCGAGATACTGTGCATTATTTAATTAATAAATTTTGGGAGTCAGGTTCCGTGCATGATGCTGTTAGAAGTGGAAGATCCAGCATGCTTACAGAAGAAAAACTATCGAATATGTCGGATAGAATGCTTAAAAGTCCACAGAAATCAATAAACTAATTGGCCCAACAATGTGATATTTCTTACGGTTCTGCATACAAAGCAGTCAAAAAAGAACTAGGTTTGTATCCATATGAGGTATCATTCCACGAATTAAAACCCACAGATCATGGGAATAGAGTTCAGTATTGTGAATGGTTTCAGAGGTTTATTTTGCACCATGGAATTGACGTGTTAGATAGGACATTTTTTACTGATGAAGTTTGGTTCCACTTATCAGGATGCGTAAATTCACAAAATATGCAAGTGTGGTCTACTGAAAATCCTATTGCAATCCAGGAAACCCCTTTACATTCAGAGAAAATTGGTGTATGGTGTGATCTCTCGCTTGAATTATTGGGCCAATTTTTTTCCATAACTCAATTCAGATGTTTATTGCTTGGATATTATTTTTCCATTTATTTCATAGCTTAATGAAGATGAGATGAATGTTGCATTTTTTCAACAAGATAACGCCACTTCTCATACATCGCATAAATCCATGGGACTGTTAGTGGAACTTTTTGGGGAAAGACTAATTTTTAAAGGCCTTTGGCCTCCGCGGTCTCCTGATCTTACCCCTCCAGATTTTCTTTGGTGAGCCGCTAAAGCTTTGGTCTATAAGGACAATCCAAAAACAATCGATGAGTTGAAAACAGCAATAGAAGATTACATAACATCTGTAACAAAGGAGACATTAATTACAGTGTTCGAAAAAAAATTAAAACGGGTGAATTTGTGTCTTCAAGAAAATGGTAAACATTTTCAACATCTTCTTTAAACAGGTTAGTTGTATATTATTTTTCTACATTACCTTTCATGCATGAATAGAGTGAACCTAGCAGTTTTCTTAATCAGCAAAACATTTTCACCATATGCTCGTGTCAGCCAGTGCTGCCACCAGAATTCCCAACTCTAGCGGAATCTTGGTTGCACAGGAGGTGCGGAGCGACTTTGATGACCCGTTGTATGTTACTAACACTTATGAGTAAGTAATGTGGGAGTTATGGAATGGAATACCCCTCATTATAGTAGACTGTGTGTAGAGCATGCATTTGCGCGATACATAGCTTTGGCATAAAATGAAGACACTGTTCCTTTATTACTTCAACAAACAACTATTCAATAATATTTATACACTGAAGCTAGTAGCAGTGAAGCAATACAATTATCTTAAACACAAAATAATTTTTTGAGATATCCTGAAGTTTATATTTTAATTTTCACAAGAGTTGGAATAATTTCTCATGTAATCTCCCATGAAAGAGGTAAGAAGAAAGAATTTGGAAATTATAATATAATTTGGTCTATATCAGCTATTGGATTCCTACGATTTCTAAAAGCATAGAGGAAAGACTTCATTTGAAATTAGATTTTAATTTCTAACCAGTGGAAAAAAAATAAAAGTGGCAGTAACTGTAACACCAGAATTTCAACTCCACCAAGGGAAGCAAATTGCATGCAAAAAGATTACAAAATGAAGAACATGTTTTGTATTTTCAGCTTCCCATGGCTGGTGTTTAAACTCCTGTTACAGTTACAGCCACTTTATTTCTTGTGCTGGTTAGAAATAAAAATATAATTTCAAATAAAGTCTTTCCTCTATGATCAAAAGAATCAAAATACTGGAAGTGGTACACAGTGAAGCATAATTACACATTGGAAAAATGAGTCAAATTTACACTTGAATTGCTTCACTAAGTAATTAGTTACCTGGACATGTTTCGAAGGCGTATGTTGCCTTCATCATCATCAACATATGCCATAGGCATCAACATAGGCAACATGTGCCTTCAAAACATGTCCAGGTAACTAATTACTTAGTGAAGCAATTAAAGTGTAAATTCGACTCATTTTTCCAATGTCTTTCCTCTATGCTTTTGTAACAATTCATAACAGTTTTCTTTCAATGCTTGATGTGGCTACAGCTCCAAATTTCCAGTTGAAAACTAACTCAACTGCTGCTCGCTGTGCATTCCCAATGAAAATATACTCAACTCCTTCATGCTACTCATTCCCAATTGTAACTGACTCTGAGATTTGTTCTCTCTTTTTATCCCTGTTGACAGAAGCAGTCATATATGCAAACCACTGCAGATGTCACAAACTCACCCAGGTACAAATCACCAGAGGGTGAGAGACTATATGGCCCAAGTAGTTCACCTCCTTGCAGAACAATTGGCACTTCTTTGCATTCAGCTTCAGGTGAGCTGCTTGCAGCCTTTGCAGCATCTTGGTCGGGTTTCTGAGATGGACTTTGAAGTTGTTTTCTGTGACGATGCTGTCCACCAGATAAAGCAGGCAGATGTTGTAAGTCAACACTCTCAACTGATATCAAGAGGTGTTGGAAATTGGCTGGTTCATTATAGAGACCAAAGGGCATGGCATAAATTGCCAAGGCTTTGGCCAGCGGAGAACATGGTCTTCTCTTTATCTCTGGGATGAAGTGCCAATGCCAGTATCCCTATTTAAAGTCCAAATTTTACAACCACTAACCACTAGCAAGTGTGTCTGGGATGTCATCCAACCGGGGTAAGGGGAACCAGTCCTCTCTGATAATGGCATTAGTTTCCTGTAGTCCACGCAAAACATAGTTCACCATTCTTCACCAATGGGAGCACCAGGGACTGTCAGACTCTTCAGTGGTTCCCCTAGATCTCATATCTTCCGGCATGTCCCATACTTCCACCTGCTTTGCCAGAGAAACACATCTTGGTGGTGCCTTATAGGTTGGGTATCTACAGTGTTAATGATATGCTGTAGTTGGTCAGTGCGGCCATTATCACCATTCCTTTTGCTGAAAACAGACTGAAGCATCTGCCCTAACCACCTAAGTAGATGCCAGACCCTCTCCAGTTGTGAAGTAGTCAGCCACCCTCTTGAGCAAGTCTGTCAGCCGATTCCCCAAGTCCAGCAACAGTGCTGGGTGGTTGGATCTGTTGTATGCCCATACACTTGCTGGCTTGCACTTCCCTAACTTCATCATCCTGGTTGATGTTCAATGGGTTCAGTAGTCTCATGGCACTTCCTCCTGACAAGGGAACAATTACCGAGCAATGCATAATCTCTTCAATGATGTTTCCTATCCAATACAGGTTTCTTGAATGTTGGCACTCCAGGTGCATTTTCATCACCATCTTGCTTCCTGTGGGCACAACAACTACATCATCCTTCAGGATCACCCTCTAGATCCCTGGATTTTCATGTGAGCTTCAAAGCAATAGCTCTTCTCAAGCAGGACACAAGATCTTTGGCTCCTGAGGGCATCCAGTCCCAGTATCATGTCCTTGGCCACCCTTTTGATGAATATCCACAGGCTCGCAGTGCTCCAATGTCAACTTCAGCGGGGCCTCCTTCTCCATATGTAAGATGTTGCCTGTTGCTGTCACTAGTTTGTAGCACCGACTTGGTACTGTGTGGGCAAACTCTTAGCCACACCAGGTCTGATTTAAGTGATGGCTGCACCTGTGTCTACTAGTATCTGCCAGCCTTCCTTTTATCCAGCCATCTGCAATGAGGCTGTCATCCATCCTTCTCCAAGGGACATAGCATCACTCAAAAGGGTGATGAAGATGGTTCTAATGTGCCACTCACCATGTCGGTCCTTAATTATTTTCTGTTTAATGGTGGTTTTGGTGAGCTCAGTCCTTCACTAGGTGTTCCGGCTCACTGCACCCCAGCACACACCATTGTAAGGTCGTCTCTGGATTGTCTCTTTGTTCTTGCCATACCGAATACTCTTCATCTTCAAAAGGAAAGGAAATGGGGTTTTATTTGTGCACACTTCTTAACTACTGTGGTTTTCAGCATCCCATTCTGTTTTGGGTATGAAAGACCACTTAATTGTGCTTAAAGGCCTCTTTCACAGGCTTGAGATTCTTTTACATATCTACAACATGGGACCAACGGCTTTACTTCCCTTCCAAAGGAAACCATGTCAAGGATGTTAATACCAAAAAAGGTCTGCTGTTCTCCAAGGGTTTGAACCTGTTACCTTGGGTACAGGAAGCTGGCATATTAACACCACCATGGAATTGACAAACCTTCGAGGTTTGTGCAGGTGTTGTCTTGGCTGCTTCCATCCTTAGTGCTGCTGTTAACACCTTGTGGATTGTCCTGTAGTCACCAAGCATCAGGTGCTGTTGTATCTCAGCATCCCCATCAATGAAGGAGTAGGCAGCTTCCTGGGATACACAATTAGATCATTTCATGAGTAGTTCAATCGCCAGGGTGAACATCCTGCATCATCTCCCCTGGTTGTTGCAGCCTCAATTTAAACTGACAGTGGTAGGCTCCTGCCAAACGATAGTTCCCATTCTTGGGTGCCTCCCAGATGCCTCCAGACATTGTAGACTCAGAAGTGCACTCAATATTTCTACCATCTGTTTCTGGAGGCTTCTATCAGTTGTGCGACTTCTTCTTCTGCAAACCAGGTATTGTGGATGATGACAGCAGGTAACTGTCAGCAGAAAACTTCAAAAGTAGATGTTACATGGAACTTGGGTGGTTTGACATATGTGGATGTAATTTGCAATTTTATATCCTCTTGCCTCGACTTTCAAGTCTTTCAGTTTTCCATCTAACATATTTTCTATCATTGTGTTCAGTTTGGCACTTGACTTTTCCCTCAGGGTATCAAGTCCTTCCCCTATCTCTTCCACACATTCTTTGATGCATTCCAGGGCATTAACACATTGGTCAAGGTTCATCATGCTCTTCTATGCACTTTTTCATACCAGCCAGTAGTTCATCAATTTTTTTTTTTATATCTCAGTTTTCATCACACAATTCGCAGTTGTTATCTTGGTTCTACTCTTCTCCATTCCGGATTCCATTTTCTGTTTCATCATGTTCTCCATCTTTAATTTCATTTCCTCCATTCTTGAATTCATTTCAACCATTCTAGATTTCATTTCATGCATTCCTGATTTAATTTTATCTTCCATATTCTTCATTCTAAATTCCATGCCAGTTTTCATTTCAGTTTTCATGGTCTTTATTACTACAAGGTTTTCATGATCTTCAGATTGGTGTTAAATCCCTGCTCCTGACACCAGTGTGACAAAACTTCTCTATTGCTTCAACAACATTTTATTACTTCCACTGATTAAAAATATAAATCTTTCTTTAATTTTTTTTTTTCATACTTTTGTAATGATTTGTGATAGTTTTCTTTTGATCTCGATTCAGCTGCAGTTACAAACATATGCTTGAATTTCTCATTGTAAACTGACTCAACTGCTGCTTGTTGTGCATTTCCAATTGAAAACTTACTCAACTGCTGCACGCAATGCATCCCAATTGAAACCGACTCTAAGGCTCTTTGTGTGCCTGTCGGTGACATAGGAACAGTCACATGTACAAACTCACACAGTTGGAAAAATTATAACTTCAGTGTTAGAGAACTTGTTGAAGGCACATATATCCATTCATGCAAGTGTAACAATGCATGGCATCAATCAGTGCAACTTCCTGAAGTTAAGCTGAAACTTAATATTCTGTACTATTTTCCTCTAAAGTGCACGGTTGCATAAATAAAAAGTAAAATTGGTCAAATATTTGATAATGAATGTCATGCTCTTTTATCATTTACTTCTGCCACAAGAATAGAAAGGTAGAGATACATGGTAGACGAGTTATTTTTTTTACCAGTTGTTGCTAAAATGAGTCATTTAGCCACAAAATATTAAAGAATTGGACTCCAGCAAGTCTACTGGAATAAAGTCATGGTTATGTGCTTGGCAACTATGCCATATTGGGCATTGTGTGTAGAGCGAAAGGTCAGGAATGTTGACAGTAATGCTATGCTTCGGCACCTTGCATAACAGCTGAATCTGCCACTGCTTTATATGCATTAAATGCATTCAGAACAATGGCAGGCTTTACAAATCAGAAGTATGTAAACTTGTTTCATGCTTATAGCAAAGCTCAATCCTTAAGATTATTATTTCTGGGGACATTTGAAGAGTAAAGTGTATTGTTACTAGGGTGCTATTGTTGATTACACATGTGTTTGAAGCACCCCTAGAGATTGTGCAGAATGCAACTCTAGCAAAGGTAGGGCAAAATTTGCTAAGAAAATATGATGCCTGCTTAGGTTCTAATGGAGCACATTTTGATCATTTACTATAAATTGACATATCACATTGTTGATGTTGCAGTTGTTGACCATTAATGAATTTCCTGTTTAGCAAAGATGTGGCTTTGATTTACTTATTCCATGATACCCCTGAATGAGATATTTCCATAATTCACAATTGAATTTCCTTTAACTTTGATCAACAGACTAAATCTTATGCATAGTCAATAGATATAAAAGGTATTTCTGGCATCGCCTGCCACTCCCCATAATTGCATAATAATTAAAGCAATAACTTTGCTTATCAAAAATTTTGCATAATAGAAAAATCAGTTTTAATGATATTTGCATACTTGAAAGATATCAGTCATTATGGATGCACTGATGTATATTAATGACCAACCAATCATGTCCCCTCCCCCTCCGCACGGAAATCTGTGGAATCACAAAATGGGTCTTCCTATGGCTCTACAGTCCTTGAAGTTTGACTTTGGTCTCCTTAATGATGTGCCACCATTCGACTTGATCCTGTGCCTTCCTTCTCCATGTTCTCACATTCAGTGCTCTCAGATCATCTTCCATATCATCGATCCATCTCAGCTTTGGGCGTCCTCTTCTCCTTTTATTGTCCAACATTGCATTTAGTGTGATTATAGGAATCATTGTATCTTCCATTCTTATCAAATGGCCCAGCCATTTAGCCTTCTGATTTTTATATCATTCACTATATCCAAATCTTTATATTGCTCTGCTATTTCATTATTTGTTCTGATACTTCAAATTCCACCATCACATATTGGACCATAAATCTTTCTTAATGTCTTCCATTCCCATGTAGCCAATATTGTTTTTGCTCGCTCTGTTAACACCCAAGATTCGCTTCTATATGTTACTATAGGCTTAATTATCACCTTATAACATAACTCCATGGCACGACAGCTCACAGGGAACCTTGGCCTACCGCCCGGCTGCTGCGTCCCCCATCTCAGTCCATTACAGACGTCATGGATAGGGTGCAGAATTGGAGGGTGAGACGTGGTCAGCGCCTCGGCCCCCTGGCCGGTTAATGCGGTTCTTATGACCTGGAGCCGCTACTTCTCCATCAAGTAGCTCCTCAATTGGCCCCCCCCAGCCTCAATTGGCTCCTCAATTGCACCCCGGTCCAGGTCTCCCAGCGGGGGAAAAATCCCCACGCCGGTACTGGGGATCGAACCCAGGTCTCCCGCTTGGTAAGCAGCTGCGCTACCACCGCGCTAAGGAGACGACCATTATCATCTTATATAGCCTTATTTTAACTTTCTTCCCAATATACCTGGCATTCGTTATATTACTGAGAGCATGGAGACATCGATTACCTTTTGCTGTTCTCCCTCTAATTTCTTTCAATTTGTCATTATCCTTATTCATTGATCCTAAATAATTAAATAAATTAATTTTTTTATATCTTTCTCTATTTAGTATTATATGATTTCCATTATTTACATTTGCCAGGTATTTGGTTTTATTATTATTTATCTCCAGTCCTGCTGGAGTAGTCTCTGTCTGTAACTGGGTTAGAGTCTCCTTCAAGGCATTTATATTTCTAGCTAAAAGCACTTCATCATCAGCATAAACTAGGATTGCCTAGTATGATTGAAGATTGTTCCTCCAGGGTTTATTACAACTTTCTTTATTATCTTCTCCAACCCAATGTTAAATAATAATGTAGACAAGGAATCCCCTTGCCTTATTCCTGAATTTGTGTTAAATTCTTTAGATAACCTGTTCTGAATCTTCACCTTATTCATTGTATTGGTGAGTGTCATTTTTGTGAATCTGATTAATTTATTTGGTATTCCAAATTCTGCCATGGCTTCTAATGCATATGACCTGTTGATACGGTCAAATTCCTGTTTAAAGTCCACATAGAGTTGATATAGAGGTATTTTATGTTCATGGAACTTTTCAAGGATCATTCTTAGTAAGAATATATGGTCACTTGCACTCCTGTTTTGTCGGAACCCATATTGATATTTTCCTATAAATTGTTTCACATATGGCTCGACATTTCCAGCTAAAATATTTGTAAAGATCTTATGCACTACATTTAACAGAGATATTCCATGATAGTTGTTACATGCTAACTTGTTCCCTTTTTTATAAATAGACACTATTAAGGCTATATTCCAATCTTTCGGTAGCGTCTCTTGATTTCATATATCCAATATTAAGCCTTGCCATAACTTTCTACCTCCACTAATCATCTCTCCAATAATTGCATCTTCCCCTGGTGGTCTATTATTTTTTATATTTCTAATTATAGCATTAACCATGGTAGCTGTAGGTGCATGTATTGGTTGATCTATTCCTGTATATTTGTCCCTGTTTGTTCATTCATTTTGTTTTTGTTTAGTATCTGTTGAAAATAGTCGAGCCATACTTCCAACACTTCCTGTACATCTGTTACCAGATTTCCATGTTTGTCGTTACATATGTTAGACCTTGGTTGAGATCCCATTTTGTATTTCTTAATACCTTCGAAGAACTTTCTGCTTTTGTTCTTCCCAAATTTTTCTTCTAGGTCATAAAGTGTATTTTCTTCATATTCTCTCCTCTTCTTCCTACAGATACGCTTTGCCATTCTCCTCGATTCATTATAATCATCTATCGTTTTCCTTGTCATTCTTTGTAGCATACTCATTCTCAATGAGTTTCTTTCTAGGATTGCATCTTCACATTCCTGATCAAACCAACTAGTTTTGTTCTTATGTTTTATTCCCATAACCTTTTCTGCTGCCGTATGTACTGTCTTTTTAATAAGGGTCCCCTTACTTTCTATAGTGTCCCCCTCATTTACTCCTTTATCTATTTCTTCTTCAGTTAGTTGATGATATTCATCTCTGTTTTCTTTGACTTCAAGTTGATCCACATCATATCTGCTGCACTTAATACACTTAGATTTTTGTATATTGCTTATTTTGGGTCTATACTTAATTCTAACCATTATGTGGTCTGAGTCATAGTTTGCTCCTCTTTGGCTTCTAACATTGATTATGTCTGTAGCATGTCTTCTGCTAATCATTACATGATCAATTTGATTCCATGTTTGGCCATCAGGAGATATCCATGTTTGCATATGTGTATTTTTGCGCGCAAATGTAGTACTAGAGATCACAAGATATTTAGATGCTGCGAAATCAATTAATCTCTCCCCATTATCATTACTTTCATTATGAAGACTATATTTCCCAGTATAGGGCACAAGGGAACCTTTCCCTATCTTTGCATTCATGTCCCCTAGAATTATTACGACATCTTCTTGAGTATTATTTGATGTACTCTGTCTAATTTATCATAGAAGGAATCCTTCATAGTTTCTTCTTTGTACTCTGTTGGTACAAGACAACATGTGATTGTTATGTTGAAGAATTTCTCTCTGTCATACATAACATAATCGTTCATCAATAGGTTCAAAGGCTAATAAATCTCTTTTAATCTTCCTATTAATTAGAAATCCTGTGCCAAAATGATTATGCCTATTACTACCACTGTAATACACAGTAAAATCCTTACTATCAAATATTTCCGCTCCTTGCCACCTGACCTCTTGGAATGCTGCTATCATAATATTATATTTCTTCAGCTGATAAGTCAGATTTCTTAATCCTCCAGCTCTGTAAAGACTCCTAACATTCCAGATTGCTAGGTACCAATCATTCTTCCATTTCCGTGTACCATTATACTTTCCAATTTGTCTTTTCCATGTATCCGTCCGGCTTTCTATCATTTTGGGCTTCCCAACAATTTCATTTTTCCGGAGGTGGGGTCGTTAGCTCTACGCTCCAATCCCCAACCTGGAGGACTAGGACCTATATATATGACCCCTGGGACAGGGTGGCCGATTATACTCCTGGACACTGGGTATCCATTATGGTCACCTTTTACGACCTGTATGGACTATGGTGGGACTATTCTATTCCGGTCACCACGGAAATGAAATGGGTATACCCTTTGCAAATGTTGAGGTACAATGGACTTTGAAGGGTTACTTTCAACTGAACTTTAATGAAGATTCCAATTATAGCATCATATTTAACCCAGCATTGCGCAACTAAAACTCGATAAACACTCGAACATGAATAGACATTTCCGACCATATGATCACAAGCTGTCACCATACTTTACCTGCTTGTACATGAAAAAGTTGGAATATACAATACCAACACATGAAAATAAAATTAATAAAAATTTTGGCCAGTGTTTTAGTGCAACTAGCTTAAAACCGCCAAATCACAGAATGACAGAGTATATTGGAAAACAAATCTTAAAATGCGAGGGTCACTCCAAAAGAAATGCACACTATTTTTTAAAAAATACAGTTTTCATGCTACATCTTTGAAATTTTTATTGTGTGTAAATACATCCTTCCCACTTGCGTTCAAATTTGGTTCAACCTGTTTCCATGAGTGGCACTGTCACAGCATGCCTTCAAGATGGCGGCTGCACTTGACATCCGTCAGAAGCAACGTGTTGTCACAGAATTCCTGTGCTGTGAAAACGAAACAGTGGGAAACATCCACAAGAGGTTGGCAAAGATGTCTGGATCTGCTGCTGTCGATTGAAGTACAGTAAGTCGGTGGACAAGCAGATTACGTGATGAAAGCGGATGTGGTAATATTCAGGATTCTCCGCGCAGCAGCAGGCCTCACTCTGCACAAATTCCTGACAATGTGCAGAGAGTTAATGGACTGGTGTCTGCTGACAAATGCATCTCAGTGAATGAATTTTCACTCTACATTGGAATAGGGGAAGCAAGTGTTTGCAGAATACTGAAGTCGTGTTCGACCATATCGACAAAAGCAGTTGCAGGACAATGCATGGCCACAGGTCAGTCAAAAACCACGGAAGTGATCAGAAAACTAGGATGGACAACATTGAAACACACACCTTACAGTCCTGACCCTGCTCCATGTGGCTATCATCTCTTTGGGAAACTGAAAGAATCTCTTTGTGAAACGGGGTTTGAAGAAGATGACTTTCTTATCCATGCTGCCAAACAGTGGCTCAAACATGTTGGTCCAGACTTTTACTGTGCAGGTTTACAGGCGCTGGTTCCAAAATGGCATAAGATGGGGATTATGTGGAGAAATGAAATGCTGTTCCTAAAGGATGTATCTACACACTGTAAAAATTTCAAATCTGTAGAATGAAAACTGTATTGTTAAAAAAATAGTGTGCAATTCTTTTGTAGTGACCCTCGTATATAACCCAAATGAACAACATTTTAATTTTAGTAGGGAAAAGACACTGAGGAGGGTATTAATGTAACTTTTAATTAATAAAGGAAAAGGGAGCAATTGAGGAACAAGAATTCTTTATTTTTTATTCATTGCAGAGGGAGATAGACTTGTTAGGGCATTCATCCAGCACTGCGGGCCTAAAAGACAGGGAATCATACATTCAGCAATATCACACATTCAAATAATGGGTAATTAAATTATATTTGAAACAACTAGTGGCCTCTCTCTATTGTGCGAAATGACCGGAAGTCGCTGATGAAATAACATTGGCAGAGTAGAACTAAAATCCTTAGTTAATAATACATGCTGGAAATATTGACTTGCTCTCAAACAGTCAGCATATTTGGTGTAAATATTTTTGCTGCTCACTCTCTGAAGCTCAGGAGCAGCTCTTGTGATTTCTTGCACAATGTTTTCTCTAATTTCCTGTAATGTGCGAGGATTGGAACAGTACACTTTGTGTTTTAAAGAATCCCATAAGTAAAAATCACAATTCGTTAGGTTAGGTGAACAACGGTGCCACAAATCGAGAGTAATTATTCTGTCATTAAATACCTCTCTTACTGCATTTAATGATATAGCAGCCATATGTGCTATTGCAGAATTTTCCTGGAGCCAACTATAGAATTTCTCTTCTTCTGTCAAGTGATTGAAAAAGGGCCTCAGAATTTACTTCTGATGTCGCTCTGCATTTATTATTTCATCAAAGAATACGGGCCCTATTAACAATGGTCAGCAGTGATTTTGGTGCCAGGACTTTTTGAGCCAATTTTATATATTTTTGATGCCCTGAATTCAAACATGCCATTAATTTTTGCATAGCAGCTCTAGTTTGTGAGATGTGACATTTTTGCAAAATATACATTACACTATCATATGGTAATAAAAAACTTAACATGGAATTTTCATTATTATATTATACAATTATTATATACAAACATAGAGGAAAGGGTCATCACTGAAACCCACTAGTCCCTGAACACTTTGGAAACTTCTTTTCCGTGACGTTCTTGAATGTATTTTGGAATAGTACCTTTTTAAGCTCCAGCAGTAAACATCTATTATGAGCAAATCTCATCTTCCTTGGTAGTGGTCCACCATAGTTTTAATATCCTAGTGAAATCATCCACCTTGCTCCTCACTGGTGTCTCCTAGATTTTCAGGAAAATGGTCTAAATGGCTGTGTAAATACTGCACATTCATACTCATGTTGCACCCAAGGGATCTGAAACTGTTAAGCATCTTGTTTACCAGTTCAACATAGTTTTCAGCTTTGCGTTTGCTTAGAAAATTTTTATAAGTGCCACAAACAAGGCTTTCAGCTCAGCTTCATACATTGAATTTACAAATCCTTAGTGAGTTGTCTCATTTGTAGGCTATTTAATTTCCCTGCCTTAAGTTTTTCTATGTTCAAGTGAGGCATTTTATTTCCTATAAATGCAAAGCTTGATCAGTTCTTATCAACCTTGACAAACTGCTTCATAAGACCCAGCTTGATATGCAGTGGAGGGAAGATGATTTTCTCGTTCAACTAAGGGGTCGTTGATGACATATTTTCCCCCAACATCCGTGTTTTTTCTCTTAGGCCACTCTTTTCTAATCCAGTGGTGTGTTTTGTCTCTGCTATTCCAGAGACACAAGAAGCTGGACTATTTGGTGTGGCCACTTTGCTGGTCAAGGAGTAAGTTTGCTATCTTTAAGTCTACACAAATCACCTATTGATGTTTATCTTCTCCAAGATGAAAGCTATGGTATTATATTGTTTCTTTCAGTTTAGTTGAGTGAACAATTGGTGTTGAACCATATTTTTTCCCGTATATAGAAGAGCACATTTCAAACTTCACTTTGAGCTGCCAATAAATAGGTGTCAATCATCTGGAAAATATTCGAGAAGAGCCATTTTTTCCCAACATCATTACAAAATACAAGATTGTCTTCTTGAGAGAAGAAGGGTAGCAGACTCTTCGCTTGTGCAGTAAAAGATAAAATTGGTTTCTTTTTCCAGTAAATTCTTCTCGTTCAATCTGGAAGCCAGTAATTCAGGAGCTTTTCTTGACGAGTTCAGATCTCTAGTGAGATCACTTAACTCATCCTGGTTGAAACGTTGAAGTGATGACATCACCTCATATTCGCTGTCACCTTCGTTAGTATTAGAAAGGTCCAAGGGACAGTACTCGTCCTCACAAATCTCTAGTAGCTGGTGAAACAATGGGATCAGGACTTTCTCTGTGTGAGGGAATGGATGTCTTGCAGAGACTAAATTAGGGTACGTCTACTTGGTATGGTTGTTTTGATTGATTCCATTAATATTTACGAGACAAAAATAAGTCATCCAAGTGGGTTCTGGGTTCTCTCAAACCATCCGGCACGCCTCAATAGTCCACTTGTAAATGTCCTGTAAAAGTTTTACAGACCTCATGCAGTCCCCAGGTTTTATTCTGATCAACAAGCAGAACACCAAAGTATCTAAGTTAAGCAGTCTTTACAAAGTCATTTACAGCTTTCCTGTTTTCTTTTAACGTGTATTATCCACATATGTAGCAAAACACATCAGGATGATTTATGTAACATTTTCTACTTGAACTCATTTTATTTCTATTAAACAACCCAATAGACCACTGTACCTTTTTGGTTAGTTTTATAACAGCTGCACTCTACTCTTAACTCGCAAACTAACCTAGACTTAGATTAAGCGTTAATTGAGCGCGTGCCACTGTCGATTCAGTTACTAAATGTTTACACATTTGGTAAATTTTTCTGGAATTATGGTCATCAGTCTGATGATAAAACAAATATATATGACCCAATCTTTGTATATTATGTTTAAGAGTTGCATAAATTGGCATTAGAACTGCACACATTATGTGTAAAACTACACATAAATACAACACATATAAAAAAAATAGAGCTGATGGAGAAAACTGATATCTCAAAGAATAGAGCTTATAGAGATAACTTAATTTCATTTTAGAGCCAGTGACGAAATATAGCTAAAATCAGTTATAAAATCCCAGGCACCAAAGAAAAAAAAATTGTAGGCTTGTGTTATTCTTATAGCACTTATCGCACACCACATCCCAATTTTCTAATCATAATGAGGCTTTCTTCTCGTAGCACAGCTTTTTCTGAAGCCCAGTATCGACTATTGTGAGCAGTCTTTACCAACCTTTTGAAGTTCACGGCACCCTTGGGAATAACATTAAACGCCAGGGGCACCCTTCCTTGAATTAAAAGAAAATTAAGCTTAATATGTTAATTTATTGAAATATTATATAATAATAACGTACACCATAACATAATATAGTAAACTTTACTACAATCACTAAGTAAAAATACATCAATAAATTTTGTTCGATTAATGATTAATGTGAAACTTGTGATTGATGCTTAGAGCACAGGTATGTGATGTCGGGTCTTACAGTTGACAGTGAAACACGCAAATCATCCTCAAGGTTATTCAGTCTATTTCTTGCTTTGCATTTTATTGTCACCATAGCGGAGAAGGCTTGCTCGCATAGATAGGATCTTGAAAAGGGCAAAAGTGCGTTAATTGCTTTCTTCATTTGGTTAGGGTACTCCTCTCTCCGTTGAAGCCAAAAACTAGCCACCGACGCCTCACTCTTGGTGAACTTACCTTTGAGTGTGGAATCAGCGCAAAGATCAATAAATTTGTCTCGTTCGCAAGCAGTGAAATCTATTTCCTCTGCACTATCTACGAAATCAAATGGTGAGACAACCCAGTCGAGATTCGTAGTGGAAATAGTTGGAAAGTATGCATCTATTGCACCTTGCAATCTTGATAAGTGATCACAAATGCGGTCTTTCAGTTTACCCAGAGCTTTATCTCCTGCCACATTAAGAAGAGATGGAAAGTTCGACAAATCTCCTTTTTGAACTGCAGACTTCCAAGAACTAAGTTTTCTTTTAAAACCTTTCATTTTATTGCTTGAGGAGATTATTGTTTCATGTCGACCCTGCATCGAAACATTCAGTTCATTCAGCTTATGAAAGATATCTGCCAGATACAACAGTCCAAAACACCAAGAATCACTTAGTAAGAGCTCATGAAATGTGTCTTGATTTTCATCCTTAAAAAAAGTTTTTAGCTGTTCTTTAAGTTCGAGAAACCGGTTCAATACATGACCCCGCGACAACCACCTTACTTCTGTGTGAAGTAACAAAGGGGTATGAGCTGCATCCGTTGCGCGACATAACTGTTGAAAAATTCTGCACTTTAAAGGTCGAGACTTCATATAGTTCACCATTTTCACAACTTGGTTAAACACTTCAGCAAAATCTTCATTACACGCTTTCACGACTAATGCCTCTCTATGCAGAAAACAGTGAGCTATAATAATGGATGGATTTTCATTGAGAGCTCTGGCAGTAAAACCTTTAATTTTCCCAGACATAGATGGTGCATCATCTGTACATATACCACAACAGTCTTTCCATGAAATATCATGGTCATTGAGATAGGAATTAATAGAAACGAAAATATCATGGCCTGTGGTTGTAGTCTCCAGCGGTCTACAGAACAGAAACTGTTCACTAATATCTTTTTCATCAATATATCTGATAAAACGAAGGAGTTACGGTTTGTCACCAATATCAAGACTCCCATCTACTTGCAAAGCAAATGTGCTATAAGTTTTTATTTTCTCCGTGATTTGTTCGTTGATATTGCATGACATTTCAGATATCCTGCGGCTGATTGTGTTGTTGGACAGAGGAACTTTCGAAATCTGATTAGCTGCTCCTTCGCCAAGTATTGTTGAAACTATAACTTGACATGCAGGGCCAATGATTTCCTCTCCAAGAGTAGTAGGTTTCTTTTTTTTAGCTATCAGTTCTGCTAGTTTAAATGAGGCTTCAAGAGCAGTATCACCTATGGTCATTCTCTTTACCATTCGCACAGCTGTTTTCTTCTCCCCTTCTAATATATGTGAAAAATACATTACACTTTTCTGTGGCACACTAGGATGCTTTGTTGTAAGATGCCGCTTCAGTATGCTAGGTACCATGGCCTCGTTGCTAAGTGTTTTGCCACAAACTAAACACACAGCGACAGGGTTTTCCTCGTTATTCCACTTAAATCCATACGCTAAGTAACTGTCCTGGTATGTTCTTTTCTTTCGTTTGTCTTCTTTATGTGGTGAATTCGATGGTCCGGGAGAAACTGTAAGATTTGGCTTCTTAAAGCAAGCAGTAGGAGCCGACTGTTCACTTTCACTGTCCTGGCGTTTACGTTTAACAATGAACTTATCCATAGCTAAACACTGTGAATCAACGCGTTGAAGACAACTGAAAGGGCCAAGTGGCGTACACTTTTATATATTCATCTGTCGAAGTCTCGGCAATGTTCGTGAGGAAGCGAGTAGTCTCGGGAATGTTCAGCAGGGTATAGCTGTAATGCCATCTGTGGGATACTAGTATAACTGAATTATTGAAATGAATCGACCACTATCACCATCTGCCAGGCATGAGAGTAATTGATTTGACTTATTTTATTTCAAGACCTTACAAGACTTAAGGCTTCAGTAGAAGGTATTATTTTTTTTTTTTTTTTTTTTTTGTTTATCCCAATATCTCGCGGCACCCCTTAGCCAATCACACGGCACCCTAGAGTGCCGGGGCACACCGGTTGGGGACCGTTGGTTGTGAGTATTCACACATCCAGTTAGATGAAACCAAGATTCATCAGTGAAAAACAACAGATGTCTGGCAATGAAACCCTTTCTATGGTCTGGAGAAAATAGTTACAAAATTCACACATTTAGCAGAATCATTTGGCTTTAACGCTTGCGCTCTTGTGTAGCTCTAGTTTCAACACATGTAACAATTTTTTGCAGAAGATCGAGGTACACCTGTTTGCTGCACTAGTTTTTTCAGCGATTTTCGAAGCGAACACTCCAAAGTGGCACCAATGTCATCCAGTTTATTTACGGGTAACACTGACCTCTTCCTCGAATGTTTCTTGTCCAACACCAAGAGCAAAACTTAAAAATTTATTTATGACGGCATTTACGATTGTCCTTGCAGGTTTGTAAGAGTTTGGAAACTTGTCAACAAACTCTGCACATAGGTTGAGCAGATTCATGCTTGAAGTAATCTTTACAGATAAACTTGCATTTATTCACAGACAAGTGACGCACCATGTTTACTGCATGACAGAGGCACCTGACTCACACTGAATGACTGCACCTGACACAGCAATACCAATGTGCCGATGCACTTTCAGATGGGAAAGTCCCGGGAGTCGGTGTGTGACTAGCGAAGGAGAGAGAGGCCGCAAATGGGTTCGTATATAATTTAATTACCCTTTACATGACAATGTGCACTACAATAAACATAACTTCTCTGTGGGAATTCAACTTGGGAAATCGGAACATATGCTCAAAATTTATATACTGTATATTGTATATACTTATATAAAAAAAAAAAAAAAAAAAAAAAAAAAACACACACACACACACACACACACACACACACACGCACAACGGAATGAATTCCTTAGCAGCAAATTCGTTCCCCAGTAATAGGGTATTTGTTCTCTTTCCTCTTAAGCTTGGGGTCTATGTGTGCTTATGTGTGTATGTTCAGGGGTATGGTTGTTCATGTGTGCGTGTGTTTGCGCACAAGCTTGTTTGTTGGTTTGTCTATATATATATATATATATATATATATATATATATATATATATATATATATATATATATATATATATATATAGACACACAACAGTCACGAATTATTATGCAAACGGAAATTGATGCAGGACTGTACTGTAATAACAGAAAAAAAAAATAATAACAATAATAATGACAATGATGATAATAGTAATGATAATGAAGATAGTAATAAGAACAAAAATAAAAGAACAATTGCACATAAAAAAAAGCAAATAAAATATAAGAAAAATAGTCTAAAATGCTCTCTATATATTGCATACAAAGAAATCACAGCAGAACTCACTGATACAATATCCAACAAATTATCAGTCTTCAAGTGTTGTAACATCAAAGAGTTGATACCACCTTTGCAAGAATCAGGAGATTTTACCTGAACAAGCTGGGTGGTACAGGTTATAAAAAGTTTTGCACCAGAAATGTTATCCCTACGGTCAGATAGAAGGAGGTGATTGCCAGTTTAAAAACAGAATTTTTTTCCATAGGGGAATCAGACCGCCAAGTTGCAGAAATTGCAAGACATAACAAAGCTATGGAAGCAAAAGGAAAAGGTCTTTGCAAGAAAAAGAGCAAAGGAGGTTTCTTGCTAATGCAGCCTCTGACTAGTGCTTCTTAAATTGCCAGAAGCTTAAAAAGAAATAAGGAAGTTAATGAAATGGTCTAAAGACAGAAAAGAGGAAGAATCGCGAGATTAGTACGGAGTCAAAAAACTCAGGCAGAGGCCTAAACTTGTACCCGAAAAGGCATTGAGCAACATTGATACAGAGTTGTATGCTAAACAGTTGAAGATTCCTCATTTTAGAGGTGTATGTATATACAGGGTTCTTCATTTGAAGCCTAACGGGCGCACAGTATTTTGCCTGTGTGCGATGGGTGTGCCACAACCAGCTTTACTCGTACATAAACAATGCACCTAATGCATGTATAACACTTTGCATTTACAGTCTGCTTGTAAAATATTTGACCGATTATGAGTCTAGTGCTAACAGCACACCAAACTTCAACTTTCTGATCAGGTTTTGGGAGAGACGAAATGCCATGTCCTCCGTTAGGTTTTAAATGAAGAACCCTGTATGATAGATAGTCTCTCTTCAAAACTTCATTTCAATGACAGCATTATTGTGAATTAGGACTCATCTTATGAGGGTGGCTGTAAAGAAAGTTGGAAAGACAATATTTTATTTTGATAGTTTAGGCGATTTGTAGCCGCCGAGAGGGAGAGAGAGGGAGTGAGAGGTATTGGGAGGGGGAGAAAGAGAGATAGATGTATCGGGAAGGGGAGAAAGAGAGATAGATGTGTTGGGAGGGGGAGAAAGAGAGAGAGAGCTATTGGGAGGGGGAGAAAGAGAGAGAGAGAGGTATTGGGAGAAAGAGAGAGAGAGGTATTGGGAGGGGCAGAGAGAGGGAGGGAGGAGGGAGGGAGAGAGAGAGATATCAGGGAAGTTAGGATAATGTATAATACAAAGAGGTTGCAGAACTTTAGCTCAGTCATCTGTGAGCATTTGTCCTCAGAATTTCTTTTTCATTGGGTTATACTAATGTAGGTAGAGGCACCGGCTACCTAATTCTCCCTCTGCAGCTCGATCCTAAAGGGTATTATGAGATTGCCTTATTGACTTTGAGACCTTCTATTCGATTCCAAACATTGACAATGGTAATAATGGTCTTCATTACATTTTAAATGATGAGCTAAAGTTTATCGAAATACCATCAGGAACACATGAGATTGCTGATATTAATACATTCATAAAGGTTAAACTCAGATTGAGAAGTGATGTTTTCTTTATTGGACCTAATAATAATACTATGGAGGCCGAGCTGAAATGTCCCTACACTACTGATTTCTCAAAAGAGTGTTCTGGTGATAATAGTTTCATCATATTTTAAATGATGAGCTAAATGTCATCGAAATACCCTCTCGAACGTATGAGATTGCTGATATCAATACGTTCACATAGATTAAACTCGGATTGGGAAGGGATGTTTTCTTTTCTAATAAAATACCATGAAGACCAAGGTGAAATATCCCTACTATATTTATTTCTTAAACAAGTCTTCTATTGGATCGCTTCTAGGTTTTTCAAATACAACTGTCATTCCTCCTGAAAAGATGGTTGGACCTGATTTCTTCGTAAACATATTTAAAGTGTGCTCATCGAATCAAGTGCAGTATTGCAATGGGCTCCTTCATTAATGGTAGGAGTGGACACTCGATATGCGAGTTCTTTCCTTCTGTTACTCCAGGATATCGTATTTCTCAAGAGCCTTCAAATCCGATATACCTGACAATCGTCAATTCTAATTTTATTGATCATATCACTTTTTGAGTTGTCAATCAAGACTGAAACCTCCTCAACTTAAGGAACGATGATATGAGCATAAGACTTCATCTCCATCAAAATGGGATCAATTTTAAGCATTGGCATCAAATATATAATAAGTGGGTGATTTACTGTATGCAACGTACTTTGCCTCCGGTTATCAGACTGTTACCATCGAGCAATCACAAGTTCCTCAAGGCATTGGGATATAGAATCCTATGATGGACATCCTCAATGTGACACATACACCTAACTTTGATGACAAGATTGCCAAAGAAGAAGAGTATGTGTTTCTACTGTATAATGCATCCGCTCTTGGTGTTAATGATGAGAGTAGGATCCCTTGCCAAGCTGAAGATTTATATACATTGCTTAGCAAGAGTTTTCTGTACATTGAATGTTATCCTTGACATGATTTTGGACTTTGGTAGCTCTTGACTTGCTTCTTTGTATGAAATGTTCTCAAACTTTCAGATTTTGTATAACAATAAAGAGAACTACTTCTTATTGCAGAGAAAATATTTTCTCACATATGCTCTGTCATTCATCGTCAACTGCTCTCACCAACCAGAGGAGACGGGCAACAGAGCTGTAAATATTAGACACTAAATTCAAGCAAGTGCTAACATCCCCCCTCAGATATCTTTATGTTGCCTGATTATACATGATATAGAATTCAGCTACAATCCCTTAACTCTTGTCATGCAGTCTCTTATTTAAAGATATAATTATGTAAGGAATAGGATGTGGAAGTTTATAAAATAAAACAATTATCTTAGAGTATATAGATGTTCTTTCTTTTCTTTTCTTTTTTTTTGAGTGATTCCAGTACATTCCCTCTGTAATTCTTTTCTCCTATATATGGTTTGGTATTCACATTAGTCAGATTTGTAAATGCCTCTGTAAAAATAAACATGTTCTTTTTAGTCCATTTGTGTGTTCATTTTTTAAAAACACCTTGCATCTTTTAGAGATGTCTTGAAAAGTCCAATGCACTCATTTTCCATAATTGCAATAACATTATATGAGAACAGTATATTCTTACTGAATCCTCGATACACGCATTTTTGTCCTTTGGTGAACTTGTCAAGTTCTGGGAGGATTTTATGAACTATCTCCCAGTCATGCAGTCATATACACAAACTTATCGATGTCACTTATGATGAAGAGCACTGTAATATCATAATAAAGTCCTACACTCACTCTATACTCTTTAGAGATTGAGACATCTTGGGATGCGTTTCAATGTCTTAATGTTGTCTCCATGCTTTTCTGGACAGGGATGTTGCTCCATAATATTCAATATTCGAGCTTCAAGTGCTCCCAGTTTCCTGAGATGATTTTGCAAATGTATTCTTCTCTTTCTTGTGCTGATGCTTTTTCCTTATAAATCTGAAACATTATTACTCTCATGAGAAATAATTGTTATACATTCATGTGGCTAGTCTCCTGTAAAAAGGAATATTAATATCTTCCTGATTACTTTAATTCATTATGGCAGTTATAAGTTTCTACTCACCTTGTTTGTTTTGGAGTATTCTCAACTAATTGACTATTGTGACCTTGGACTGCATTGCCATCATCATGTATATTGCAAGCATGCCACGGATCTGTGATACAGAGTCCACTTCATCCACGTCTGTCCTCTCGTGATCTAGATATTCCGGTAGCACTGGAGTTGTGTCTCGAATCCTGAAATTATAAATGTTATACCTTTTAATTTTTTTTAAAAATAAATGAGAATTGGCTTATTAATCTGCCATCTTTCACTTTGTACTTACTTTTGATTCATCGGACCTCGGCCTTGCATGCTGCAGTCGAGATTGCATATATGATATGGCATTCTTTCATGTTCTGCAGGGTTTCAATGTAACAGCAAATGAGTGTGCCTGTTGCATAGCTCGGAGTGATACTGAGTGTCATATATGGTTCTGAAGACATCCATTTCATGTGCGTCCTCCGTAAAATTCTGGTGTGAGCGGTTCCCTGGAAAGAATTGCTTCCAATTAGTTATTATTATTTCCTTTAAATTACATATCTATATTTACAAAATCTTTCTTTCATAGACAGAGCAGTTCTCTGTGCAAACACGCTACAAAGACACTGATTGTGATATGATGGATTTGCATACACAATTGTATGCATTTATTCATTGCACGATACTTTGTGGAAGTAAGCATAATGATGTGCTTCTTCTCCACTTTTGCTCCAGAAGTCATCCATATCCTGAGTTGTTTGCACTTCACTTTTAACAAACACTTTAAAAGTAGGCATAGTCGAATGTTGGGCCTGGTTTTGTTGTGATACTTATATAGCTGTAAGTCTAAAAACCTGTTTTTTCCTTAATAGCGACAAAGGGGGATGGAGTCCTATCTTGATTTAGCTGGGGATGGAGAGGCAGGTTCTTTCCCATGCTTGGGTTGGTAAAGGCTGCAGGCTCGAGCTTGCCAATGACATAGATATATTAGAAAGGTAAGGAATGCACCCCTACTTTAAATTCTGATTTTTGCCGCAGATGGCAGCAGGAGGGTTTGGGATGATTCGTAATATTACTTCTTTGTTAGTGTCCTTGGGCTTGAAGATAATGTTTAAAGAAAGGAAGGCATAGAGCCCAATTGCGATTGCATGTATTTCGTGTCACATTACCTGTATTGTATCTCGTGTATGTATTAACAATTATGGTTCCCTTGCAAAAGTTAAAGCGGTTTTTCTGTTAATTTTACTTTCATGTATTGGTACTGTATATTCCAACTTTTTCATGTACAATCAGGTGAAGTATGATGCCAACTTGTGATCATATGGTTGGAAACGTTTTCATGTTCCATTAAATTAAATATAGAAAATATTGTATTCGAGTGTTGTGTCAAGTTTTTATTGCACAATGTTAGGTTAAATCTAATGGTATAATTGGAATCTTTATTAAATTTCAGTTGAAAATGACTCTCAAAATCTGTTGTACCTCAACAATTGAAAAGTCGGTGGGTCACTAACATGTATCAGTGCTTCAAATTTGACTGATAGCTGTCAGGTATGCAAATATCATGAACATTTTTTGCTTTAATTATAATGCAATTTTTATATGCAAATTTATAGCTCTAATTATTATGTAAATTAATTTCTCTAATTATGCAAATGAGGGGAGTAGATGGGGGTGCCTAAAGAACCTTTTATACCCGCTATAGTCCCATATGCAGCTTTTAGTACAAGTCTCGTAAATATGTTTGGATGGTTTGTAAGAAAAGCACCCTATCCCTTGTTAGTGGTAGTAGCTGATAATAAGTACACATGCATGTGCAAACTAAATTTCAAGCATAAAACAAAACATTTGGCTCATAAGTCCTACTCTGTTGCCAGACTGTGTACATAATATATTCAATAATGTTCAATTATCCTGGTTACCTTTCAAGATAGATGAAATTGTTATTGGACTTCATTATTTGTCATACTTATCTGCGCACTCATACTCCTAACACCTACACACACACACACACACACCTATATGCACGTGCACACTCTCATGCACCCACCCCCCCACCCACTCTCTCTCTCTCTCTCTCTCTCTCTCTCTCTCTCTCTCTCTCTCTCTGTGCATAGCTTTTCTTGAGCACTAATTTATGGGGTAGAGAGGGCCAGGGGAAGTAAGAGAGAGGTCACCTACCTGCCTTTCTGCAGTGTTGTCAACAAAAGAAATTGTGTTTCTTTGAGGGTGAATAGGTTGTCTAATTTACCTCAAACTAGCTGAATTATTACATGAAACACAGTGTATCAGTGGAATCTATAGATAGGCTGAAACATTAACGTTGATGCTATTAGATATGAGGTTGTATAATGTACTCAATGTCGTCACTATGCTTTGTTTCCAAAATCGTGCAAAACCTAGTGAAGAAGACTAGGAAGCCAAGCTCCCAAGAAAACATATTTGCATAGTATTTTTTCATAAAAAAATTATATAAAATAAGTAGTAGTTCTTTCTGAGAATAGCTCCTATTTTGCCCAGCCAATACGAAATAATTTATCTGCATTGCAATATGATTATCATGAGGTTAAAGAATTGTAATGCTCTAGCAAACTAATAAAAATAAAAAAAAATACTTCCAGTGATATTTATAGATCATTTCACCCCAGGAAATGTATTATATTTGCAATTACTGTGGAAGTACCTACATGTTTCAAATACATGAGACCACTGTTATAAAATTTGATTTTTCACAAAGATTCAGTGCAAATCCCTTGTAAACAAAATACCCTGCTTCAGGTGATGTTATTTAATTTACTTTTGCTGGGGATACATATTTGCGTACATTTGTTTGATAATGGGAGGAGAGGAGAGAGAGCAGAGAAGGGTGGGGGGGTAGAGATGGAAGAGAGAAGATAAGATAGGATGGTTGAAATTGCACATTTTTAAATTTTTAATCATAAACTAGTAGTGTCCCTTGAAAGATGTTTGAAATTACTATTAGTTTTTTCTTCTTCTTTTTTTCTAATTGGATTGTAATTACATATACTCATCAGTAGCTATATCATTAAATGAGTATTGAAGTTTTCAAAACATACCAAATGCAGCAGTACACACCTGTATGCTTGTTCTGAATTTAGAATCACACCATCTCAGAGACAGTTATGAATAATATTTAGCACATTACTACAGAGATAATCAGTTAATTGCTGAGGATAGAAACAGCATATCTTGAAACTGGTTCTAACAGTTAAAAAATAGATGGTTAATAGTGATCATCAGTTTGTAAATAATAATAATAATAACAATAACAACAAATATATTATTACTACTACTACTACCACCACCATCACCACCAGCTGTCATAGTAGTTGCTTCTGCTGCTGACATCACTGCTATAGTGCTAACTTACCAATGTAAGAGACAGCATGTTTGTGGAACTAGCTATTGAAGTTGAAAGTGAATGGGAATTAGAAATAAGGGGAGTGAGTATTGAAATAAACAGAGAACCTTAAATGGAAGAATGTTTAATGAATTTAAAGGGAAGCACGGAAAAGAAGAAACGGTAAGGCTTTTTTTTTTTTCTGTAAAATTACGAGTATATTTTTGTTAATTGGTGGAGTAAAAGTGAAGCCTATGCTTAATGGGAATCAGGCAGTCAGGAAAGAGCTTTTGTCTAGAATAAAGACCATTGGTGAGAAGCTGGGAAATAAACTGGATGGTGATGAAAAAGAATTAATGGAAATTAAGGAAGAAATAAGATGCAATATGTCAAAACAGAATTGCAGAACATCAAAAGAAGAATTGAAGGAGAGATATTATAAGATCAATTTTATTGTGCCCGCCTGGGTAGCGTGGTGGTAGCATGTCTGCCTCACGTTCGAAAGGTCATGAGTTCGAATCTCGCTTAGGGTGAGTTACCCGGGTAAGGTTTTTTTTCTGGGTTTTTCCCTTATCCTGAGAAGACAAATGTCAAGTAACTTTAAGCTCCATGGACCCCAAGATCATTTGAGCATCATATCATCAATTTCATTCATCGTCCGATATGACCAAACCAGGTTAAAGTACTAAAAAAAAAAAAAAAAAAAAAATTATTGTCTTTAATAGCCAAGGAAAAGAGTGGATAACAGCATATTCAAGCAGTTTGAGAGACTCAGTACAGAAAACTCAGGATAATGCTGGAGGGTTAGGAAATAAAGTCTTCAGAATGAGAAAAACTAAGAGAGACAAGGATGATAGTTTTGAGATTTTCATTTGAGCATTTTGTTTATGAAGTGTAGAAGAAAACTAACCAGTTAAAAGGAACTGATTTGTTTATCAACAGATATTTATCAGTGAACTAACAAATGAACATGGTAAGATCAACAGGGTTCAAAGTCACATTTGTAAAATGTTTAGCAGATAGTGGCTCTGCAGGAATGAAGCAAATAAGAAGATGACAGCAAAGGAAACATTTCAGCTTGATGTGTTGGCAGCTTGGACTATAGAATTAACATCAGTAGGGGCACTCAGAGTACAGCTGGAGAGGATGGACATTTGAAAACTTTATCATGTGTACAAGAGGATTGTTGCTGACAGAATATTGCATAGGACAAGAGAACAGAGGACAATTTAACACATATAAGACAAAGTAGTGACATGGGAGAAACAGAAGCAAAGAAAATTATATCACTTAGGAGGAAAAATGCATAGCTAGCACATGAATTGGTGGAGAAAGGGAAGAATGTGTGGTCGGTAGTGACACATAGGGAGAGGACAGCATTATATTGGTTTAAAATGGCAGCTTACTTATATTCAATGAAGAACTTTGAGAGAAGGAATTGAGTTACTATATTACAAAAATTCAGAAAGAGAATCAGATCACAATAGAGCATGAAGAAAGGAAGGAGGTTAGTGTTCTGGAGCTGTGGAAATTTGGAGTGGAAAAAAAGGACACAGGAAGGTTGAAATAATTACTAGCAAAGAGAATATTTGCAAATTATAGAAAGCAGCTAATGGAAGAGAATGGTGACAAATGAGGTAACATATATGTGGTATTAATTTGTTGAGTTGTTTTTTTTAACACTACGTCATTTACATTTTTATTATGAGGGACTAGTTTCGAAAGCCTATGCTTTCATTTTCAACCTTACGGGTCCAACCGCCATTGCTGGTTGCGTTTGCTTGTGCTCTCTTCTCTGGTGGCAAAATGATGAACTTCTTAACTAAGCCATCTACTGGCAGGATTTCAAAGTTTATTAGGTGATCATTGTTTTTCCATATGAGGATGTTTTCCCAGGTTGGGAGTTCATTGTGGCCTGACATGGTTTTTAGCAATTTTGGATTTGGATCTAGGTTTGGTTTTCTTTCCAGAAGTGAAATGCTACTGCTGATTTATCTTCTTGTTTCAATTTTAAGTTTCTAAAGTGCTCTTTGGTTCTGATTTTTAAACATCTTTTGGTTTGTCTTATGTAGAACTTTTCACAATTTATGCATTTAATTTGATATATTCCTGACCTATTTTCTGGTGGAATTTCATCTTTTATTTTTGAATTTAGTAACTTTATGACAGAAAATCTGTTTATTGGTGCCAGGGTGATGTTTTGTTCTTTGAAGATTTTTTTTTAATTTTCTAAATGCTCGGGGGTTGGTAAGTGAATTTTTTGAATGTGTTGATATTGTTTTTCCTGCTGTTAGGGTAGTTATTTTTTTAATGGTTTTTTTCTGCTTTGCTTTGTTGAGTTTCTTGTATACAAGATTCTTGCTGCATCCATTGTATACAAGAAACGATGATAGAAACTGATGACAGTGTAGCTGTAACATGATGATGGGTATGATATCCTATTTAGACAACATAGTATAGCATTGCACATTATTTTACCTAATTTGCACAGAAATTCACAGGAGAGAAACTTAAAAGGGAGAACAGAAATGTACTGGTATATATGTGTTTGGTGGTGATGGTGGCAGCTTAGCTATAATGATGATTATGGATACGATTTTCAATCAAGACATACTTAATCATTTTACCTAAATCAAATTTGCATGTAAATTCATGTTTGAGCAGGAAAGACGGAGCGAGAAGTACGGTGATGAACAGAATGTGTGCGACGATAGAACGTGACGACAGCTGCAGTGGTGTAAGCATAGCTGTAACAGCATTTTAATGCTATGTTCTATTAAGACAGACTTCGTAATATAACATATCGTAAAATGTTTTACCTAGCTCAAATTTGGATGTAAATTCACATTGCAGGCGGCACAGAGAGGGCAGAGGAGAAACAGGGAAATATATCGCTATATGTGTGGCTCTCTTTCTGTTTTACTGTTGACCTTCAATACAACCTTACATACAGCCACTGATGTGAAAAGAAGTCTTCTAATTTTATTTTAGTAACCGAGAGTAGACATTTTCCAATGTGAATACTCATAGGCCCATTAACAGCTAATTTTTGGCACGAAATGAAACTCACAAAATCTACTACATATGTCACAAAGCTTTTTCCCCTGCATGGTATTAAACATATATCATGAATGCAAGACGACCTCCCCAATTTCTGGACATTATAATTTTGGAAAACAAACACTGTCTTGTATTCGAATAAATGTGGTAACTCGATGGTTTATAACACCACAAAAAATTTCAGCTCTTTAACTTAAGCAGTTTCTGTGAAAAGTGTAAAATGTAAACTTGTGGAAACATGCAAAAAACTACACTAACATGTTTTTTAGCTGTTTCACCAAAAGTAAAACGTTTCTGCTCCATATTCTCCTTGTTCTAGTGGTTCTCAATCTTCACTTTTCCCCTTCAAACTCCTTTTCTCAATTCTGGCCTCTCTTGTCAACTGTTGAGCAAAATTTTTGTATCAAATTGACTGCTCTGAATCCTGTATAAGCTAGATGTAGTAGTGCAGCCCACTTCCATGCCCTGGTTCTCTAACACTTTCATCCTCCCTACCTAACCATCAATAAAACACAGCAGTGCATCTAGAATACCCACTTTTAGGGTATTTAGAACCATAAACACTGTCTTAGGAATGTGTTCCAATATGCAAGAGTAAACATTTTCATTTGGATTTTAGATGTTTACATGCAAACACTTTTTTAGCAAATCAGAATTAGCAAGTTCCATATAAATAAGTTTGATTGCTTCCATTACTGCCAGCGGAAGAAAATTCTTATGGCTGTATTTTCCATTATTTGCCAGAGCTTTACTATATCCACATCAACAATCCTCTTCTGTACGAGGAAGAGACAGTCCATGTTGTGGATTGTTGTTAGTAGAACAGAACACTTGTGCAAGAAAGTGGAATGTACTGTTTTCCTCATTGTATCCACGTCTTTACCAGTGTTCCTTCTAATGGCTAAACCATAATAATGTTGCAATTTATCCATTGCACTATCTGAAAGCCACCACTTTCCTGTTAGTGGTTTACCATCACTACACTTTTGCTCTTTCTTTCATTTCCATCTTCAATTTTCTTAGTCTTGCCTCCATTCTTTTCTGCAGCTGTCCACAGCACCCTTAATTTATTTACTAGTGTCCCCATTTATGTTGAAAAATGCTTCTGAGCTTCATTGGCATTTAAACTTCAATTATTGTAATCCTTTGGTTTTATATAGCTTCAGCATTATTTGTGATTTTACCAAAAAAAGAAAGAAAAAAGAAAATAAAAAAGATGCTTTTCTTTTCCAAAGCCTTTGACTACCAATTTTGACACAAACAATTAAAACAAGATTGATAAAATAATGTTATATTTGATATTGCTCTATGTAATCAAACACAACAAAAATATCACATGTGCTTTTAACATAAACAATCCACCATTTTGTGGAAGCCTTCAACCATTTCCTTGCAGTCCCATCTGCATTAGGGGTGCCAACAACAGCTAGAAATGTACCATGTTCCAATGTCATTAAAAGCAAAAGTTAAAGCAAATTGAATATTGATGGGGGTGGTGCTATATAAAATGGGGTGTAACCCTGAGAACTCCATATTTAAATCACTGTTTAAAGGGCTTCAGTAGTGAGAATACCCATAATGTAGTATATCATTGGATTCATAAAATCTTGTTCATTTTTATAAGGGACAAAACAAAAAGTTGATTTTTTGAGTCATCTACATATTTCAGTACCCGTAAGCAATATTATAAAATGACATAGAGAGATTAAGAGTTAAGTATTTGAATGCAGAGGTTATAATAATGGTGAATCAGAGTAGGTATTGCTAGCACAATTGCTTTTGAACACTGAAACATTTAAATTTAAGCAAGCTTCTTTGCGAGTCACTTACATGCTTTCAGTAGGGATCTCTCATTCTACTGAAGTCACCCACTCAAGTATCACTGGAATGATTATTTCACATGTCTCTACAGAGAATTTGTACAGTCACTACAAAATTAAATACAGTTTCAGTAATAATTTCAGTTTTATTTAACACTCACTGAATAGCACAGTCTTTATTCATATTTTAATTCTTCTATGCCTGAAAGCGCTATCAAAGTCATTATCCTCATCATTGCTTGCCATCCCAATGTCTTCAGTTAGTTTTTTTCTTCCATTAGACCATCTTTCTCCCAAATTTCCTCTTTTTGTGTTGCTCTCATTGGGACGTTATGGTTTTCTTCTCAGAGCCCCAAAATATACTGTTTCTTTATGTTCATGGTTTTCTTGGTGAATTCTATGAACAGTACTATCCAGATATCAGTGGCTGCAGCTACTCTCTTCCTGTTTTTGGATATCTTCAAAAAGCTTAGGATAGAAGCAAGTTTGGTCTATTTCTTCATGTATTGATAAACTTCAGCAATCAGAGTTTCACTATGTAGTGTTTTTCCTTTTAGATTTGAAATTAAAAGAGTATTATCAAAATATGTGATGTGTTCCATTCACATGAATTTTTCTGCTGCTTCTGCAACAAAACATTCCTGCAGAAGCTATTCTTCTACATGCCTCATGCTAATCAAGATAAACGTGAGCAGAAATTTATTTTTTACATGTTTTCTTCTAGGTACTACAGAAATAAAGGAATACTTTAGGCTAAAGCAATAGCCAAATTTTTAAAAGCTAGTTGCTATGTGATAATATTGAAATTCTATTCCTTTGGCATGACCAGGAAAAAAAAAAAGAATGACAACTTCCCCTTAAAATGTTGTAAAGCATTGGAAAATTTAAACTAAGGATAAGGAGTTTCTCAGAAATGGTTAATTCTGCAAAAATGTATCTGACACAAATTATGTGCTGTAACGAAATCTATATTTTTTTTGTATACTAAGATTTTGTCAGTTTCATACGGCTTACTAGTTATACAAGTCATCCAGAATAAAGAGGACTTCAGAGGTTATTTCTAGAAAATACAAGATATCTTTATAATTTGTTCGTCTCATGAAAATATTGCAAACATATGTTATTTTATAAAAATGGAGCGCCATGTTAGAAAATAAAAATTTTGAACATCACACCATACACCTATCCATGTGCACGCCCACACATACACATTCTCTCTTAAGCACATGCACTGCTTTGTATCTGGCAGAAGAGAATATTAGAAAGAATTATCTAGAACTATAGTCAATCTAGGTTAACTTTCATAAGATCTATCAAACAAAACTAAAGCAATTTTTCAAGTAAGTTTCTGAAATTTACCAGTATGTATCCATTTTTATTAAACTGTGAATGCGCCTTAAGCTAAAACTGATTTCAAGTTTCATATTATAGAGATCTGGAAGTGGAGAAAAACAATGCATACAAATCCTCAATATAATTGTGATTTGCAAAAAAATAATGGTTACTCCACTATGAAATGCAATTTGTAAATTATTATTATTATTATTAATTAGGGTTAAAGCTGCATTTATAAAAATTAATTAAAATTTATTAAATATTGTATTTCATAGTAATTTCCTTTGGAGTAAGCATTACTTTCATGCATACCAAGTTTATATATAGAGTATTTGTATTCACTTTCAGTGGTATGATATGTGTTCGATAGGAACTAGGCAAGTTATGGTGGTGCCGCATAATTTATGTTAGGTTTGATTTTAATCCCCTTATAAATATTTAACATGTTATAGTGAAAACCTAAATTTCTAATATGCACAATAGTAGTATTAATTATTACCATTGAACATAACTTAGAAGTGCTTCTAATTTGTTTGCATACAATTTTTGTGTGTCCAAATTCAGATATGATACTCGATCTGGCTAGCATAATTCATAGAGAGTAGGGTTCCAGGATGTTGTATGCTGTTACATTAATATATTTGAAAAATCTCTCTCTCTCTCTCTCTCTCTCTCTCTCTCTCTCTCTCTCTCTCTCTCTCTCTCTCTCTCTCTCTCTCTCTCTCTCTCACACACACACGCACATGCACACACACGCGCGCACACACACACACACACACCCGTGCGCATGCACAAATTTCAGCTCCTACCAATCAATATGGAAGAACCAGTAAGTGCAGGACTCCTATTTAGTATGATAACCCTTGTTCTGATGCTATTCTGTATAACAGAAAAGAATATTGGAAATTACATTAAAATCAAACTGGATACTGGCTTTATGACTTTTTTTGAAGGAAAAGTGGACTTGAAGATATTTTAATAAATTGAGTAAATGTACTGTTAAAACATGTTTGCTTGCATGTTCATAGGTAACAGTAAAGCCAGTAAGAAAATATTAGAATGTCAACCTTTTACAGTATTTATTTATCCATCTTAAGTTTGGGTCATCCAATTTTTCCATGGAAATATTTGCTTTCATAAAGGTTTCTATATGAGTCTTGCAAATGTGCTAGTTACATTTTTTCTTCTTCAGTGGCTGAAACACTGCAGCAACTAATGCTCGTGTTGCTCAGTTGCTTTTCTCAAAGAATCTTTATGCTTTTCACTTTTAATACGTTTAATGTGTGTATTTCCCAAGAAACTGTACAGTTACCATGTTTTGCACATTAGTGTTTTGTTATTGCTTGCCTATAATCCATCACTTGCAAATTCCCTGTTTTAAACTTTTCCATTTACACTTCTTTTCTATACTTCACTTCCTAATGTCTGGGTCATTGTTGGTATCAATCCATACATATCATGGGGTTGATATACATTATTTACATTCAATTTGGCACATTCAAGAACATTTGCAATATTTTTCTTAATAAAAATTGCAGCATTCATGTTATTCTAAAAATGGACCAAATTTGTGTTATCCCTCAAAAAATGCCCAAATTTGCATGAAAATTCACATCACAAATGCATATTTTGCATGTCCCTACTCATAACTGGTAGCAGTTTCTAGTTCAATTGGACTTCGATACACTGGTTCTGATGCTCAAATGTTCTTACTGAGTGTTAATCGTTAAAGCATGGATTTTCTGCATTGATCTAGGAATGGGTACTGAAGTGGAATGGTGAATGAGGGTGATATATATTGCCCAGAATACTGCTTGGAAAATATTATAAATTACTAATTTATTTAATTTGAATGATGTTTGCATGAAAAGCTCTATGCATCAACTTTGTAAGTGTTAAAAAAAATTGTTGATGGAATCAAACACAGTGAAGCAATTCATAAGACAGTTATAAGGAAATGGAGCCAACTTGAACACTCTTGATAGCTACACTCACCGGTTTATTAAGCAGAACATGTATGTGCAAAATGTCAACAGGCAGCCAATGATGTGAGTCGACAGACAACCAATGAGGTGAGCTCATGCTCACAATACATGTTCTACTTAATAAACAGATGAGTGAAGCTATCAAGAGTGGTCAAGTTGACTCCACTTTCTTAAAGTATTATTTAGGATACTTCTTATGATGTTCTAACAAGATTCTGCTGACAAGACATCTTAGCTGCTTTTTTAAATGGCTAGAGGAGAGTAATGCTAAGATTTACCTATCATGAAGTTAATCAAAGACCTGAAGCTTTCCTGGCATTGATTATTGATTATAGTTTCTTGGTGTATCAGTCAAGTGAGATTTTGGTAACTGCCCAAGTTTTTGACAACTAATTTCGTCGCCATCCTGAGGATAACTGGAGCTAGCCTTTCTTTCTTTTTTTTTTTTTTTTCTTTTTTCTTTTTGTTTCTTTCGGAGTGGAGGGGGAAAATGCATTATTGCATTCAACCCCCAGCCAAGATACAATGGCTGGGATGATAAGTGGGACACTTTGTTTGGCAATATGGCGTACCCACTAAAACCCCTGCACTGGAAGAGAAAGGAAGAACAAGAAAGGAGTCAGTCAGTGTGATAAAACTTTTGCACCTATGCAGTTGTGAGGATACATATTGGCCATAACATGTGACCAGAGGAGAAAGGAAGCTAGGAGACAGGCTTCACTGAGGCCTGCTGCCATATTGAAGTTAAAGAAAAAATTGGATGGAGTGTGAAGTGAGGGTTTATGGGATAACTTACTTCTGACGATCTACTGCAGATCCTCTGGTCCCAGAGGCTAGTGCTCGCTTAGCTGGTGTGCAGCCAGAATTCAGTCATCCAGCAGGGCTGCCACATCCCCTTAAATAAGTTCCTGTAGGTAGTTTCTTCAATCAATGCAGCATGAAAGTCTGTGAGTGGCACAATTTCCTTCTTCTGGGTTTGCACCATGTTAACCAACTGCTGGAGAGATGGGTCAGTTGCAGTAGTAATTCTTGCAGATGGTCCTTTAGGGCCATCAGCTTCCTGTTAAGTTTAGAAACTCTTGAGTTTAGGTCCCGAAAGAAGTCGGAAGTCAGAATTCCTGAGTGAAGTCTTGGGATGGTGATGATATGGGCTGTGGTGTAGGTTGCTGCTGCAGAGGGTCCTTTAGTGATGGAGGCATGTGTCACTGTGGAGATGTTGTCTGGGTTGTGGTGGTGTATTTTTGCTCCTTAGATGGAGAGGGCACCAAGTCTGACTAGTGAAGTGTCCCTTGCTACTACAGGTGGCATAGAACAGGCAATGGCAGAAGAGGTCATACTATTGTAGTAACACCCCAGTGGCAAAACTTAAGGTTTTGTGGCTGTCACCATAGTTAGAGGAGTCACAACAGTGCCAATGGTGCTCCTGTCAGCTAGCCTCGACAAGCAGAAGACACCCTAATAAGGGCAACCCTTATGCCAAGGCAGCATCCAGGTCCACACAGTCCTGCAGCACAACCTCATGAGCAGTGCAGGGCCCTGGTTACGTTAATGTGAATAGTCCTCACACATGAAGGCCACCACATCTGCGCAACAGTGGAGACATGCCCAGCTGAGAGATCCCGAGGGACACTGTAGTGGAGCAGAGGCAACTGCAGTTGCAGTTGCTGAGAACTGATGCTGGCTGCCAATGGAATAGCAACAGCAGGCAGTGTTTTTGCCAAAACTAGCTTGGGTGGCTACCTCACCAGCAGATGCCGTGGGAATACTGGCAGCGTTCAAAGAGGAGGCTGCGGCTCTGTATTGATGCTTACTCTTTGTCATCTTGCCAAGAAATCCCCAGTGCTTCTTTGATCAAGCTGTCTAGTATTTTAGTGACCTTTTCTAAAACTTTCCTGGAGAAGACAAAGTTGATTTTGTGATCTGTGTTGTACCACTGCTGACCTTTCCAGGTAACCTAGTCTAATACAGATTTGGTGTTCCTTAAGGTGCTTCCTCTCTATGCTTGTACATCGGGTGATTGCCATATCAGGCTTCAATAATCTCCTGCAAGAAATACAACACCTTCATACAGTCTTCAGGTAGAATGAATACACTCAAAAGGAAATTAATGAAACTTTCAGTAAACAACACTCCAAAAAGACCATTGTGGCCTGTGACAGGAAAAATAGGAAGGATTATTACCAGATACAACATTAAAACTGTGTTCAAGTCCCCCCCCCAAAAATAAAACAATTTTTAGGTTTGGTTAAAGACTATTTGGGTCTCCATACATCTGGCATCTATGAAATACCATGTGAATGTGGCAAAGTGTACATAGGACAAACAGGAAGAACAATAGAACAACAAATTAAGGAACACCAATGCTGTATTAGTGTGGGTTATCCAGAAAGAGCAATGACACAGCACATGTATGACACAGATCACAAAATCAACTTTGTCTCCACAAAAATTTTAGAAATGGCTGCAAAATACAACAGATTGATCAAAGAAGCACTGTACATTAAATCAAACAAAAACAATTTTAATAGGGAAAGACTTCAAGTCAATAAAGCATGGACATCAGTTTCCCAACATTACTTTTCTTGTGTTAAGTAAATTGGTTGCTAATTTCAGATTTTTCCTTAATCCCTCCCCTGAAAATAACTCTAGGGGTCTCCCAGTTCTTGGACTCCTGTGTTTCATGTGTTTCATGTGTGGTCCTATTGGCCAAAGCCCCAACCAATGGGAAAAATGAATAAAATGTAAATGGCGTGTTATTTATGGACGCTTTTTAACTACTGTGGTTCTCAGCATCCCATTCTAAATTGGATGTGAAAGACCACTTAATTTTGCTCAGAGGAGTCCCTATGAGGCTTGAGGTTCTTTTACATGCCATAAATCTATGACACAGGATCAATGGCTTTACTTCCCTTCCAAAGGAAGCCATGCGAAGGATTTTTGCACCCGAAAAAATCCATCATCCTCCACCGGGTTTGAACCTGCGACCTTGGGTATATGGAGTTAGCAGGGTAACCATTACACCATGGAGGGCAACCCCAACCTATGGGAGGCATATATATTACATACAGGATATCCCAGTATTCGACCGCATAAATCGGGAGGATTGTAGAAGGATCCAAGATAATTGTTTTGACTTAGGGAACCTATGAGCTATGGGTTCTAAATTCTTTGCTAGAGCATAAAATGTAGTAAGGGCTAGCACGCTACAGTGGACCGTGACATGAATACCCAGATTTCGGAGAGTGTAGATATAGTGGAATTATTTAGTGCTATGGTAAGCATGTGGGCAATGTTTGAGATGCTAAGGGACTTGAATTTCCATAAATATCTTTATTTTTATGTGGTCTAAGGAGACATATTTAAAATGAGCTGTATATTATAATTAACCATTCTTATTTTGCTGCATTGCATAATATAATTTATTCATATTGACAAATAGAATAATTTAATGCATGATTAGCATGTAGGTGCAATGGAAAACTTTCAATAACAATTGCATTGCACCTATACCCCTCAAAGGAGTTTCTGAAATAGAGTGCATCATACATTGATGTGTTATGAACGTAGACATCACAATTGTAGGCACAGTTCACAATTTACAAAACAATAGTATTATTGTGTCAAAATGAACATCAAATGAAATAAAAATGAACAGCTGTGTAGTAAAACAAGTAGGTAAAATGAATTAAGAACTATGTACTAGTCAGGAAAGTGAACTCCACAATATCATCTCTACATGAAAGGCAAATAGAAAGAGACCTCGAGAAATAATGCATATCCAAAACACAAAATACAAGAGGTCATTAGAGAAGCTGTTCAATGTGACAACCTCCAATATTCCTGCAGTGGTTGCACCTACAAAGAAATGAACCTCGCACCCTGTCAAAAATTCCAGGAGTGTGTGAACCTCACCACAAGAAACTAAAGTTTGTGTCAGTAATTGTTCATCTGATTCAACAGGCATCTGGTAAGCAAAGTTTTAAAAGATGTGCAATGGTACCATGTAACACTAAACAGCACGTGAGCTCAGAAGTTTGCAGCTTAGATTATCTTAGGAGCTTAGCCTGTGTGATCTCGTTGAAAAATGTCTATCCTAACACATAACGTGTATCCTTTTCCAATATGAAAACAATATTGGCAATTCATGGTTCTCACAGTAATAAGGTGTAGGCATTAGACAGATTTTCAGAAGCACATTTTTGCAAGACTACAGTAGCTCAAATGGTTAAAACAACATACTATTTACATACGGATAAATTCAAAGTACCACTGTTCGAATCTAAGCAGTAATCAGTTTTTATTATTTCACCCCAAATATGGTTCACTTACTATGTTTCAAAGCACATATTAAATAAATGTTTTCAACAAACCTAATTGTTTTATTGCATTAATCTATGCAATTTCTTTGACAATTACTGCACTTAATATTGAATGCTACGTAGATATCGTTCAATGTCTTTTGAAGACAATTTTTAATGGAGGATTCATCATCTTTGCTTCAGAAATGTTAACTAAGCATATTAGTGCTGCTCAAATTGTGTACCTCTTTGAGAAAAACAAGAAAATTAAAAAACTAAAAACATGGCAATTTCAGAAAGTAGTGCGATCTTAGAATCGTGGGATTGATGGCCAGTGCTATACCAACTCACCCACCAGTATGTTAGAGCAGAGCATTATCACTAACTACATATGATCTAAAATTAGTGAAACTGTTATCAGCAGTGTGTCCAATAATTCTAAATATCCTATGGATTGTGCAACAATGCTGCATACCTTCGACTACTAGCATACAAATGAGGCATTCTGAATGAAAATAGGTAACACACGTCCACATTCTTTTAATTTACGGCTATTGTTGTGTGATCCAGAAAACATGACGTAACTTTGATATTTGGCAAAAGGACCAATAGGTTACCTATCTCAAACTTTATCTAGGACCCCTGTACAATCCTGCCAATTTGTGTGATTGAGTTCTGGAACACACTGTGTGGGTGGGCGTGGGATGCAGGGGGTGGGTGTGGGCATGCGACCAATTTTCAGCCCTGACTCTTTGGCAGCCATACTCCTTTATACTTTCCCTATACACACTATGTACATAGTGTATAGAGAAGGTATTGCACTCCACCCAAAAATTTTAAACCGAGATTTCACCGGAACTATGTTTTAGGGCCCCCTGTATCTAAAAAAAGCATTTTCGGAAAAAGGTCCGTGTGTGCGTGTGCGTGTGCGTGCGCGCGATAACTCAAAAACGAAAAGTAGGTAAAATACCAAACTTGGTATTTAAGTTTAGTATCTTCCAGGGCTGCAACACGAAGATTTTGAGAAAAATCCCCTCACCCCCAACTACTCTTTACATGGAATTTTTTTCAAAAATGTTGATTTTCTCAAAAATGCCTCTTAACGATTTTGATTAAAATTTCGTATATTAAAGTTATTTAACTGACAAATAAAATGCATATCTTGAATTTTCTGGGAATAGCATCTGAAGAGTAGTTTATTAGGGATGAATTTTACTGAATTTTAAATAACTGCTAAACCGTAAGAGATGGACAAAAACTTACTTCACAAAAAATGTAGAGCACGTTAAAACACACAATTTATGTTATGTACATTTTTTTCGTAGAGTTTGTCGTTTTTGAGACATTCCTTATTTTAGGTTTCTGCTATGAAAGACTTATTTTTCTCATACAGGAATTTGTCAACTGCTGTCCATACAAACAAAGGAACTTCAGTGACATAGCAACCAGCTTTTGACTAACACTTTAACCTATGGTACTCCCTTATTTCGCTTCTACAAGGAAGCAAGGAATAAGGTTATTTCTGCTAATTTTTTGCTGATTAGCATGAAGTTAATTCAAGTATAAGCTTTTTAAGAATAATTTGTTGCAGATATGTAGAGAAAGTCATGTGAATGGTACACATCAGATTTTTTACAGTGCATTTCATTCCTTAATTCCAGTTTCTATGAAATATCTGTACAGAATTTCCAATCTAGGGGATAGGGATAAAACATTCAGGAGAAAAATAAATAGGAAGGGTCATGGTGAGTAAAAATGCAGGAAATGGTGGAGCAAATAGGTATGGGAAGTTTTTGGTTAAATGCAGAATATAACAAACAAGGCTTTTGGAAAGTAGTAGAATCAAGGCTGGAGGATATTGATAGACAAGATATTTTTAGCGGTATAAGAGAGAAAATATCCTTGAGCTTATATTCAAGATTAAAAATAGTCTGGGAGAGGGAAAAGTACATAGAGATATGCAATAAATTAGGGAATGAAAGATTTGCATGGGCGAGAACAGGGGTTAAAAACTTGAAAGGCATAAGACATTGTGTAAGAAAATGTCCAATGCTCAGAGAAATTTACAAAGATTTCCATTATGTACTATATTGTAATCAAACAATGATATGGAGAGATCAAATTGGCTATGAAAATGGGATAAATTGGATGGGGAAATAGTAATCAGGAGGGTTCTGTCGGCAAAAGAAGAAAAAAAATTACAGGTTTAGGAAATTTCTTAGGTAAGGTGAGAGAGAAATGTATAAGAAGGTGGAAAAGGAAGGAGATGAGAAAATAAGAAAAAATAGGAAAGAATAGTTGCAGGATGTAGGACAAGGTCTATTATACATATATAATCGTGATGTTAAGGTGTATGGACCAAGGGAAAAGTAAAAATAGCAAGTCTAAGAAAGGTATAAGGAAATGTAAGAATATATGTACAGTTTTATGGTTAATAAAGACATTCATACTAGTTTATTATAACATTTGCATTTTGTTCTTTGGCTGTTTACTGTCCATATACACTTAAACTTCACTTTGTTTAAGAATTGTCCTGCCTTCTTTCTATGTTTATGAAACATTTCAATTATAGCAATATTTCTATCTTAAACCATTTCTTATTATTGGTACTTTTTTTTCCAAATTTCAGTTCCCTTACATTTGTGTTCCACATCTTCATTTGCACCACATATAGGACATTAATTTTGTGGAATACTCTTACCTAAGCTTTCTAGCCTCTGTACTCCCATTCTTACCCATGCAAAGCTTTTTGCTACACCTTATTCGTCATATCATGTAATTTCCCCTTCCCCACAAGCCTTTCATTGCTATGTAGAGATTAAAGATCTCTCACTAAATATTTTTTGTATTCTTTGTCTTCAAATTCTTTTCTCTTCAATTTCCATAAATTACTCATATTATTCTCTCTTCTTCTCCATAGAGCTCTCCTAACCCATTAATTTTCAAATTGTGTCCAAGATGATGCACCCATACACTGTTCTAATTTTTTTTTTTTTTTGTATGCCTGTTCCATAATCTTTCCATTGCTTGCCACTCTACCAAGTTCTATTTGTGCTACCCCTAATAGTTGAATTTGGTAACCTAAGCATTTCTCTACAAAGCATTCTATGCATCACAACTTTGGCTTCTCATTCTCCTTCTATTCTACATACTTCTATCTCATATAACATTTTTGCCTCAAGTATCATATGATAAACTTTTTCATTCCCTAATTTATTGCATATCTCTATGTACTTTTCCCTCTCCCAGACTATTTTTAATCTTGAATATAACCTCAAGGATATTTTCTCTCTTATACCGCTAAAAATATCTTGTCTATCAATATCCTCCAGCCTTGATTCTACTACTTTCCAAAAGCCTTGTTTGTTATATTCTGCATTTAACCAAAAACTTCCCATACCTATTTGCTCCACCATTTCCTGCATTTTTACTCACCATGACCATTAATTATGTTGATGAGCGAAATGAAGGGGATGTTGTTTACTACAAGGGAAGTGTGTGAAGAATTATGCAGATGCAGAGAATGAGTGGAAGAGCTAGAAAGGAGGATGGAATTAGGGTCAAGAAGGCATAGCATAGTGATATTCAGGATTAAAGAAAATGGAGAGAAATGATTGGAACAAATATTGGAAGAAATCATTGAAAAGTGCATGAACATAAAATTGGCAGGTTAGGAGATTATAACTTGTTTTAGAATTCGAAGAAGAGCAAACATAAACAGGCCTATTGTAGTAAAATTAGCAACTAACAAAATTAAATGGACAGTTCTAAATAATGGAAGGAAATTGAAAGGAATGAGGATTTTCATAGAACAAGACAATGTTAAAGAAGAAGGACAAGAAGATCATTACTAGCAAAAGTAAACCAAAACAAGCAAAAAACGCGTTTGTATGAGGTTCAGAATAATGGCTTGATTTGAGAAAACAGGATACAAACCAGCAAAAAAACTTGGAGGAACGAACTGGAAGGAGTGCAGATGCAGCAGAGATTATCAACATGGGCAATGGATGTCACAGGCAATGGAAAATCGCATGGATACATGTTTGGTGGAGAGACTGGAGGGAAGAAATAAATAGTGTGACGTCAACAAGAAGAAACATCACACTGACAAAACATGAGAAGTGGGAGGCCATGACCTTGACTTCAGCAGAGCAGTAGTGGGAGTGGCCTCAAAAGTAATGTCAACTCCAGAAGGAAGCATATTGGAATTAATGGAGGGGGAAAGGAGAGGCGGCAATGCATGAAATGAAAACCAGATTCAGAGCAACATGGTAAAAGGAAGAGTGTAAGGAGGAGCGTATTTGGTGGTATAGGTGACTTTATTAATAAGAAAGAGTAGTGGAATAAATGTTTGTGAAGTGATGAACACAGATGAAGGTCAAGTAAGGGAAAGTCCTAATATGGAGTTTATTGTAGTAGGTACTTTTAATGCCTTAATAGAGGAGTAAAAGATAAGAAGCTTTAATTTAGAAAGTGGATGTAAGTATTTGGAAAAGGGGAAAGGAAAATTAGGTCTAAAGTAACAAATGCAGAAGGCAAAAACTAATTGAATAATTTTGTGAACTGAATAAGTTATTGATGTATAATGCGTCAAATGGAGAAGATAGGTGGGAAGAGTTCACATTTGAAAATGGAGCTGGGAAAATTGTAATTGAGTACATGCTATCCATGGGCATAATAAACCCAAAGGATGATCTTCCTAAAGAAAATGTAGTTAATAATGTACTGTCTCTCATTTGAGATACAGGGCTAATGAAAGTATAAAGAGTGGAGATAGTAAACCTATAGGTTATAGTGTTAAGGGGAAATAGTCTGACTCCTTATAAAGAACCTGGCAGCACTCTCAGTTTGGGAAAATATTTTCATCACACAACACAAATGAATGAATGAAAATGAATTTTGAAATACCGCCACATGAATATAAACTTCTGCTGAGAACACCAGATGTGTTTACCATAACGGACCACAGAGCACAACTCCCAGCCATCAGTCGGACTTCAACTGAAGAACAGGGTGAACAGCCTTGAAACATATGTTTTGTAAATTCCATTTTAAGTGAGGTTAGTGTCACTATCCAAATTCATGTTATTGTACAGAAGTTAGGTATTTATTTTTATGAAAGGTAGTACATAATGTCAGTGTTTGCATTTGACAGCTAAGTTTATGGGTGCACCAAAAGGTATACCATATATGTAAATAAGATCATTTGAAAATAACATTGGTTTTCATAAAAATAGCCTCACTTTTGGGTAAAAATAATGCCAAGTTACCGAACAAAATTACCTCACCCTTTGCAGGTCCCTAGTAATAGAACATTTAAATTAGCAAAAATAGAAATACAAATGCACCATAAACTATTACTAAAATTGTTTTTGTTTTATCTGAGCAATTTTCAAAATAAAATATTTGCTTAGTCATATCCACATGTAATGTTACAAATATTTCTATACACAAGAGCCAAGCTTAATTAATTTGTGTTTGCCTTACCCTAGTGCTAGATTACATACCTGATTTGATTTATAGCAAGTTCTTTTAAATTGAAATTATATGTTACTAATTTAGACACAATAATGAAATATCACCATTAAAACTTTTTCAAATCATAATAGCTATTAAAAAATCTCCTACCTTTGCTTCACTCTATCCTTTGATTTTCTCCATTCCTTAATTCCTTCCCCTTTACATACATTTCATACTGATACCGAAGTTCTTTGCCTTTGTAGTGTATACTTTTGAAGGGCTTACACATGGGAGTGAAAACATATATATTAAATTAATTTATGAATATGCAAAATATATGGTATTGTTTTCAAGATGTTTAGACTTAGTTTCACAAGTAGCCTTATAATCCCTGTGGAGGTCTGTAATTGTTTTAGCACCCTTATAAATTGTGTTGTAGAATTGACTCTTACTTAGCGAGGTGCTGTATGAGGAATGGATAGGTTATGCATGCTTATATCATCCATAATTGCAGGATCTATTTGCTTGTGGTATTCATAATGGTCTGGAATCAGGAGAAGGAAAGCTGGACCTGTCTTATTTATAGTAATGTCTGTCCTGACCCTTTGTCCAAAATTTCTAGTGTGTTCCTGAGGAAATGACTGTAAAAAAAAAAAGGTTGCAACTTGTAATGAAAAATAGAAAGAATGGCTAAGAATTTTTTTGCCTCCAATTATTTAACAGTGAAGAAGTTTCTGATGTGTTTAGTTACAAAATTGCACTGTCTGTTGAAGTTTACCAAGACCCCAAAATTATGCTGTCATCCATTTTGGGGTTGCATTTCAAGTCGCAGATATCTACACACAATGGGCCATTTTTCTTCCAGGAACCATATCTTCATTTACATAAGATTTCATAGCATTTTGTTTTCTTTTGGATATACCAGCAACCCACTGCTCTTAAACTGCAGTGTGGAGTTCTTGAAAACGCTTTTTCTTATCATCTGGAAGAAGTATTTGAGAATTGTTAAGGGCATCCTAGAGTATTTTCCTATAGCTTTTACAATCTCCTTCATATATAACTCCCCCTCAAAAATACATTTTCAAAACAAACAAACAAAAAGTAAAGATAATAGGTGTCCAATAACTCCTTAGAATATCCAAGAGATTTTTAAGTGGTTGGTCGGTCAAAATTTGAAATAATTAAGGCCATAGATATTTAATTTTACAAAATAATTGGATCTGGCACAAAAATCTTGGCAAGATGGGTGCTGCATTTGCTCTTAATGGAGAATGAACACAATTATGGGATTGATTCAGAGGCTGGTTTGGAAATTTTCTTTCATAAACCTCATGAGTTTCTGCATTGATACATAACTACGAACAAAACATGGATATCCTGCTATACTCCAGAATAAAAAAAATAGTAAAAACAGTGGGTTTTTAAAGTATGAAGAAGAGGAGATGATAAAATTGACAGACAAGGTAATGACCATGGGTGCACATCTGTGTGGTTTTGATGATGAAATTGACGGAAATACTGTAACATCTAGCCTATTTACCAAATTTGACTTCCAGTGACTTTTTTTATTTCCAAATTTGAAAAATCATTCATGGAACAAAGTGGTCATCTCTAGAACAAATGCCTATTTTGAGAACCCACTGAAATCTTACTTTTTGGGAAGCTTAAACACGGAGAAATACTAGAAAGTTTTTTAGATACAGACAGACAAAAAATTTAATGCTATAGCCGAGATTTGAACCACGGATCTCCTGGTCTCTAGCCGGTTGCTCTACATCTGAGCTACTATGGTAATATGCTGGCACAGCATTAAATTCCTCAACTGACTCGCATGTTTCCTGATAAACCTCAAGGTGATTTCAAATTATTTTGAGATGACATACCCCAATGGCACCTTAAAATGTCATAAGCACTAAATCTCAGGCTTCATAGTTTAGCCAGCTATTAGATAATTTTGTGTTAATTTAATTGTTTTTTCACACAAGCCATGTGTAGGACAGGAATTAGATAGGTAAAGTCAGACTGAAAAATTAAATGCCATAGCGAGGATTTGAATCATGGATCTCCCGGTCCTTAGCCTGTTGTTCTACCAATAAATTACAATGGCAATGTGCTGGCACAGCATAAAATTCCTCAACTGACTTGCATGTTTCCCAATAAACCACAAGATGATTTCAAATTATTTTGAGATGACATACCCCAATGGTGACTTACAATGTTGTAAGTACTTTTAAGCCCCAGGCTTCATAGTTTAGTCATTTTGTGTTAATTTAATTGTTTTTTCACACAAGCCATGTGTAGGACAGGAATTAAATAGATAGAATTCTCTCTGACTTCAGTCAAAATATACTTCTTATTAAGCCTCAAAATGTCATTACTTGATTTAAGAGACAGAAGTAGGACATAATTTAATAAAGCAAAACAGAAAAAACTGCATGCACAGAAGTGAACTTAGTAACATAAAAATACATACCGACTTTGAAAAATATGTACTGTGCTTCTTCAGCTTTATTAAATGCAGGGTCTTTTAAAATATTGTCACAATCCAAATTATCTTATGATTTCTCATCACTTTAAAAAATAATAAAAAAAAAATTGTAAAGCTGAAGAAAATACCATTAGTATTCTAGTACCCAATATTAACTACTTCATAAATTATAACTTTTCAAAATGTATTAAGTTTTCATTTGCCTCTACAGTCATGTTGTTAGGAATATAGCATTTACTGTTCCCCCAATGCTTTTAATGCCAATCTTGAATGCATGAGCCTTTTTAAGCAACATACACAAGAACGATTACACTGGACCTGGATGCTTCATGAATTCCATAGTGTTTCAGGATTTCTGTCACAGTTATTTATATTACCACATTAAATTATGCAGAGTAATGTAAGAATGGAGGTACAATTAAGGCAGTTTAACTACAACAGTTCAAGCAGAAACGGACACATTTAACCAGTGTTGCTGTTCTTACCATCATTTGCACATTCTTCGATGTTTAATGTGGGAAAAAAAATAACTTTATGAAATTAAATGGGGAAAAAGGAGGATAGAGATATGATAGATATTGGTACATCAAGAATATGTTAATGCATTTTGTAGTGGTACTAATTATTCTTGCCAATGAACAATGAGGGACACAAATTATAAATAACTTTCCTTTTCTCTTTTTAAAATGTCACCAGAAGTATTGACATTTCACAAAACCAACAATAATCTCCAAACTCTTAAAGGATAATTTCAAAAGAATGAGATGCTAAGATGTAGCAGATAATTGCTTCATAATCCAATGGTTTCTTTGATAATAATATTTGGATCAAGATAACAGTTTAGGGCTATTTGAGGTCCACAGCCCATCAAAAGATTCAAGTAGCAATGTTCAGTATAGTGGAAGAATGGGAGGTTTCGGCTGCAATCATTTCCTGAACTCTGTTGCTCTGACTGCCATAAATTTCAGCAGCTTACCTAGAACAGCATTTGCGTATTAGATGGTAATTTTCCCCTTTTTTACTTTTTCAAGTCTATCCCATTTCAAAATAAAACGGTTCAGAAAAGCTTGCTTTTTGTATACTAGCTACTGTTTCTTCTGGTTAGCCATATATGTGAGTTCTCCTACTCTCTATTTTAAACTACACAATAACTGACTCATGGAATTCACATTTTCATGCTTTTTTTCAGTTTGGAAAGCACTCCTTCTCATTCTCTGACAAGGGAAATGATACAGAGATAAACACACTATAGCAGACAATTTAAAAACTAACTTCATGTCTGATAATACCAAATGGACCTAAGATTGTACTGAGACCTTTCACAACTGCAAGTCATTAAGAATCTTTACAATGTTGTCTAACCAAAGTAACAAGCCACTGTCTGCTGACTGCTTATCTATTGATGCTTTAAGATTTTCATAACTATCAATGGCAGACAAATATTTTATTAAAGCATTGTTGATGAAACACATGATAGAGCAAGTCAATCGTATTAACACAATTTTTTAAAGGTAACAGCAATTACTAATGACAGCTTCAGGTTTTGCCATATCATTGTTCACTTCTGTCATGTGAATACTGCTGTTTTCGAGTTATATTTTTAGTGTTATCCACAATCATTTCTACCCCTGTAACCACAATCATTTCTACCCCTGTAAGGTGTGGTGGCCAAACCAAATTTATTTTTTTAAATTTCCCACCTATTTGTATTAAATTTACAAACAATGGGAAATTTAAAAAAGAATGTGGGCCAAATTTGCCAGCATAGGGAAATCTTGAGGTGGCTCATTAGCGATGGAAAAAAAAAATTCAAGTTCTCCCGAGAGGTCTTTCAAATCTTTCTTTCATGAATTTTACAACCAAAACATGCCTCATTATGCTATCTGACCTGGGGTCTCTTTATCATTGTTCTTAACCAAGTTTAATTTCTGGTCTTTTTTCATATAGGTAAGTATGTATTTTTCCTTTGATGTTTTGTAGGTGATCTCAACATTATCTTCCTTCTCCCATTAATGAAACTTTCATCATATGACACTAAGCAAATGTCTTAATTAGATTTCAACTGATGCCAGTGGTCACTGCAGATTTTAGGTACACTAATATTAGTATCTAACAAATAAACTTGCATGCAGTCTTATCCTTATACTCTAGTAATGAAAACTGCATTATTGAAAGGCATGAAGTTTGCCAAGATGTGTACCAGTTTATACAGAATTAAAGGTTTTTGGAGCATCAATCCACTTAAAATCATTGAAGGGTTAAAAAGGTATGATTTTGATAAACAGAAGGGAAAATGTTGCATGACCATTTATTATTAGAGTAAACACTTGCAAATATGCTCTTTCAGAATGTGTTTTAGATCTTATTACAAATGACATACTTCAAGTTTCCTTTATTATGTGTGATTGAATGTCTCAGTTTCACGATAATATCATATTTTCAGCATTATAATAAGAGATCCATTTCCTTTCATTCATGTTAAAAGAAGCCTCAAGAGTTTCTGTTGCATGAATTTCTATAGTTGCAGATGCAACATGTTGTTGAAATAATTTGGTCAAAGAACTGTTACATTTATTAATTGCAAAACATATTTCTTTCCATAAATAGATTATATGATTTCTGTAAAATGTACATTATTAATGTTCACAAAATCATCAAATAAAATTATTTTACATTTATTTGTTTGTTTTATTGTAGGCATGCAAAGTTGAAGAATTAGGTCAAGTAGACTTTGAAGAGGAAATCAAGAAAAGATTTAAAATGGTGTATGTTCCAAATTGGTTCAACGTGGATTTAAAAACAGGAGTATGTATTTATGACTACTTCATAGCATGACTCATATGTGCAAGTACTAAACAACTTGTAATTGCTTGCTGAGGGAATTTAAAGCAACAGCTGTTATTGTTTACATCATTGTTCAGAAGCATGGGGAATCAACCAACATACATGCAGGAATGTTCACAGTGTATATCCCATCAGGATAATGAAATTTCTGATCATTTAATATGGACATTTGCTTCCCTCTTCACTAGCTCAGCAAGCTCATGTCAGGAATGGGAATGCACCATTAGCTATACAAGGGTCAGCTGATAAGTCATGGGCATCACACAGATATGGCACCACTAGGCCAGTTAAATGGTAGCATCGTATAGCTACCTGTTTAACTGGCCTATCACAACTATCGTATTTAACTCTAGACTACAGTTGCCACAGTGGAAATCTTTACATGGTAATAAAAACAACAAATGCTGACTTTACATGGTTTTATTTTTAACTTCTGTGTACAATTGGTACTTCGTCATATTTCCCTTAACTTGTATCACTTTCATGAGCCTCCTAGGCATCAAGTTTGTTAGATTTTCAAAATACTTTTTGTCCATTTCCACCCATATCTTCAATACTTCCTGCAGCTCCTTAATATTTGATGGTTGCAGCTCTTCTATTTTATCTTTCATTTGATCCCAAGCATTTTCTATTGGAATTAGGTCAGGAGAGTTGCCAGGCCAGTCAAGTACAGGTATATTATTGTCTTTTAGAAACTTCTGAACCATCTTTGTTCTATGAGCAGGGGCACCATCCTGTATAAAGTATGAATTGGTGAAAATGTGACCAAATGCTGTTGCAACACTTCTAAATAACTACTTCCGTTCATTGTTATGTTCTTAGGGAGAAAGTACAAGCCACCTCTATACCATAATTACCACTAAAAGCACTCCTTTCTATCACATTTTCTGGATTTTTAACAGTTTTGATGGTAAACTTTGGATCATACCTTGACACATTTTTTGGCCGTCTCACCTTTTTGGACTTTTCTCTGACCAATTTGAAAGTGCTTTCATCAGAAAACATTACTCTGTGCCAGTCCTCTGATGTCCAGTGCTGATATGTTTTGTAGAACCTTAATCTTTTCTTCATCATAACTTCAGTTAGAAGAGGCTTCTTGGCAGCACATCGAATTGGTAAACCTATGTCTTTTTGAAGCCAATGCTGAATGATCCAGATTGCAACACTGTTGAGCAAGTCCGGATGATTCTTCTTTAACCTGGGTGCTGTAATGCATGGATTAGCCATCACTTCACGTTTTAGAAGGTCATCTTTCTTTTACCACCTGAGCCTGTTTCTCGATTTGGTGTGGTGCCACATGGCAAAGGTGCTGCTGCTTTTTTTAGGTTGTAAATCGCTTGTCTTGAAACCTTTAGATCAGCAGCTACATGAATTACAGAGGTACCTTCCTCTAGCAAAGTTAAAACACAAATCTTCTCCTCAGAAGTGAGTTTCTTGCATCTTATTTGTATATTTTATGCAGAAACACACATCTTCAAAAACAGCCCTCAGATTCAAAATTGGATGAAAACAACACACAGCAAATACAGGAGGCAGACTGAGACCTGAACTGCTAATGTAAGCAATTTGCTGCTATGCATTAGAGAATCACGTGATTTGTAGCTCCGCCCGCCTTTTTTGTATAGTGGTGGGAGAGGAGCACATTGTCTATGTAAAGATTTTCCTTGCATTTAAAATGTAAAGATTTCCATTGCAGCCACTGTAGATGGTATCCATAGTTACAGGTCAATAGCTTGTTTAGTTTTTGAATGACAGCATTTTAAACGAGACAACTTTAGAGTTTTCACGAAAATGGAGGATTTGGAAAAACGAGCAGTGAATAAATACTTCCATTTGAAAGGCCTAACGCTTAAAGAAATCAAGGAGGAAATGGACAGCACATTGGAAGGATCTGCCCCTTAAAATTCAATGATTAAAAGGTGGGTTGCAGAGTGTAAAATAGGACGTATGAGCACTAGTGATGAGCCTAGCTCTGGACACCCTGTAGAAGTGACAACTCCAGAGTCATTGAAAAAATTCATGGTTTAGTACTGAAAGACTGCAGATTAAAGTTGTTTGAGATAGCAGAGGCTGTAAACATATCAAAAGAATGTGCAGGTAATTTTTAAGTAATGTTTTGGGCTTTCACAAGGTCTGTGCAAGATGGGTGCCACGTTTGTTGACACCTGATCAAAAGTTGCAAAGAAAAACTGTTTCTGTTAAGAATGTGGAGCTCTACCATAAAAATTCCAGTGAATTTTTGAGACAGTTTATTACCATGGGATGCATCTTGGATACATCACTACGAACCAGAAAGTAAATCACAGTCAAAACAGTGGATTGTGCCAGGTGAACCAACTCCATAAAAAGGCAAACTCCAAAATTTTGTCAGCTAACAAGGTTATGGCGAGTCTTTTTTTGGGATGCACAGGGAATTAATTTTATTGATTACTTGGAAAAGGGTAAAAGTATCACTGGTGACTACTATGCAAGCTTACTGCAACATTTGAGTGGTGAGGTGAAAAGAAAACGACCTCACAAAAAAGAAAAAATCTTGTTTCATCACAACAATGCTCTGGCCCATCGTTCAGTCATTGCAATGGGAAAAATGTACAAATTGAGGTTTGAATTGCTTGAACATCCACTCTATTCACCAGATTTAGTACCCAGGGACTACCACCTATTCCAAAACGTCAAAAAAGTTCTTGGAGGACGAAGATTTCACTGCAAATGCCTTTCTGGAGATTATGTTGAGAAATAAAGCAAAAAAAAAAAAAAAAAAAAAAAAAAAAAAAAAAAAAAATGTTTTTTAAATGCTGTTTTCATTCAGAGGCCCGGGACTTATCAGCCAACCCTAGTGCACTGTTATTGTTCCTTTATGCAGTATAGTAAGATAGTAATTTCATGAAAACAAGATATTTGTTCTAAAATTAATTATTTAACATTGGAATTGTGGCGACTCTAATAATACCTAACTGCAGGAGGGATCATTTTGACACCAGCAATAGAATACATACACAGATGGTCTACACTAAAACTGAATCACTTTAATCTAATTTAGATCATTATTTGTAACAATAAATAGCGGTATTTAACATTTTTCTTTAATAACTGAGGCACTTTGCATAACCTTAGCTTTGGTTTTATGTTGTGCTTCTTTATCCTATACACACTTTGCACATGTGATTTTTACTTTTCTTGCACATTTTCCACACACAGATTTTTTTTATACACATCACAAACATTGCTGGTTTTGTTTTCTTTGCACAGACTGATCTGGCATTTCCTCCAAATTTTGGTTGGTGTTTGCCCTTCTGGTTTCTTTTTCTTGCTTAGTTCTTTTACAAGCTTAAGGATGAACATTTTTCTTACCACCTTTGTACCTCTTACCTGTTTGTAAATGATGTGTGTGTGTGTTCGTGTGCGCATGCTTGTGCTTGTGCGTGCGCGCGTGTTGCTATGCCATATGCTAGGATGGACCTTAAGCAAGTATTTCCTTGCTATGATTTTCCTATTCATACTCTGACATTTTTTACAGTCATCGTTTTTCGCTACCTCATTGAGTCTAGTAAGGGTTAGGCCTGCTCTGTTATACCCTCTAACTTAATTCCCCTTTCAAAGGTAGTCTTAAAACACTTTTTGGAGTCATTAGAGCTGTAAGTCAGCTTAATCTTCATGCTACCACTAGGAAAAAAGCTTCCTAAATTTTATTTATCTCATTCTTGTACTGAAATGTGCAATAGATTTAACATAAATTATGTTGTAACTGTGAAATGGACACTAGTAACAAATAGAAAAATATGCAGAATAACTGCCACACGCTTGGGACTTCTATGGTGTAATATTATTTTGTTTTGGCGCTTAAATCTTATTTGCTTACTTACAGATAGATGATATCATTATCTTGAAGAGAACAAGGAAAAGTTTGAGATAACAATGCAATTAATGCATCACATTATGGAACTTGCAATGAAGTGCAAGAAACACCCTTGCTAAGAATCTTTAGCATGAGTAATCTGTAGTAGGTTAACATTTTCCATGGTGTAAATTTGTAATTACTTGTTTATTTATGCATTTACATGAGGAAACAATCTATGATCTGTTAAATTTGCCTATCTATTTTAAGGAAGTGAATTTATCATGTTGCTTATTTGTACATATACATGAGCAAAATCTTTACCATGAGTAATCTGTAGTAGGTTAACATTTTCCATGGTGTGAATTTGTAATTACTTGTTTATTCATGCATTTACATGAGGAAATAATCTATGATCTGTTAAATTTGCCTATCTATTTTAAGGAAGTGAATTTTATTACGTTGCTTATTTGTACATTTACATGAGCAAAAGCAAATTCATGACAGTTTTACAGCAAAAGAAAGCTTTAATACTTTTTACCTGTAAAAGATCACAGTGCTTTCGTTTCCAAACTTCCCAGTCTAAATAACTATTTAAATTTAATTTAATGTAAACAAAAAACATGTTAATTTATAGTTATTGAGGGAAAAGCTTAAAACTGCTCTTAATTGCATTTTAGGTTTCACTCCCTCAACCCCAGCCAACTCCACTTTCAAATTTCAGATAGCACCCATATATTTTTATACTTAAATATGAAAATATTCATTTGTGTATTCATCTCATCTATTGAGTTTAAATCTTTTGTTTTAAATCATTACCTAACAACCTGCATTGTTGTTTTTGTGGAAGACCATTTTGAATACATCTTGTATAGTAAATGTTTTTAAAATGGTGTATTTCATTCAGGAGAGAACAGGAATCATATGTATTTGTGAAACTGAAAAACCATTGTGCCAGCAAAACTGCTCTACTGTAAATAAGAGGCATCCTGAAAAAAACATAAGCCACTGATATGTTCTAGATCTAGTACATAAATTTTAAGAAACTGGTCCTGTGTGCAATTAAGTTAGTAAACAACCTAGAAAACTCAATAAATTTTGCAGATTGAAATATTAGGTAATTTTAGTATTGAACACATCATGCCCATTCCAAAAGTATCTTCTCTAACAAAACATTTGGGTTGGTTCCATAGATAAAGTGTTAAAAATTAACAAATGTTATACCTAAATAATACAAATTCACCAGCAGCTCAGCAAAGGCAATTTTGTGAACAGATGTCTCAGAAAATTTAAAATGATCCAAATTTGATACAAAATACTTATTTTAGTGATGAAGCGATGTTTCCCTAAATGGGTTTGTCAACAAACACAATTGTAGGCACTGGGACATGAAAATCCTCACATGTTTTGTGAAGCTAATACTCAGTTTCTACAAAAGATTAATATGTGGGCTGAAATTATGGGGCTGATGTTGCTGGAATAGTATACACCATTTTACAAACATTTAATATACTCGAAATGTTCAAAATGATCTTCACAATTAAGAATAATTTAGGTTGCTAAGCAACAATATAAACCAAAAGATGTAAGATAAATGAATAAGATGAATAAACAATTGAAAGCTCTTTCATATTTAAGTATAAAAATATAGGGTGTGTTATGTGAAATTTCAAAGTGGGGTTGGCTGGGGTTGGGGGAATGAAACCTATAATGCAATTAAAACCAGTTTTAAGCTTCAATACCCAAGTTGACATTACATGTTTTAGGACCCCCTGTATCTAAAAAAAAAAAAAAAAAATCTGCGTGTGCGTGCATAGCTTAAAAACGAAGAGATCGTTAAATACCTTGGAAGATACTTTGGTATCTTCCAAGGATGCAACACAAAGATTTTCAAGAAAATTCCCCCACCCCAAACTACCCTTTGCATGGAAAAATTGTCGAAAATTTTGTTTTTCTCAAAAATGGCTCTTAACGATTTTGGTTAAAATACCACAAATTAAAGCCATTTCCATCACAAATAAAATGTATATCTTGAATTCGCTGGGAGTAGCTTCTGAAGACCTGTTTATTATGGATGAATTTTGCATAACTAGTAAACTGTAAGAGATAGACAAAAACTTTCTCACAAAAAATCTAGATCTTTTAAAAATACACAATATATGTTATATACATTTTTTTTTCATGGAGTGGACTGTTTTCGAGGTATTCCTTGTTATTACTTTCAGTTTTAAAATACTTATAACATTTCTCATGCAGGAACTTTTCAATATCAGTTCCATAGGAACCACATTTTAAAACATTTGATTGTTGGTTTAGACTAGTGTATTCACTTATTTCCCTTCTACTTTCATGGAACTAAACAGTATGATTGTTTCTGGTAATGCTTAGCTCGATTAGCATGAAGTAGATAGAAGAATAAGCTTATTAACAATAATTTGTTTCAAAGATATAGAGATAGTCATGTGAATAGAACAGATTTTTTTTTTATTTAAATAGTTATTTAGGCTAGGAAGCTTTGATATGAAAGCCCTGTATAAAGAAACCTACATAAACTACCAGTAGTCTTTGTGTATTGTCAACTATTTAAAAAAAAAAAAAGAAAAAAACTTGCATTGGCTTCATGGTATGTGTTTTAACCTGTTAGCCTTATAATCCATATTGAATATTGATTGGATGGAACTATTTGTGTAAGGCATTTATTGGGTTTACCCCAGACTCATTTTACCACTAATTTCAAACACAATCCCAGCTGATGTTATTGCAGGGGTTAAAGGACATGGAAACTTTCCCACTCCTCTATTACACTACACACATGCACATGTGAGCACACCACATACACACACATGCACTCCAATTTTTTGGCCCGAAGCAACCACTGTGGTGGCAATGTGGCCAAATGGTTAAGAGTGCTGGGTTCAGTCCCAGGAAACCTAATGTGGGATTTGTGGCAGACGAAGCAGCATCTGGGTGGGTTTTCTCCAGCTTCTCCAGTGTTCCCCACCTTTCATTCCAACAATTTCTCCATTATCATCTTTCCTGTCATCCATTTCACCATCATATTATCCACTTTCTCACTTTCATAACAGGCATCAATTTACTCCTCTATCCTGGCTTCTCTTTGATCCAGAGTGCCTGTTCTCTTCAACAGGCTACTGACCCCAGGATTTGGCTTGTAAGTGCTACGGCTGTAAGTCCTGCATACAAGGAGGGTGAAGAAAGAGAAAAAGAAAAAAAAAATAACCCCTGCTTGTGAACTTTATAAGTAGAGCCCTAATTTCAAGTGTTTATTTTGGTTAAAATAGGTAGGCAAAAGGGCACTTAAAATACAGAAGTAGGTAGTACTAAATTTAAAATAGGTATTAAATAAAAGAGAAAGAAAACATTGACTAATCGCACTAGTTGTTAATGAAAATAGATATCTAAAATAATTTGTTTATCACTTAACACTTTTACTTTCTCTCCTGGTACTTGCAGCAGTTGGTTTTCTGCATCTTCAAAGATTGCTATGGATGGCACTAGTGTATCAGCTTCTTTTTTCTCCATCTTCAGAATTGTTTTCAGTACCACAATATAGTGTGCTGTTCTGAACTTCAAATCATTGATGACTACAGCAACTTCTTTACTTTGCAAACTGAAGTGACTTTGTCTTCTAATAAAACAGCAAATGCCTCACACACTTTGCCCAAATTACTAATGTAGTATACAGGTTTAGAGATCCAGGTCCCCATATGGTGAGAACTGGTTTTGGAGCTAAGGAGAGCATGAGTGCAACATCCTTAAAAACCTGCATTGAGGAAAATGATTTTAGGATTTGGTGTTTGATACCAACTTATCCACAAGAGGATACAAACTTCTTCCTTCTTCATCATTGATTCTGTGCAATACGTGGGCTAGACATGTGAGTTTCAGCATTTCAGGGCTTTGGCTGCCTTTTTCATGTAAGGTACCTCATGTGACAAAAAAGCAAGACATCAATATGCCGTATTCCATGTGGCCAGAGTATCATTAAAAAAATTGTAAACAATTGTGTCTTTGTGGAACCTTTGTTCTCTCCATCTCTTCTGTTATCAAAAGAATTACTGCAGGGTCACTTTGTATTGCTTCCATTGTTCTGATCATGTTGGCCACTATAATATTACATTGCATCAATTTTCTTCTTCTTCTTCTTCTTCTTCTTCAACTTCCCTAGTCTACCACTATAGCGGGGTTAGGGGAATGCCTCGGATCCATTTCCTGAACTCAGTTCTATCCTCTGCCAATCTATTAAACTGATCCCAAGTCTTTCCTCCATTTGCTACCACTCTTTCGATCCCTTCTTCCCAGGTTATCCTTGGTCTTCCTATCGGATTTCTTCCCAACTCTCATAATCTTATGTATCTTCCAGTCTATACTCATCCTTTTTACATACCCAAACCATGTAAGTTGTCTATCTTCAAACCTCTTTCTTATAGATTACTTTTAGTACCTCTCTTATCCTTTCATTTCTAACTCTATCTTGCCATGTCTTTCTTGCTATCCTTCTTAAGCTTTTCATTTGCATTGCATTTACCATGCTTAACTCATTTTTTTGTTAATACCCAGCTTTCACTTTCGTAAACAAGTACTGTTACAATTCATGCTGTGTTTTCAGCATAAGCTAAGATCTGAGAATATATTCCTACTACTGACTTACTAGTTCTCATTTTACACGTCTTCATTACTTCATCCATGAATATTGTAAATAGCAACGGGCTTAAACTATCCCCTTGTTTAACACCTTTTTTCCATTGGGAATGGTTCCGAGATCCTACCTTTTAATCTTACAATGTCTTCTACCTTCTGGAATGTAGATTTGATTGCCCTTATTAATTTTAAAGACACCTTCCATTCTCTTCTCTTGGTACCGAGTCAAAGGCTGTTTGCAAATCCAAAAAATGCCAGATATGCTGATTTGCCTTTACTTACTCATCCATTTTTCTGTAACTCTCAATGCAAACATCTGGTCTTGAGTCTCTTCCAGTTCTAAATCTGTTCATCTTCTAGGTCCTCCTCCATATATCTCCTCAATTTCCTTTCCAAAATTTTTGTATATAACTTCATAGTTATATTTATTAAGCATGCTGCTCTATAATTCTCACATTTATGTGACTTCCTTTTTGTATATGGGCATTATTATGTTTCGGTTCCACTCAACTGGGATATATTCCTCCCTCCATGTTGTTTTAAACATTTCCTTCAGCTGATCAATCATAACCTTACCTCCAGCTTTAATCATCTCTGGGACTATTCCATCTACTCCTGCTGCCTTGCAAATTTTCATTTGTTGCACAGCTATCTTTACATCCCAGTAATCAATATCCAAATCTGCCTCTTCCTCTTCCTACCTATCCTTATTATCATTCCTGTTATTATAGTTGTTGGTCTCTATTTCCATCCTATCCCCTTTGTTCCTAAATTTCTCTTCATAATAACTTCTCTGTACTTCTAATACCTCCTGTGTTTCCGTTTTCAGTTTGTTTTCTTTGTCCTTTATACTATACACCTTCTTGCCATGTTTTCCTCTTAGTTGTTTCATAGTCTTCCAAAAGGTCCTTTTATCATGCTGAAAATTATCTTTTATCTTCTCTTCAAATTCTTTCCAAGTTTGTCTTTTGGCTCTTTTCACCGTTTTACACTCCTTTTTCTTTTTATCATATTCTTCTTTATGTCTAGGATTCTTGGTGCTCAAATACTGTTTCTATGTTTTTTTCTTCTCCTTCACAGCTTTTTGTACATCTTCACTCCACAAATTTGTTGCCTTCTTCCCATCCCTCACTTTTTTCATGCTACATACTCCTTCACTAGCCATCAAAGTATCTTCTTTGAGGGAGTTCCATTTATCCTCTACTGTATCCTCTACAGTACGTCTCTCCCCTATTTTTTGTTCCAGTTTCTTTCTAAATTCTTCTCTTTTGGTTTTTTCTTGGAGCTCTTTCCATCTTATCCTTTGGTAGCCAGTCTGCCTCCTGCATCTGTCACCTGCAAAAGTCATATCCGTTGTCAGAAGGAAGTGGTCTGTAGATAATTCCGCTTCTACATATTATAACTTTTACATCTCTGCAAGAATTGTACAATTCATACATGAATACTTTCATATTGGGTGGACTTAAATGTAATTTGGTGTATAGGTTTATGTTTGTAGTATGAATTAGCTATGATCATTCTGTTGCGTATACATAAATCAATTATTCTATTTCCATTTCTATTTAATGTAATTTCTCCACCATAAGGACTAAGAGCCTTTCTGCTAATCCTCCTGTCATTTCCTACACGTCCATTTAAGTCCCCCATTATGATTACTTTTCTCTTACTCCTTTCTGCTTTATCTATTAAGTTTTGTAGTCTGTCGAAAAATACTTTCTTTTCTTCTAATTCAGAATCATCTGTAGGCGCATAAGCCTGGATGAGAGTCAAGGGGATTTCTAATTCCACATCTATAGACATCAGTCTCGAGCTATATACTTTTCAAGATGTCACTTTCTTGTTTAATTCTTCAGTTACAATTATGGCCACTCCTTCCTTGGCCCTTTCTTTCCATGGTATTTCTACATATCTTATTTCATAATTACCTTGTAATGTTTGGGTACCACGTCCCTTTTTTCCTACCTCACTGACACCCAACACTCCAATCTTATATTTTTTATTTCCTCTGTCATCTCTACTTCTTTTCCAACTATTGTTTTTATGTTCCAAGTTCCAATTCTTAATCCATAGTTCTTGCGCAGTCTTCGTCTATTTGTGCATCCATTCCAAGACTTTCATTATTTTTTTGAATCCAACTAGGGAATAGCCCAATGCTTAAGGTCCCCATTTACCCTTGGGAACACAGGTAATCCTCAGCTATTGAGGTAGGATTTTGGCATTTCCTCCAAAATCCAAAAGCTCTTGATTTTGCCGACATTACTCGGGAGGCTTAATTGCAGTGGTTTCCCACTCGGCAATGGGGTCGCCACACCCCTATGCCACATCAATTATTTCATCAACAAAAATCCAGATTTTCTTTCCTGCTACTCTGTTTCAAATTGTTTGCAGTGCCTCTTCAAAGCGGACATTGAAGTAAGTTATTTTGAATGTGGATTTTGCTGGAATCTCTTATTTAGTGTACTTTTGCAGAAAAACATCCTGAGGGGCTGGTTTTCCGAAATGGAATTATTGAATCCAAGTAAGCCTTGAATAGATCCAGGGAAAATTGAGATGTTTACTGGGTGTTCAACCTGCTTTTATATAAAAGTGATCTTAATTGTGGACATTTTAAAAACCCTACATTTTGTTGAATAATAAAATATGTTTTACTTTCTCTAGCATGTGTGTACAATGTACATATTAGGTAGAGAAGGTATTCCACCAAAAATTTACAGGGTAACTTCAACATAAATGCTTGTTTTAAGGACCCCTGAATCCAAAAAAGCATTGGTCCATGTGTGTTTGTGTTGTATGTATGGGTGCATGCGTTGGTGGGTATTTGTGTTGGGAGGTATATTTCTGTAGACAGCATAAGTAAAAATTGTGACACAAAGATTTCAAGAAAATCCTCCACCCCAAACTAACATTTACCTGGAGCATTTGTAGAAATTTTGGATTTATTAAAGATGATTTTGATTAAAATGTATACTAAAGATATTTATATATAACTCCTTGGCATGACAGCTCACGGGGAACCTTGGCCTACTGCCCGGCCGCTGCGTCCCCCATCTCGGTCCACCACAGACATCATGGATGGGGTGCAGTATTGGAGGGTGAGACATGGTCAGTGCCTCGAGTCCCCCCGGCCGGTTAATGCGGTCCTCATGACCTGGAGTAGCTCCTCAATTGGCCCCCCAGGGACCTTACGAGGCTGAGTGCACCCTGGGCCAGGTCTCTCAGTGGGGGAAGAATCCCCACGCTGGTACTGGGGATCGAACCCAGGTCTCCTACTTGGTAAGCAGCTGTGCTACCACCGCGCTAAGGAGACGACCATTAAAGATATTTACAAAAAAAAAAGAAAAAAAGAAAAAAGAAAATTACACCAAATTACTTGGAAATAGTTGCTGAAGTCCTCTTTATTCTGAATCACTTTGCATAACTGGTAAACTATAAGAGACAACAGCTTACTACACAAAAAATGTGGATCTTGTTAAAACATACAATTTATACCATATACAGCGTTTTTATAGGGCTAATCATTTCTTGAGATATTCTCTGCTATTAAGTTCTGTTTTAAAATACTGTAACAAAACTCTTAGTTGACTCAAAATTGGCTACAAATAAAGTCTTCAATTGAGTGCTGCACAACAATATACTCGATGCTTTGACTTATAGACAGCAGCTTTCTCATGCCACTGCATGCTAATACTCGCAGTTGAACACTGACTCAAGTTTCACTAAGTTACCTTACAACTCTTCCTTATAAAGCTGTGAATAATATCACACAAGTTTCTAGAAGCCAGTGGAAGCTGATGTTTCTGGTGCATGTCTGTAACATTGTATTTACAAGGATTCTGGTTACCAGAGTCACACTTCCTTTGTTTACCACATTCCAAGGCCTCCAGTTGCACAGCTGCATAAACCAAGCTTTCTGCAAACATGAGAATGGCTGCAAACATATGTGGCATTTTGTGGGCCAGCAAGGCAGTCACATTGATCCCTCCTCACCCTTATCAGCACAATCATAGCAGGCTAGATGATCCAAGTGTACTACCAGCCACTCCCTTTGGAGTTGCCTGTGGATACGATCGACAACATCATTTATCTTCATCACTATAAAGTATGGCCCATGCCAAGGGTCAGCGTCCCTTGGTCTGGATAGGGACACAAGATCATCTTGCTGGAAGCTTCGGCTGTTGGCCTGCCAGTCATAATGAATCTTCATCTGGTCGCTTGCTACCTGGCTGTTTTGATGGGCCAACTTATGCATTCAGTCTACGAGAGTCTCCACTTAGTTGACTGTTGACTATTCTGTCCCAGGAGGATTCCCAAACATCAGGTCACATGGTAGACGCAGCTCTCTGCCAAAGACCAAACTGGCTGGTGTCAATATGGTGGTGTCATGGGTTGAAGAGCAGTGTTCCAGAAAGAAAAGTGGCACCCTGACATGCCAGTCTCTCTGGTAATTAGCCACAACCTTGCTCAAATTTTCTTCTAAGAGTCTTGATGGACCACTCAACCATGTCATCTGACTGTGGGTGGAGAGGTGTTGTGTATGTCTTGTGCATTCCAAGTTGCTCCAGTGTTTCCCTCATGAGACTGGACTCAAAGTTGGTGCTCTGATCACTGTGTAGTTCCATTGGTATCCCATAGCGACAAAACAAACAAGGCAGTATGAGAAGTTCTTGGCCCCATGGTTAGAAATGGCATTAAGAAACAGCCTAAGAGATACCATACCTTCAGGAATCCTCTATGGAAAATTTTACATCCAGAGATAGTACCCACAAGTGCAACTGAAATATAAAAAGTAATACAATCCCCTTAAAGGCAAGAATTCATCAGGATATGGTGAAATAAGTACAAAAACATTAAAGGTATGTGCTGATATTATTTGCGAACCTTTAAGTCATATGTAACATATCCTCCTCAACAGGGGCATTCCCAGACAGATTAAACTATTAAGCCATTATACAAGAAAGAACAAATCTCAGAAATGTCAAACAGTAAACCAGTATCCTTAGAGCTTTTTCCAAAGTATTATGTATAAAAGAATTATCACCATCTAGATAAATATAATATTTTAGCAAAAGAGCAGTTTTGATTCAAGAAGAGCATACCAACCGGAAATGCAATCTTCAAGTTAACTAATGAAATTCTTAATGCCTTGGATGGCAAACTTAATACATTAGGAATATTCTGTGATCTATCGAAGGCGCTTGACTGTGTTAATCATAAAATACTTCTATCAAAATTATCACACTACAGAATTAGGGGCAAAGGGCATCAATGGATTACATTTTACTTATTGGACAGAAAGCAAAAGGTTATAATAAATACTTAAAATAATAGCATTGCATATTCTGAATGGTCTTAAATAAAGCATGGTGTTGCACAAGGTTCTGTTCTGGGTCCCCTGTTTTTAGTGTATATAAATGATCTACCTGTAGTAATAAACAACAATGTCTATCCAACTCTTTTTGCGGATGACACACGTATTATAATTAAAGAACACAATGTCAGTCAGCTCTCAGATTCAATTCATAAAATCTTCAACACACTAAATAATTGGTGTGAAAGTAACAAATTCACATGAATTTTGAAAAAAATTAACTACATTAATTTTTGCACAAAGCATAAAAACACGCAGACCTAAGGATAGAATATGAAAATGATCCAATTGCAGAAACCTGCAATACAAAATTCCTGGGTGTTCTTATCGATCATAACATGAATGTGAAACACCATATTGATTATATCTTGCTCAAACTGAGCTCTGCATGTTTTGCAATCCGATATTTAATTCAGCTTATAAATAAGAGCATACTAAAAACAGCTTATTATGCATATTTTCATTCACTGATGACCTATGGAATAATATTTGGGAAAAAGTAATAATAATAATGGCAGGGGCAAGACAGTCAGCTCCTACAAACTGATTTTCAAAATGTTTGGAATTTTACCATTAGCCTGTAACTATATTCTAGTCATATTGTCATTTGTAATAAATAACCCAGAAAAGTTTTAAAAGTTGAAGTTTTAAAAAAAATGCAGATATTCATGACAGAGAGACCAGACATAGACCAACAAATAATTTGCAGTCATTCCAAAAAGGGTTTACTACAAAGGAGCAGGTCTTTAATTTGCTTCCCTTTTCTATAAAAGAATTGCATATGAACAAAATAAGTTTAGATCGGAATTAAAAAGATACCTTATTACTCACACATTCTATACAGAAGAGGATTTCATTCAATCAAAAATGACTGGTAATAATGTACCATTGTAAATATAATAAACATGAATATTTGTACACATATATGAGTATGTTTTTGGAAACAGACCTGTAATTGTAAATTATGCAAAACAGACACCTCTGAAAAGTCATTGTCAGAGTTATCATTTATAAATAAATGTTTTAATAATTATAAATAAATGTAATTCTTGATATGATCTACATCCTAGAGTTTGGGCATAGAATGTAATCTCAAAATAGGATCTACGGATTGAAATGTTGTGTGTGTGTCTGTCCCTCTCCCTCTCATGCCTGAAGTAATCCATGGCAACCAACAATTGTTGCCCCTACCTGAGAGAGGGAATGTCCCAGCTGTGTCAATGGCTATGCATTCGAAGGGTGCTCTCACATTATACTGCTGCTTATGACCCCATCTCATGGTCTGTGGACCACTATTTGCCAGACACAAATGACATTGGTGACACCAACTCTTAAAGCCTGCCCATAGTCTCAGCCATTTGTACCTTTGTCTGAGCTTGTGAATGGTTTGGTTGCATCCCAAATGTCCTCCCCAAGTTCCTGCATGTCACTGGCATCAGTGTTCAAAATAAAGTGCAACCAGGTTGTGGAAATCCTAAAATAGGAGCACTGCGGTGTACAGAATTTAGTGCCTGGAATGCGCTCTCTGCCTCTTCTGACCACATGTAAGGCTGATGCTCTTCCATCTATTGAGTGAAGGGTTTTGTGATGTTGGAGAAACCTCTAGCAAACCAGTGGTAGTAGCTGCATAGGCCAGGAAACTTTGCAGCTCTCGTTTGTTATTTGGGTGAGGCCAGTCTCTCACTGCCCAAGCTTTCACCAGATCCATGGCCAACCCAGATGGTGAGGGTATGTTGTCCAAGCAGTTCACTTCCTTGCAGAAGAGTTGGCACTTCTTCATGTTCAGCTTCAACTTAGCTGCCTGCAGCCTTTGCAGAATCTTAGCAGATTTTTGAGATGTTCTTTGAAGTTTTGCCAACAAGGATGATGTGTAACAGTTAGAGTAGGCAGGCATCATAAGTCATCCCTTTGATCACTGATTCCATGATGCACTGGATGGTGGCACAACCATAAATTGTCAAAATCCTTGGCCAGTCAAGAATGTGATCTTCTCTGTCTCTGAGATCTAGGGTCACTTGCCAGTATCCCGATTTCAAGTTCAAAGTCAAGAACCACTGAGCACCAGCAGGTGTATTCGGGGTATTGACAATCCACAGTCCTTTCTGATGAAGTGGTAAGCCCTAAGCCACATCAGGTTTGATTACAATCATGGCTGCACCTGTGTCTACTAGTATTGGGCACAGCTTCCCTTGTATCCAGCTGTCTGTGATGATGTTGTCTTCCATTCTTCTGCCTAAGACATGTAACATCTCTTAAAGTGTTGGGAAGATGAGGCTGACATGCCCCTTGCCATGCCAGTACTTGCTCTTCTTCTGCCTGCTTACCATCTTGCAATGGACTGTCCTTCACTAGGTGACATAGCTAGCTACACCCCCAGTAAATGCCACTTAGAGGTCATCATTGTCTCTGGGTTTATTCTCTCTCCCTGGCTTAGCAAATATATACTGCTTGTGTTAGAAGTGGGTGTGTTTTCAGTTTCTCTTTAATTTTCTCCATGTTGAATTGAATCCTCGATTTCATTTTCTCATCTATTTTCTGCATTCTTGATGTCATTTTTGTCTTCATATCTTTAATTTCAGCCAACAAACTTTTCGTTGTCTCCTTCATCTTAGTGTAAAAATCCCTCTCCTGTCAACAGTGTAATAAGTCTTTATTGATTCAAAATTGGTTACAATTGAATTCTTCAGTGATGTGCAGCGCAACAATTAACTAAACGCTTCAACACATAGGCAGTAGATGGCTTTCTCATTCTACTGCTTGCTCACCCCACTGCACACTAACCCTCACAGTCGAACATTGACTCAATACTATGTACTTGGCTTGTAACTCTTCCTTTTATAACCATACATGACAGCACAGAACTATCTGGAAGCTTGTGGAAATCAAGGTTCTAGCGCATGTATGTTGCATTGATGTGTCATATTATAAAGATTCTGGTTACTGGTATTGCACTTCCTATGTTAACCCATTCGAAGGCCTCCAGCCCCACAACTGGACATACCAAGTCTTCTGCAAATATAAGAACAGGGGCAAATACATGCAAAATTGTACAGGTTGGCAAGGCAATCATAGTACTTAACATTTTCTCAAACAGAAAGTCCTCAACCATTTGATATCTCTTTCCATTTACTCCTTAGTATGGAAAGAAGCCAAACTTCAATGACAATCACATGGTGAGAGCTTTTAAAAGATTTAACTATTGCTTTAGCGTAGTGTATTCCCTTATTTCCTCTGTAGTTATAAGGAGTAATGGGACCATTTCTACTAATATTTAAATTATTTAGCATGTGCATAAAAAATCTCCTTAATAGATTTACAATTTATCACCTATTCAACACCAGCCATTTTATCTTCTTGCAATGATGATTATTCTCAACAAACCATAAATATATCGCAACATTATATTTTAACTTTGGTGCATGAGCAGGTATACTAGGAACATCTTTAAGGATTCTAATTCAAAGTGAATTGTATTATTATTTTACCTGTTGAGAGAATTTCTTTTCTTTAATCACTTTGAAATCAGGGGCTAAAACAAAATTTATCATCAGCTACTCAAGAAGAAGCTTGTGAGGAACCAGATCTCTTTGGAGCTGACCTACTTCCCTGTTCCTGTTTGTTTCCTGGTTTTCATTATATCTGGCATGTTCTGCATAGCTTTGAGGGAAGATGGAAGATCTAGGGAAAATATTCTCTCTCTCTCTCTCTCTCTCTCTCTCTCTCTCTCTCTCTCTCTCTCTCTCTCTCTCTCTCTCTCTCTCTCTCTCTCTCTCCCACGCACACACACACACACACACACACACTCTCTCTCTCAAAATTGTTATTTGTGCTGTTGGCTCTGTGAATCTTAAGCTACTTGAATACAAAGATATGTGTTGGACTGATGGCATTTTAAGTTGTTTATAAAAATTCATCAGGCATAACACTGTGAATTAAATAGCTTTCATAAGTCTTAAACAGTTCACATGCATGGGTAAATTAATTTGCACATTAAAATACTAATTTGTTACTATATAACTATTAACGACTGGAATTTCTGTCATTCCTAAGCAATCCAAATTACATTTATCCATGTTATTTCAGAGGTGGGTGTCAACACTATTAACTGCAACACTCCTGTTTTTGGAATGGGACCATCACCTTCCCATTGCTATTAAAGTAAAGCTTTCTTTCAATGTGTTATATTATTATACTGAGTCGAATAGAAATTTCAAATACTTCAGCACTGAATAATTCATATTAAAAATATATAATGTAGCCAGATTGATGTAAATCCTATTTAAAACAGTAGTGGCATTAATGTTTACACAGATGCTTACCATTCACCTTGGACAAGACGAAAATGACTGTTTCTCTGCTTGGGTATCAGCAAAAGAGGCTGGGCTGGCCCCAAATGACAGTGTTGATCAGAAAGGTAAGCATTTTTATGGTTCATGATCATTGGTGTGTCTTATTGCCCAATTAAGAGCAGGAAAATGTGTATTTCTATTTTGGTTTATGTTAATGGTCAATAAAACCAGGTAAGCATTTGGGATCCTTTTAATTGTCATTTAATTTAAGTCATAAATCTTAAAAATCTAAAAATTGGATGTAAGGATTGTAGACTTTGCATGGTCTGATAAAGTAACAAAATGAGACTAAGTAGAAAAATAAGTTGAATAATTAAATTAATTTATAAATGTGTATGAAAGTGTTTATATTTGCATTTTCAGTGAATTATGGAAACCTGTTGCTCCAGGCACTGTTAGAATACTGGTGGAGGCCTCTTCAGGTGGATGATGACACAGATTGTCAAGATCAGCCAAATCAAACTCGTGGAGGAAATGATTACTTTTCAGTTCCTGGACATACACCAGTTATCTTTAGGTATATTCACGATCTTAGTAATTGGCTGATTAAAATTACTATTAATAAATTAAAAAGTATAGCACAGAGTGCAGAAGTTAACTATAACAAGGTAAAACTTATTGTTCAGTCTGTCATTCTCTGAATCTTTTGCGTTATGCAATGTACCACTTTTTGAATCAAGTAATTTTGAAGTTTCTTAACTCTCAAGCTTGCACTAGACCGCTGTAACTGTCACAGAAAATAAACATAAGGATGTTCTTGTATAACCGGCAAATGGTCCTGTAGAAATTTTGTAAAACTGGGTACAGCTCACTCCTTTTTCTTTACATGCTGTATCAAAAGGTTTCTATTTATGCAGTCATATTGTTAAAGAACCGTTAGTTTCACGTGGAAATTAATCATCAGGCAGAAGATGTTAACTTGACAATCTTCTACAACACTGCATATCTTCAATCTGAACAAATATCTGTCATTTAGTTTAAAGAAAGTAAAGAATACATTTGATGTGGAGTTATAGTCTTTAAGATGTAGTCAGACTGTATGGTTACGAATTTTCCCCTGTGATAATGAAAATACCTAAAAAGTAAACTTATTTAAGTTGTATAATTCGTGAGTTGGTAAATGATAACACTACACCACTAAAAATTCACTTACTTGGATGCGTTTCGGGAGCAGGGCATTGTTCCAAATATCAACAATTATCGAATTGTGCTGCTTTCGTTTCCTGTCCAGGGGAGGCTGTGGATTGCTGGTGCTCTCTGGTGATGGGGTGGTAATTCAAAATTTCCCAAGGTGGTTGGTGGTGGTAATTCAAAATTTCTTACATGGTCTTTCTGTTCTTGTATATGAAGCTTTTCACAGGTTTCTAATTTGTAGCTGTTTTTTATTCATTTTAAAAGTTTTATACCGAGTGTGATGTTATGATTTGAGGTCCAGGAATGATGTGCTTCTGCTGATTTGTCTGCTTTTGGTATAAACATCTTGCAAGTTCTTTTAGTCTTCTTTCCAGATTTCTCTTGGTTCTGCCTGTGTATACTACATTACAATCGTTGCAATCTGTTTGGTATATTCCAGCTAACTTTTCTCTAGGGATACAGTCTTTTGTTTTGTTGCACAGCAGCTTTTGTACACAATGATGATTCTGAGGAGATATTTTGTGGTTTGCCCAAGGGTGGTAAGCGAACTTTCTCTATGTTTGTGGTTCTTGTGGATTTTGAAGTGTTGTTACTTCTTGAATATGTTTCTGTTTTTCAAATTTCTTAATCTCTTATCTATTAGGGTCTTTTGATGGCTAGTTGTATGATGTGCTGGTATTTTTTTGTACTCCTCATTTTCAAGAGGTAGGTGTACCAATCTGGGTGATGTGTTATTTAGGACAACATGTTTGTGTGCTATAGGATTGTAGCTATTTTTTTTTATGTAGTTTTCTGTGTGGGTAGGTTTTCTGAAGATGCCTAAAGTAAATGTATCGTGGTTTCTAATTATTTTAATATCCAGGTAAGATAACTGTCCATTTTCTTCTTTTTCCATAGCGAATATTATGGATCTTTTTTGTAGATCTAGCAATTTTAAGGTATCTTCTGCAAGTTTTATTGGAACATGGCAAAAATATCATCTATATATCTGTACCAGATTTTGAAAAGTTGTGGGAAACTCTTTGTGATTTGGCATTCAAAATGACTCATGTATAATTCTGCTAAGAATGATGATAGAGGGTCAGTCCAGTGGTTTGTTTGAAGGTTTTTTCTTGGAAACAGAGGTAGTTTTGATCCCAGCATATCTTAGTTTTACATAATCTTCTCTTTGTGCACTGGGTATCTTGTTGTTTTTAACCAATGCTCTAGGAGTTGCAATAGTTCATCTGTTGGTTTGCTAGGGAACAATGCAGTAACATCAAATGATACAATCATTTCTGTAGGTGCAATATTTATCTTTGATAGTTATCTTGTCAATTCTATGGAGTTTTTTATGCTGAGACTTTGGAAAGTAGGTAAAGTGTTGAATGTTTTTGACAGCCATTTAGCTAGTTTGTATGTAGAAGAGTTTATGTTATTCACTATGGGTCTTATTTTATTACCTGGTTTGTGGATTTTTGGTAGCATATTTATTAATTTATTTATTTATGCTAAGCTTTATACAGATGAATATGACCGGTGTTCAGCCCTGGCACTTTACCGGTCACTTATATTGTACAATAGTTTATTAATTCTAGTTTATTACACCATTTTGTCTATTTACTGTCCATATCCATTTATTTTTCACTTTGCATAAGAATTGTCCAATCTTCTTACTATCTTTTTGAAACATTTCAACTACTGCTACATTTCTATCTATTTTAAACCATTTCTTATTAATATACTCTTTTCTCCAAATTTCAGTCCCTTTACATTTAAATAAAATGTGTTCCATATCTTCATTTCTGCCACATGTAGGACGTTAATTTTGTGGAATACCTTTCCTTAAACCTTTTAATCTCCATACTCCTGCTTTCAGCCATGCAACACCTCCTTGCTCTTTATTTGTCACATCAATGTACTTTTCCCTTCCCCATGAGACTTTCATTGGTATATAGAAAACTAAAGATCTCTTTTCAGTTATTTCACTAAATATGTTTTGTATTTCAATATCCTCAAATCTTTTCCTTGCCAACTTCCAGAAGTTATTCACATTATTTTCTCTTCTTCTCCACATTTCCCCTAACCCACTACTTTCCAGGTTATTTCTGAGACAGTCTACCCATCCCTTGTTCTTTAAACTTTTCTCTTGATATACTAAACACTGCTTTAACAAATTCCTTTCTTCCAATTTCAATATTCTATGCCAAAATTTCAATGCCCTTTCCATAATCTTTCCCTTACTTGCCACTCTACCCAGCTCTATTTGTGCTACCTGCCTAACAGTTGCATTTGGTAACCCAAGTATTTCTTTGCAAAATTTCCTTCCCGTTGCTTTATTTCTCTTCATTATTTTCACCTGTTGAATTATTTCTTCACTTATTATATCATCGAGTATATCTACATAGTTATTACCTATTTCCCAATTTCCTATCTCATTTTTACTCTTTTTCTCCTCATACAAATTTTTAAAATATTCCATCCATTCTGCTGGTTTTATACTTGGTTGTGTTACATATTTATTATACATTGATTTCATAACCTTCCATATCTCATTTGCATTATTTTCATTTAGGATTCGTATCAAATTACTTTCATATTTTTTCATCCAGCTTGTTTTCTTTTGTTCCAGTAATGAATTATATAAATCCCTCCCTTGCATATACTCTTTCTTTAATTCTATGTATCCTAATTCCCTCCACTTTATGAGCAGCTGTTTGACTTGTCTTTTAGTTACTCTACATTCTTCATCAAACCAGCCCTCATCTCTTTTGTAAACCTTCTTTCTCATTTTCATTTCCTCCCCAGCCCTTAGCATAATGATATTTAAGATATCCATAGCACTTTCAATTTCTTGTTCCTTTATCATAAAACTTATTCCACACTGACATATCTGGCCATAATTTGAGTTTAGTGTCTGCCTAAATTTATTGCAATACTCTTCCTTCCATTTGTATCTACTGTATTCTTCTATGTTACACTTTTCCTCCCTTAAATTATAGACTATTTGCTCTGTGTGAGTTTTTATGTCTACTATCAATGGAAAATGTCCACTGTTGGAACTTAAATTTAGTACCTTAAAACTACTTAAAATATACCGCCTATAAATGGGCCATAATACATAATCAATCACACTTTGATCATTATTACTAACATACTTATATTCTCCATTCACATCTTCTCCATATTTCCCATTCAAAATAACAAAGGCATTCAATTCACATAATTCTATAAATTTCATATACCCTTTATCAGCTATCTTATCTTTGCTGTATCTAATCTTCTCAGGTTTCTCTAATGTATCATTACTCATCCAGCTATTCCCTCCAACATCATTTTCGCCAATCCTCATGTTAAAATCTCCCATTAATATAATCTCAGAATTACCATATCTCTCCTTTAAATTTTCTATTTCTATCTCTAGGTGTTTAAGGAGGTCTGGGTTATGAAAGCGTGAAGGAAGAGGAGGATTGTATACACTATAACATTTTCAACTATTTGTTTCTCCTCTAATACAATCCATAGTATTTCTTTTCTCCTTGACCAAGTTTCTTTAACTCCTTTACTTAACGTCTTCTTTACAAAAAAGCCTATGCCTCCAGATGCCCTCCCCTTTCTTGCTACCTTATCTCCTTTTATCCCTACAAAATCAAAATCCTTTACGTAAACCTGGTCCTCTTTTAACCATGTTTCAGCTACTGCGAGATAATCAAGTTTCGTCAATAATTGATTTAAACTCCCTGCATATATTTTGTTTTTAAACTCCCTCACAATTCCAGAATCCAAGCCTCCTTATATTCTCCCTTCCCTGTTGTGAGCCTGATCTAAATCTAAATGTTTCTAGTGTTCTTTTACTCCTTAATTGTATCCCTTCTCCAGAAGGAATCGCTTTATTTCTGTCTAAAACTAGAATGCTGCCATGTTCGGATGATATAATGCTGTCTTCTTCCCCTTCTGTATTCTCCCTGCTACTCTGTTGCCATGCCTTCTTTCCCTTCAAAGCCAAATTACGTGCTGCTATTACTTCCCCTCTTCTCGGTGGCACTATTTTCTTGGGTGACGTCACTCCGGTGGCTCCTCCTCCTGTTGCTTCCTCTGTTGACGTCATTACTTCGTCAGCTGTTACTTCTCTCTTAAGGATGTTGGATGACGTCCTATCTGCATATGCTGTTCTCATATCCATGCTGACAGGCGGATTTCGGTTCAAACACACACTTTCCCCATCTTCACCCACATCCATTCCTTTTTGCTTGGACTTTGATCTTCCTGTTGTACTTCCTAAAGTTGGCGTTGACATCTGCTGAGTAATTTCCTCTGTGCCTGATTGGGGTTCTCTTAGCTCCTTCTTGTCCAGATGCGATGTCTTTTCTCCGTCAATCCACAATTGGAAATTTCTAATATAAGCTCTTCTTCCCTGGGCTCTTGCTTCTTTCATTTTTTGTACCAAATTTCTTTGCAGAGCTCTCTTTTAGGTGATAAATCTCTATTAATAAAAATGTCTGTTCCTTTTAATTTCTTGGCTCTTTTAAGTACTTCATGTACTAATTGGGCTGTTGCAAATTTCACTATAATTGCTCTCTTGCCAAGTTGTCTTCCAACTCGATAAGCTTCAATAATTTCCTATCTATACAATTCCAAATCCAGCTTTTCCTTCGTTATTTCTAATATTTCTTCTGCTGTCCATTTATACCTTCTTTCCTTAACTCCTATGAACACTAAATTAAATCTTCTCTCCCTTTCTTCCAATCTTTCCATTCTTTCCTTAACCATTTCAACTTCCCTTCTTGCTTCCTGCACCTCAACTCTTAACATCTTCTTTGATATCTGTTGCCATCTTTTCCAATTGTTTACCTATTCCGTTGTTCCATGCCTCCTATTTTGTTCATTTTCTCAGTCTGGTTTTCCAGCATTGTTATTATATCTGCAGGGCCGGGGTTTACCTCAATTCCTCCAATCACTAACAACAAAGTTATAACACTTGCTAAAACCAATATGTTTGTCATCTTCTCTCCAAAACTGTTTTTACTATTCACCAATTTTACTTTTCTAAACTGTCCAATTCTTGCTCTACACACTGTAATGTCCACTCCCATCGTGACTTAGATCCTTCTTCCTTCACCACAGGAGCACCTCTCAAAACACAACCTTCCTCTATCACTGTTGGCTTAGCACTCTGGTAGCATATATAATCTGGGTATAATGGGAAAATCTGTTTTGATACATGATTTGTCAGCTGTAGTTAGTGTTTTGGTTTCTGTTAGTGTGTTCTGGAGAGTCTTGATGCATGTTTCTAATGGATTTTTGTGTGTTTATGTATTCTGGGCTTTGCCGTAGTATTTTAACTCTGGATACATAATCATCTTGTCCAAGATCACTAAGGTGTTCCCGTTATCTGATATGATGTATATTACTGGTTTTTCTTTTAGTGATTTTATGTTGTTTTTTTTTTTGTTTGGGATATTGTGGTGTTTTTGATTTTGTATTTGGTCTAAAACTTACTCACTGGAATTTTGCTATACTTTTTATCATTATTTGGATGGTGATTTGTAGCTATTTTAATGTCAGCAACTAAGTTATCTGTTGTTTTGGTGAAACTAATATACGTTTTTAAACCTTTGTTCAACATGGATAATTTGGAATTTGTGAAGGTTTCTTTGGAGAGGTTCACTACCTGTTGGTATGTTGGTGAATCTCTGTCCTGCATTTGGTTTGGCGACGTATCTTGTTTTTGATTGTGTTTTGGGGGCTTTTTCTGTTTTATGGACTTATATTGTGCGAACCTTAGGCTATTTAGTTTCTTTTTTAAGCTTTCTTGCTTTGTTACTCATTTTCTTGCTTAAAATCATCAGAAAATTTGATTGGAAATTAATCCACATGGTTTGTCCTAAAATATTCGGTAATGACATTTGTAACTCGTAGATTCTGAGGTCAAGATCTTGTAACTGTGCGTTATGTTTTTTCTTTTCAATTTCAATTACTTTTTTGTATGTTATAGTTTGATGTTCAATATTGTTTTTGAATTTTATATATTTTCCTAACGAAAACTGGTGTTACTTTATGTTTTAAGCAAAGGTTCAAAAACTTGTATTAGCGGCTGTATTTTTCTTTTTGATTTCCAGTTTTTTATAAAGTTTTAAATATTGGTTTTCTCTATCAAAACTATGGTAGAAATTTTGTATAACTGTTCTTACCTCCATTTTTCCAGCAGCACATTGCTGGAGCGATATGCAAACAAAGTTTTCTTTTAGATTTGTGGGTCTGAATATTCACTAATTTGAGGAAATGGAAGCTAGTAACTGTGATGCACAGTCATATAATAAGTAAGTTGGTAAATGGTAACACTATATCACAACCACTTCAAAGAAACCTTCATGAATTCCAAATTATCCATGTTGAACAAAAGTTTAAAAACTTGTATTAGCTTCACCAAAACAACAGATGACTTAGCTGCTGACATAGATTTAGCTACAAATCACCATCCAAATAATGAAAAGAGCATAATAAAATTCCAGTGTGAGTCCATTTTGGACCAAATATAAAATCAAAAATGCCACAATATCCCAATAAAAAAAAAACAAAAAAACATAAAATCATTAAAAGAAAAATTAGTAATATATACCAAATCAGATAAAGGGAACACTTGGCTAATCTTGGACAAAGATGATTATGTAACCAGATTTGAAATATTGCTGCAAAGTCCAGAATACATAAACATACACAAAAACCCATTAAAAACATGCCTCAAGACTCTCCAGAACATACTAACAGAAACCAAAACACTAACAACAGCTGATAAATCATATATTAAAACACATTTTCCCATTACACCCAGATTATATATGCTACCAAAAATCCACAAACCGGGTAATAAAATGAGACCCATAGTGAATAACATAAAATCTCTTACATACAAACCAACTAAATGGCTGTCATAAGCATTCAACTCTTTACATACTTTCCAAAGTCTCAGCATAAAAAAAAACTCCATAGAAATAACAAGTTAACTTTCAAGGATAAATATTGCACCTACAGAAATGATTGTATCATTTGATGCTACTGCATTGTTCCCTAGCATACCAACAGATGAACTATTGCAACTCCTAGAGCATTGGTTAAAAAACAACAAGATACCCAGCGCATAAACAGAACACTATGTAAAACTAACTAAGCTATGCTTGGACCAAAATTACTTGTCTTTCCAAGAAATAATTTTCAAACAAACCATAGGACTAACCATGGGCAACCCTCTATCACCATCCTTAGCAGAATTATACATGAGTAATTTTGAATTCCAAATCACAAAGAGTTTCCCACAACTTTTCAAAACCTAGTTCAGATATGTAGATGATAGTTTTGCCATAGTTCCAATAAAGCTTGCACAAGATATTCTAAAATTGCTAAATCTACAAAAAAGATCCATAAAATTCACTATGGACAAAGAAATAAATAAATAAAGAAGAAAATGGACTGTTATATTATCTGTATATTAAAATCATTAAAAACCACAATAAACTTACTTACGTCATCTTCAGAAAACCTATCCACACAGAAAACTACATAAAAACATACCTACATCCTATAGCAGGTTGGTATACCTACCTCTTGAAATTGAGGAATACAAACAAATACCAACACATCATATAATTAGGCATCAAAAACGGTTACCAAAAAACCGTAATAGATAAGATGATTAAGAAATTTGAAAGACAGAAAGATATTCGAGAAATAACAACACTTCAAAATCCACAGGAATCACAAATATACAGAAAGTTCACTTACTTCCCTTTGGCATACCATAAATTACAAAAAATCTTCAAAAAAGAAAACATCACCTTAGCTCCTCAGAATCACCATAGTGTACAAAACCTGCTGTGCAACAAAACAAAAGGCCCTATCCCTAGAGAAATGTTAGCTGGAATATACCAAATAGATTGCAATGCTTGTAATCTAGTATACATAGGCAGAACCAAGAGAAATTTGGAAACAAGATAAAAGAGCATGTGAGAAGTTTATACCAAAAACAGTTAGACAAATCAGCAGTAGCACATCATTTCTGGACCTCAAATGATGACATCACACCCGGTATAAACCTTTTAAAACCAATAAAAAAACAGCTACGAATTAGAAACCTGGAAAAGATACATATACAAAAACACAAAGACCACATAATGAACTTCAAATTACCGCCACCCGCTTGGGAGATTCATCACCCCGTCACCAGAGAGTACCAACAATCCACAGCCTCCCCTTGACAGGAAATGAAAGCGGCACAATCAGTTGGAGAATTATTGATAATGGGAACAATACCCCGTTCTCGAAGCACGTTCAAGTAAGTGAATTTTCAGTGATGTAGTGTTACCATTTACCAACTCCTTATTATATGACTACGCATCACAGTTAGTAGCTTCTATTCCCTCAAATTAGTGATTATTTAAATCTGTGGTCCATATTGGTAAGAAAATTTCCCCCTCTGTCATTCTGAATGTCTCAAAATATGGCACACTAAAATTGCAGATCAATCAACTTTGCTAGTTTCATTTGCAGTTGAGTTGCCACAGATTGTTACGGTTGCAGTATAAGGTCCCATTCAAATGAAGACATAGTGGCACCATAATGCAGCATAAGCGTAGACGTGAGGCAATACCATTCACAATGCAACTGTAGGTTAACACAAGAAGTTTACCTTGGTTTTCTAGATCTGTTAAGTGTATGTGGAACTCTTCCAGGCATACCACAAGTCGAATAACATAATCAATAATATCCAAAATAAAAATTAATCCAGCCTTTATAAATAAATAGAATGTAAAAGTGCTGTGCAAATCAAACATCAGATCATCTGTGTACTGTTGGGGATATCACTTCAGTTAGCCCCTTCCCTTATTTGGTTCTAGAGCTAGGTGAATACATATTTGTTGTACTATTTTTACAACCAAGACAGGGTTTGTTGACAGTGCATTTAGGAATCTATGGGAAATTGCTTCTTCTTGCCACAATCCTTGTAATTTTTTGAGGCATTATCCCAAATTGAACTCTTAATATGACTTTCTTCTATAAAATATGTCTCAGTACTGGATAAGGTCTTAACAAAAAAAATCAGACCACTCTCATGATATGTGAAAGCACAAACCACACTGAAATGTGAAAACTACAGCTCTGGGTTTCCCGAAGTAACTACACTGACTCCACTGTCTCGATCACAATGCGACAACATTGAGTAAAATAAACTGGGCTCTATACACTTATGTACAGCCATCAGGTTAAGTGGCAATGTTCTTAGTGTCACCTGGGTTGGAGGCATGCAGTATTGCAACACTTCATCCCCTTGTGGGCCATCTTATGCATTGAAACCAATAGGATGAACAATAAAGGCTAACTAGTAGCATTATTATTTCACAAATTACAATGTTGAATTTCCCTACACTGATCATCCTGTCACTAAAGATGTCACCAAGTGGATCCAAAGATATTGGAGCTGTAGCCTCATCTTGTTGAAATATGCCATAGATTCACTCTTCACCTGTCAATTGAGGGAAAATTACTCCAAAAATAAGGCTTGATATTGTGCAGCTTTGTTTCCTGAAAGACAATAGGGCAAATTATTCTAGCCAGACTTGCATCACACCAAACACCAACCTTAGGCTTTAACGTATGAATTTTGTATTTTGAGTTCCCCATAGTGATTATTTTGCGAACTAAGTGAAACCATTCACCACTGAGTTTCGAGAGGGAAATGGCACACTAACACTAGCCTAGTGTCATTAAAAGCATTGCCGTTTTATTTGATAGAACCATATACTATGTAAGTACCTTTTCTTGGGTGCTAGTTTTACAGGGAAGCGAGGGTTGGGGGAAGAAGAGAGTGTTCACCTGCCTGTGTTTTCCAATGTTGTCCACCAAAGAAAGATTTTTTCTTTTAGGCCCTCAGCCATTATGGTGAGTAGGTTATACAATTTACCAACACTAGCAGAATTATTAAATGAAACCCAGCACACATGCATGAGCTCTAGGATCTACTGACAGAATGAAACCTTAGCACTGAAGCTACCAGATATAAGGGTGTATAGCACCTTTCATGTCTCAGTATTATTGCTCTGCTTCCGAAATTGTGTGAAACTTACTGAATGATGACTAAGAGCCATGTGCCTACCAAAAGGTGTGTGCATGGTATTGAGTCCATGTGGCTGTGGTAGCATGATGCAGTTTGCCATGCAAACTGAAAGACCATGTGATGTGTTTTTGAGTTCTGGCTATAAAGAATCTTGCCAATTGTCATGTCACATAGTATAAATTGCTTCTATTTAGTTCAATAAACTTTCAAATAATGTTGCACTTGTAGAAAATTTGCTATCAGAAAGCTAAGAAAATAAGTATGCAAGAGAAAAAAGTGCATTGCATTATCCCAGTCCCAGAGTATCGCATTAGGTAAAACTAACTTAACAGTTTGATAGAATGGGCTATACCAAAAACAACTAAGCAATAAAAATAAAAAAATAAGAAATTGCATCATCTTCAAATGATGCAAATTTTAAAAGCAGAGCCATCTGCATGTACAGGTAGCCCTACTGACAATGTACTGAGTTTTTTTTAAATTGCAGCAATACAAATGCAAAGTTTTCCTCCATGATATAGTGGTTACCATTCTAGTCTGTAATACCTAAGGATTTGGGTTCAAACCCAGCAGAGAGTGATGGATTCTTTCGGATGTAAAAATCTTTAATATGTCTTCCTTTGGAAACCAAGTGAAACCATTGACCCCATATAAAGTTTGTTTGCACATAAAAGAATCCTATACCATGAAGGAAAAAGCTCTCTGGGTTAACTTTGCATTTCACATCTGCAAGTCATAATTTCATCCTATTGTTCCATGTATGGGCAATGAGTTGAATGGTCACCATGAGTATATAGTGGTGAACTCGCAAACTAGAAATTGCCTGATAAATAAAACACTGTAAAAGTGGCCCCAATATGTGCTGACATGATATGATTGAACCAGAATTGAATTGAAAAAAAGCAGGAATTCTTTGGCCAGATAATACAGTAATATTGAATGTCACTATGTGCTGATGCTACTTCAGTTAATTTATTTCCAATCAGTCTAATAGCATAAAAGAAACTTGTAGAAATGTTCATAGAAACACTCTTTTGCTCAACAATACATTTAGAGTGCAGGGCCTGGATTTGTATATAAAAACATGTTTTTTTTTTTTTCTTAAGAAGTACATTCCTAAAACAAAATTTACTATCCTGATTAAGAATTCACAAGTATAAATTCAGAATCTTATGTTTATTATCCCAATTAAGAGTCCACAAGTATATATTCAGGATCTTATTTTACATAAAAACACATATTTTACAAAAGAAATTTATGTAAATAAATATTTTGACATGTGTGTAATAAATCCATATTTTGTATACCTTTCCATAATTTTAATGAAATATTCCTGCTTTTTTTTTTTTTTTTTAATAAATACATATTTTAATAATTCTTCTGCAATCAGGAAAGAGACAATGCCTTAGCACATAGCTGTTGCTATATCTACTTCAGAGACAATGCAATATTATCATCTCAAAACACTCCCTGCCCACCTGCCGATGGAGGGAGATGGATTTTTTGGGCATAAAAATCCCTAGTATGGCTTCATTTGGTGGGGAAGTAAAGGCATTGGTCCCATGTCTTAGATTTACTGCATTTCAAAGAAGCTCAAACCTGATAAAGAGGCCTCTGAGCAAAATTAAGCAATCTTTCATGCCCAATATAGAATGGGACACTGGGTACTACAGCAGTTAAAGAGCATTCCAAATTAAAACTCAAATAAATTTAATTTTAGGGAATCACTGGCAGTACAAAAATGTTTCTTGAATTCTTTTTCTGTAATTCTAATGCATTTACTATACATACACATTTACATATATCTTAATCAGAGAGTATTTTGTTGTTAGATAACAAAGGTACTGGTTTTAGATATGTATTATAAAGCACATTTCTGATTTAAAAATCATTATCCATGTAATATTAAATTTAACAAGTTAGCAGGTTTTATAAATCTTATAATGAGACAAGACCAGTTAAAAGAAAGAACTTATAAAGAGGATCTCAAAAAAACAAAAAAATGTTTACTTGGAAGTGTGGGAGTAGCATGTCTGCCTCACATTCTAAAGGTCACAAGATCAAATCTCGCTTAGGGTAAGTTACCCAGATAAAGCTTTTTCTGGATTTTTCCATATCTCGAGAAGATGAATATTGAGTAACTTTAAGCTCCATTGATTCCAAGAAAAAAAAAAAACAACAACAACTTTGTCTTGATATAAAATATAACTCACACTGTGTGCAATGTTGAAAATTGCTTCTCTCTTTTTCCATTCAATGTAATTCTGACTTGGACACATGAAGTGTGAAGGTCTGCAGTTCAAATCCTACCAAGGCCATCCTCCCTGAGAGAGGTTTTTTCCAGGTTTTTCTGTCTTCAAATTGGCAAATGCTGTGAAGGTGCCTATCCTAACTTAGACCTGCAATATTTTCTTCCTAAATGTGTCTCCCCCACTTATTTCATATATCATTAGTATACACTGCCTTTGGTGCTGGATACAGTTAGAATAGGTACTATGGAAGAAAGTGAGCCATTTACTTCTGTAATGTTGTTAGACTGTGATATTATGCACTTAACCAGACCTCTAGCAGTTTCAACTCTGCTTGCTTCTCGATCTTGCTTGTCAGTTGTATGATATTGTTGCATCACAAAGCACCTGCATGAAACTGCTGTCAATTTGTCTTCTATTTGCTATTGTTTATTGTAGGTGAAGGTACCTACATGCAGTACTTACAGTTTAAATAATTCTGGTTATAAATTAATTGCATTCCATAGATACTACATTTTATTTCTTGACAAGATGTGAAACTTGTCAGTATGTTTACACAGTATTTACAATATTACATATTTACAGAATTAGTGTAATAATTACATTATGCATAATTTAAAAACTCATTAATTGCATAAAATGAATGTGCTTATAGATATTGTTTCAACTTTTTCTTAAGTTTGATTATTATAGGTCTTCAAATTGTGAGGTGACATATTAAATATTTTTATATCTATATCTCAGTGAATGTTGGCAGGATAACTGTTACCTTCTGGTCTGTTAGTCTCCCTGCCTCGCATGCTGCGAGCACTAGGTAGATATCATTAATTTTAGAATTGATGTGAAATTGACACACACTGTGCGAGATTTGACCTTGGAGTGAATGTGTGCATATGCACATTTTCATACACAGAATGATTGTATGTTCATAATGCATGCATGTTTACATCTTAAAAACATTTTTAACAAATAAAAATTTGAATGCAAAAACCAAAAAATTAAGACTTAAATTTTTGACAGACCACTTCCAGCATCTGTGTAGAAATGCAATATTGAACTTGCAGGATAGGTTTAACAAAACAGGTTCTGTAAATAATAACAATAATAATAATAATAATAATAATAAAGGCCAATGAAACTGCTGTGTCCTTGCTGAGGAAAAATTTGATGAAATCTGTGTTGCCTTGGAATATAGTGCTAGAAAATTTTTGGCGGCTTTTATGAGAGCAGACAAGAATTTCAAAAGCATAAGCTCACTGTGCAACAAAATTACTCATGATAATGCCGTACATAATTTCAGTATCTCACCAATTACAGCTTACAGATTATAACAAAAGACTCTGTTTCTGTAAGTGGATATAAGCAATTCAATGGAGGAGAAATTGATCCCAGGAAAATGTTTGTTTCTGATGAGATATGGGCTTCATCTAAATGGCCATGTAGTCTTGCATAATAAGAGGTACTGGTCATCAGATAAACTAGATAACCATGAGGCCCCAATGCACAAAGAAATAAATAAATAAGAATGAGTGTAGAATTATTGGTCCTTTATTGCTTTCTCTGGCACTTACATACAATATACATAGTAGACAGGGAAGGTATTCTATTCCACCCAAAAATTTGATACTGATATTTCACCATAAATACATGTTTTGAGATGCCCTGAATAAAAAATAGGAAGTGAGAGAGTGTGTAAGTGAGTGCATGCATGTGTTGTTTTTTTTTGTTTTTTTTTTTTTTTTTTCCCAAGTTCAGTATCATCCAAGGATGTGACATGAAAGTTTTCAAAAAAAAAAATCCCCTTATATCCCCAACTATCCTTTCATAGAGCATTTTTTGAAAATGTTGATTTTTTTAGAAAAAATGGCTCTTTAACGTTTTTGATTAAAATACCTTATGTTTAAGATAATTTCATTACAAATGAAATGTATATCTTGAGTTTTCTGGGAATAGCCTCTGAAGAGCTCTTCATTCTGGATGACTTTTGTATATCTTGTAAATGTAAGAGATAGGCAAAACTTACTACACAAGAAATGTAGATCTCCTAAAAATGCACAATTTATGTCACATACTTTTTTTTTTGTAGAGTTACCCTTGCTGAGGTACTCCTTGTTATTTGTTTAAATTTTAAACTATTTAAACTTTTCTCAAGTGGGAAGTCAACTTTCATTTCATCTCTCTTTGTTTTGCTCCAGGAATGTTAAAGAGAGCCAAATTTCAATTGTTTCACATAGTGATAGCGTTTAAAAGATTTGTCTGCCTTTGGCCTAGTGTATTCCCTTATTTCCCTTCCACTTACAAGGAAACAAGTAATAACACCACTTTTGTTAATGTTTTTCGATTAGCATGATGTAAGGAAAGTTTGTTTACGGAACAGATGGAGAATATCATGTGAATGGAACACATTCATTTAATTTTTTTTTTTTTTTAAGACAGAGTGATGGGTACATATGTCTAATTTTGGAACCATTATGTAATGATCTGACAAATGAGGAATGTGTAACTATGTATTATTTTCAGCAGGATAATGCTACAGCCCTTATTGCTTATGAATCCCTGAGGGACTTGTGCTGTATATATGGCCAAAGACTTAGAAGCAATAGTTTGTTGTCTCTCGATCCCAAGTATTCACATGTGATTTTTATTTGTGGGAAACACTGAAAAATTAAGTGCATGCCACTAATCTGCACATGCTTAAACTAAAACAAAACATTCTAACACAGGTTAAGTCCATTAGTATAGAAGAATTGATTCGTGTGAATGATGACTTCATCAGAAAATGTGAAATATGTATAAGACAAGATGGCCAGCACTTCTAGCATCTTCTATGATAAGGGTGAGCAATGCATACTATTCATCTCTTGTATACAGTTTCTACTGAGTGCTCATGGTACGCAAGATAGGGAGTTGTCACACCAGATACACAGGTTAGCAGGTAACAGTTATCCCATCAATGTTCACTGAGAAGTACTGTACATTGAAAATGCACTACTTTTTGAACACATGTGAGGTTGGTTGATAGTGCGTGCTGCTCAAATCCAGATATTGTATTGATGTTGTGAATTGCCAAAAGAACAGTTTTTATTTTTTATGTAAAAGGTCATCAACGGTATATGTGTTCTCCTGTAAGCGTTAATATCTCTAGGTCAGTGGTGGGCAAACGCCAACACATTAGCTTCTGCAACCTGCTTGAGAGAGTAGATTCCTGAGAAAGGGGACTGAACTGCAACACTGGCCAGTGGCAGAATGCATTTATCTCAATGCTGATGATGTTGTAGTGACCTCATCACTTGGACTGTTTTTGTGAAAAATCAGGAGTAAAAACTGAAGTTTCAGTACATAGTTGAGTCAGTAATTTATCATTATCTATAAGTGACCTTCATTTTGATTTATCCGTATTTAATTTAGAAAAGAAGTACTCGCGTACTTAAGTTGACGCAAACATGGCTTTGATTGTAACTGCAACTGATTTCAATTACAGATACTTAAGTGCTATCAAACATTCAAAAAATATGTTTGAACCTAATAGAATTGTACATATTTGTTTCTACAACACATCTTTGCAAATCTAGTATATGTTCCTGGAACCTTATTTTAGCACTTGTAAGATCAACAGGAAATAGATTCAAGAACAGAAACAAAATATGTTCTACTTTTCTGAAATCTGTAAACCATTTTCCAGAGAACCCTAGCTTTATAGATTCCAAAATTGCAACATACTTCTGCAGATTTTCCTCATGAATAGGGTTATGAGACCGCAGACATTTAAAATAATAAAATTCTTGATCATTGAGATGTCTGATCCAACCATCCACATTGACAATGAATATTTTATAGCATTGTACATATTTATAATATTAATTGTTCTGATCTTGAAGCAATTATTAACATCTTTCAGGTGTCCACAACAGTCACAGATAAAACCAAAATCAACAATCCATTCTTCAGCTGCAGTAATTCTTTGCCCTGAGTAGCAATGACACGAGTGGTAGCAAGGAATCTAGATCCAACAAATACTCATAATCAGTAAACAAACTTTCATACAGTTAACAAAAGATTGCAAAGGGGTGAATTTGTCATGTGATGTCAATAAGGAGCAGGTGTGGTAAAATTGGCTGAAGACTAAAGTGGTTGTATTGTGAATGTACAATATTGCAGACATGTTATTAGGTCATAAAATAAAGAGAGTATGGTGTCATTATTGTAATTTATAACTCCATGGCACGACAGCTCATGGGGAACCTTGGCCTACCGCCTGGCCGCTGCGTCCCCCATCTCGGTCCACTACAGACGTCATGGATGGGGTGCAGTATTGGAGGGTGAGACGTGGTCAGCACCTCGAGTCCCTCCCGGCCGGTTAATGCGGTCCTCCTGACCTGGCGCTGCTACTTCTCCATCAAGTAGCTCCTCAATTGGCCCCCCAGGGACCTTACGAGGCTGAGTGCACCCCTGGCCAGGTATCCCAGCGGGGGAAAAATCCCCACGCCGGTACTGGGGATCGAACCCAGGTCTCCCGCTTGGTAAGCAGCTGCGCTACCACCGCGCTAAGGAGACGACCCATTATTGTAATTTACTGTAAAGATATGACCACCTGTGATTGTATAGCAATTATGTTTTTACTTATATCTACATTCAGCTTAGTTGTCAGACTAGAGTATCTGAAGGAACTGCTTTGTATATTTTCCAAAAATACTTTGAAGTAAAAATTGGTTCTTTGTTAAATGGAATATTAGATTTATTCATCAGTTCACACAGTGCTTTATAACATTCAGATTGCCTATTTGAAAGCATCTTATCTCATGGTTGCTCATTAATGAACAGAAGCTTAATGTGTCGAATATGTCTTTACTTTCTCTACCATGTACTATGTACATAGTGCATAGATAAGACGTACTCCACCCAAAAATTCAATGTCAAGTTTTCACCAGAAGTATATACTTTGAGGTCCCCTGAATCAAAAAGAATTATAAAAAGGTGCATGTGAGTGTATGTGAGAGAGAAAATAGCATAACTCAAAAATGAAAGTCTGTTAAATACAAAGATCTCCAAGAAAATCCCCCACCCTAAACTACCATTTACATGGAAACTTTTTCAATAATGTTAATTTTCTCAAAAATGGCTAATGATTTTGATTAAAATGGTACCTACAGCTTTAAGATATTTTCCTTGCAAATAAAATGTATATCTTGAATTTTCTGGCAGTAGGCTAGGAAGCCCTCTTGTTTAGGATGACTTTTGTAAACTGTACTGGTAAACTGTAAGAGATAAACAAAAGCTTGTTATGCAAAAAGTATAAATCTTGTAAAAATATATATTTTATGTCATGAGCAAGTTGTTGTGGAGTTGAACATTTCTGAGGCATTCCTTGTTATTAGTTTCAGTTTTGCAATACATAAACTTTTCACATATTGGAAGTAATTATTTGTTATCTTTTTGCTGGTTAAGCAAATATATGATATATTAAAACCATCACATTCCGACTAGCTATCTAAAGATTTGACTGTAACTTAAGCTTAATATATTTCCTTATCACATTTTATCTAAAATGATATGCAATATAATCATATCTATCAATTATAATAGCACAAGTCAGGATAGTGACACTCACCTCACTTAAAATGAAATTTACAAAACATATGTTACAAGGACTTTAACCCTCTTCTTCAGTTGAAGTCCGACTGATGGCTGGGAGCTGTGCTCTGTGGACTGTTATGGTGGAGATGTATGGTGTTCTCAACTAAAGTTCTTGCTCATGAATTTTGAAATACAGCCACATGAGTACAAACTCCCAGCCATCTGTCAGACTTCAACTGAAGAAAAGGGTAAATGCCCTTGAAACATATGTTTTGTAAATTTCATTTTAAGTGAGCTGTCAGTCTCTGACTCATGCTGTTATACTTAAACTAATTTGCTTGTCTCAAACTTCTGAGTTATTTCATTTCATGTTTATCTTGATTAACGTGGCATAGTTATAAAAATATGTTTTTTTAAGAATAATTTATGGAAGAATGGGTAGAAAAAATTATGTGAATGTAACAGATCCACTTTATTTTTTTATTGCAGTGACCTTTATTACTTGTCTAATATTACTTTTTATCTCTATTTTGCATGACTGACACTCAATCTTGTCACCATTTGCAGTAAAATATTGTGTCCCAAATTTTTCTACAAGTTCAACAATACAAGGGCAGATCAAGTATAAATGGGAATTTTAATGCAACGCTGCTATTGGTCATAATTTTGAGGAGAGACTTTGTCAGTATGTTGGTGGGGGTACCTGGAGAGGGGTATTGTGCGTCAATGCACCACAGAGAACGGGGCTGCATCAGTACACCATGAGTGAGCAAGAGGTACACACGTCTGTTGCACAATGCATCATCAGATTTCTTGCAAAAGAGGGCACCAAAGCTTCGGAAATTTTGAGACGGCTGTGCACACAGTTTGGGGAAGAAACACTTTCGAAGACTCGAGTATATGAGTGGGCTAAAATTTTTGTGGCGTGAAGGGAAGCTGTGCAAAATGAACCTCATAGGAGGAGATCACAGACAAACATTACAGCAGACAACATTGTTGCCATTCGTGACATTATTGAAGAAGATATAAAAATATTTGAAATTATTTTTGCCCTAGGAATAAGTCATGGAAGTGTTCAAACAATCATCCGAGATGAACTCCATTACAGAAAATTCTCTGCCAGGTAGGTTCCTCATTTCCTCAACCAGAAACAAATAAACGTTACGCCAGGAAGTTTGTCAGAGACACCTGCATCGCTACGAGGATGAGGGAGAAGATTTCTTGAATCGCATTGTAACTTTTGATGAAACATGAGTGCATCATTACACCCCAGAGTCAAAGCAAGCAAGCAAGCATGAAGTGGCGGCAAGGAGACGAAGCAGGTCCGGTGAAGGTCAGTACACGCCCATATGCTGGAAAGGTACTTGCAACCATTTTCTGGGACTCCGCAGGCATTTTACTGGTGGATTTTCTTCATGAACAAAGGACAATTAATGCAGCCTATTACTGTTGCATTTTGGATGAAGCAAAAGCTGTATATCGCAACAAGTGATGCCAACAATCAATCCAAAACATCATTCTTCTCCCTGACAATGTGATGCCACATACTGCTGCTTTAACGCGGGAAAAACTGGAGAAAATGCTTTGGACACCTCTGAAACACCCTCCTTACAGTCCAGATTTATCATCCTGTGACTACCATTTGTTTGGACCACTCAAACAAGATCTAGGAGGACAGCAGTTTGATGATGATGATGCAAGTGTAGAAGATTTTGTGCGCAACTGGCTCTGCATGCGTCCTCCTCCTTTCTATAAGAATGGCATCAAAAACTTACTAATCTGATGGAGTAAATGTTTATCGAAGGCAGGGCATTATGTAGAAAAGTAATCTGTAATTGAGTATTTTTGTTTGTTGATGATAAATTTAAAAAAATAATTCCCCTTTATATTTGATTTGCCCTCATACGTGAACATTTAGATTTTAGTATTGGAAGCATTCTGTTTGTATAGAATTAGTCAACAAATGCAGCAGAGATACACTATGCACTGCAGACATTGAGCTAGATGTGATTTGCTGTGATTATACTCGTGTACTGGCATCACACAATACACATGTCCCAGGTAATTTGCAGCCATCTCCTTTCACAATCAGAGTATAAGTTTTGAACCCTGCTCATAATCATGATGTACATGACAAAGAAATATTCTAATTGTGCAACACTCATATGGTCCATACTTTCATCCAATGCTAATAAAGATTAAACAAACTGACTCACTTTCCTTGAGCTGCTTCAACGTGTCCTCAGACATGTTAATTTTTTTTTTTTTATAGTTTTCTGGGATAGAAATACATTTTGAAATGAGTTATTTCTTGTGGTAAAGTGATTTTGATTACTTTTATGAAGCATTTGTGAACAAAGTCCACTTCCTAAAACCTAAGTGCTCATGCAATTTCTAAAGCAACAGTATAACTAGCATGCTGAAATTTATATGCTGGCAGCAAAGCACACTTCACTTGACTCTAGTGTACGTTTTTCTTCAAGATTTTCCCTTAATCTCAATCCTGACAACAGTGTGTCTTTTTTGATTTTAATCTCTTACTGCTGTGAGTTCTGACATTCACTGTTTTGGATTAGTTCAGCTTTCACTGGGACCATACTTAGTTCACTTTGTCACCTCTGTAAAGTGAACTAGTTTAATTTCTCATCTTTTCACTTTCTTCGCAACATAGTAGCATAATGAAATATACATGATGTAACCCCTTCTGGCCACTTTGCTTGCTGGAGTGTCAAAAACAAGACCTGTGTTAATCCCTAACAATAGCAGCACTAACTGTGCATCACAGGTGCAAACTCTCTCAGAAAGTTCACTTTGTTGCACCAGAAATGCAGTCTCTAACACATTCTTACACATTGACCCGATCACATGAAAACGCTCATGAAAGTGTTTTGGAGGCAAGGAAAGGATAATAGCCAGAATATCTGGTTATCCCTCAGTACCATGGTGAGTATGTTAGGTGAGGACATTGCTATTTTTCTCTCTCCAACTGCCTGGCTCTGACCTCCCATAGCTTGGAAAAAATTGACATTGAGTTTTATTTGTGGACCTTCTTTAACTACTATAATTCTCAGTATCCCATTCTATATTGGGCATGAAACACCAGAAATTTTGCTCAGAGGTGTCTATCAGGCTTGAGGTTCTTTTATATGCCATAAATGTATGACATGGAACCACCGTAGGAAACCATTGTTAAGGAGTTTTACACCAAAAAATTCATCACCCTCCACTGGGTTTGAACCCTCTCCAACTTCTGTAAATTACTTCAATTGCTAGTAAATAAAATATAACCACTTTGTCTCAGAATATTCAGCACTGTAACGATATTATAAAGGGAAGCAGCAGTTAATGCCTTTTAGATAAAGTAGCTTCAGAGCTCAAACTAGTAAGTATCCAATTTTACCAAATTCAGATTTGGCTTGCTTATGTAAGCAGTTACAAATTGGTTTTGAAATCGGTTGAGCTATTAAAATAATCCAGTAGCTACATGAAGCTTGAATTTCACACACCTACTATGAATAAAATATCTAAATGTTGCTCTAAAAATAGTTACCATATTTTAAGGCTTGCCCTTCACACATATAAAATGTTGGTGACTATCATAGCTGTTGTACCAGTAATTTTCCCAGAAGCTGAATAATATCACTGAGTGTGATTATAATCAAAGGAGGTGCATTTCTGTTTTCTTATAATTGACATTATTGCATTTTTGTTTTTCAGTGAGGTTGGTGGAAGAACACTCTATCGATTATTAGTAAGAGATGCAGGTGGAGAAACTGAAGGTGTACTTTTGAATGAAACTGTGCCTCCATGGGTAGTTGATATAGTTGTGGAGAAAAATCTACCCAAATTCATTAAAATTCCATTTTATCTTCAACCACATGCTTCCTCTGGAGTAAAAAGTTTGAAGAAGTAAGTTTATGGAATTAAATACCTGTAACATTTTGGTGGTTGTGTATGAATACAACTGTGAAGCAATATTAACTGTAGTGGATAAATCCATGCTACTGTTTTTTTTTAAACAAAAAAAGATGGAATATATAAGGTGTAAGGCTTATTTGTTTTGCAGTTGTAGAGGCTGAAAGGTCTGCAGTTCATTGCAAATTGAGAAACAACATTATTTTGAAATCATTACTTTCTAACTAGCAGATTATTATGAAAAGATATATATGTGGAAAAATATATTTTACTAATTTATACAAGTATATTTAGGAAACTATACACTAATCGATAGAGCCAAATACTCTATGCTTAAAAGTTTGCCTACAGAGCCCAGAAGATCAATCTGATAAGTTTTTTTAAACTAGGGTCATGCAGAACCACATGAAATGCAGGGATTATGCTGTTAAGTTGCTCTGGAGTGCTAATTGATACAAATTTAATGTTCACATTAGATACTGCTTCCTTCTTTCGTTCATTCATTCCTTTTCTGTCCCTCCTTCGTTCCTTCCTTCCTCCCTCCCTCCCCCCCTTCCTTCCTCACTCCCTCCCCCCCTACCCAGTAGAGCGAGTAACTAGTTGTTGCAATGTGTATATTGTGCAGGCATTTCAATATACATTGAAATGTCCAAGTTCCAAGCCACAGTAGGAACTTGTGAGTGGTAAAACGTTTATCAAATGGCAAAAGCTTTAGAGTAGAGGCCTAGGGATACAGATTACTGTTTCAACACTGCAGAATATTGAAGGGGTATGCACATGGTACATATGTCATTTCTGAGAAGTGGATAACTGGTGATTAAAAATGAAGCATATAAGTGCCCTTGGAATTTCTAACTGTTTTGTATGCAAAATTTCAGTGGTCATGATGAGAGAATTCATAGACTTCTTTGAAATGAACTTATGGATCTTAAGAACGATCAGGTTTAAATCACCTCATTATAGGTGCATCATTTTCCATTTGAGTGTTGGCTAATTCTGTAATTGAGTATTCAGAACTGCCAATATAGGGCACTGATGAATCTAAAGGTGTAGCATGAATGCCTCTTATGTTATATAGTTGTGTGGTGTTGGTTGTGTTGATTGTACTCAAGTTATTTGTTTGAAAACAAGTGAGAGAAAGTATTGTATATAAACTAAATTACCTCAAAAATTTCATCCAATTTATGAAAAGGTATTGCATTAGAAACCACTTTATGCAGTAGGATGGCACAAATACTTACTGTAATTACTTAAATAAATTAGGAGAGGTGCTTGGAGGAGCCCACGTGATATATGGATATTCTGTTGACATCGCTCAACCTCAAAGCTACTAATAACCTTCTTTGGCAGTATCTTAAATGATGACTGAAGTATCAGCATTTCTCTTAAGACAGAACATTATGCAAGTAGCTCATAACTGCTTCAGGAGTATGTTGAAAATGGGGGATTCTGAAGCATACAATAAAAAATAACATTAATATATAACACTTTTCCCGGTTTTGATGAAAATAGGCTACTTATATGGAAGAAAACATGCAGATTTCGAAATGGGCAACATTTTTCATGTAATACATACAGTTTTATGTAATTTGATATTTTATATATGTTTTAATATATTGGACACTATATACAGGGTTATTCAAAAGAAAGAACAGATTTCAAATATTTATTGCTTCCAAACCACAAAAGATAGAAACATGATTCCAACGTTCATGGAGATAGAAAAGTGTACATTTTTATAATATGCATTCAATATGAGCACCGTGTGTTACACGACATATGTCAAAACTGTGGCACATTTCTTGCCACACACGAATCAGCTGGTTTCCAGTTATCAAATTTACAGCTTCAACAATTTGATGTCGTAGATCTTCAAGAGTACCAGGCATAGGAGGAATAAAAACACGGTCTTTTACGTAACCCCATAGATAAAAATCACATGGAGTGAGATCTGGAGACCTGGGAGGCCACCAGCGATAAAGTTGATCTGCTCCTCCTCTCGCAATCCAACGTCCTGCAAACATGTTATTCAAGTAACGTTGGACGTGGTAAGAGAAATGAGGCGGGGCATCATCTTGCATGAAAAAAATTCATTGGAAAACATTAATCATTGAGTAAAATTTTCTTCTTCCACATCTTCTAGTATGCCAATGTACAATTCGTACCGTTTGTTGTGGTCGTCAGGATTCAGTGCAGTTTGTATGTCTTCAAGTGCAGACAATGTTTTAGAATTCGCCATACAGTTGATTGCTTGCTCGTGATGTGGATTTCTTTGGGATCCTTTCGTTGAACTGCAACATGGATTCCATCTTTGCTAATTGCAGCACACAAAATGATTTCTCCTGAGGTGTCGCCCCATTTCACTACAGACATACAACAACAAACAACAGCGCCAATGCAGCTGTAATTGGAACCTCTACCCCCCGTGCTATTTCAATTGTAAACTTTTCTCTCTCCATGAAAGTTGGAATCATGCTTCTATCTTTTGTAGTTTGGAAGCAATAAAAGTTTGAAATGTGTTCTTTCTTTTTGAATAACCCTGTATAATTGCGATTATAAATATATTTTTGCAGCAAAGGATGAATAATAAAGTAACGTATTATGCATGTTCATGCCGTATATATAATATATATATTTAAAAATAAACCACCCGTTGTGGACTTCCCTGTTCTGTATCCCTTATCTTCGTAAGGTAATTAGCTGATGACAGACGAAAGACAGCTTCAGTGCCAAGCAGTTGGGGTTTATTTATCAATGCGTGACCCTGTGCAGGCAGTAAAACTATCAACCATTGCATGATAAACAGCCACCTGACACTCACCCATCAGGAGCTTAAGCATCTTAATATCTGAGAACTGTAGTTGCTTTTTATAACTTGCTGTGATCAGTATTGCAGTTTCCGGAAAACATTCATTGTTATTTTGTATTGTTAGTACGTGTTGTGTAATTATGTACCGTTCACAATGGCTTCTACCTCTTCTAGGAGGAAATGTGTGAACAATCCAAATAACTTTTGTTACATATGTGGTTGTTTCATGTTGCAGAGACAGAAAACTAACATTACACCATTTTTTAAGAAAGTGTATTTTGCATATTTTAAAGTTAAGCTAGGAGATCAAAGTCAAACATGGGCTCTGCATACTGTTTGCAAAACATGTAGTGAATCAATAAAGTTCGGGATTCCTATGATATGGTGTGAACAAAAAAATCACTATGATAATTGTTACTTCTGCATTTGTAAAGTATCGGCGTACAATAAGACAAATAAAACAGAAATTAAATATCCAGGTGGTCTTGCTTCAGCTATTAGACCTGTGCCACATGTAGCAGATGTCCCTATTCCTATTCCACCAGCTCAACTAGACGATACTGAGAGTTCAGTTTCTGGGTCAACAGAAAATTCCAATACAGATGAGGATTTTTCAGCACACCCTGGTGAAGACAAGTCACAGCATTTTACACAAGAAGAGTTGAACGACTTAGTAAGAGATTTAGATCTTACCAAAGAGAAGGGTGAATTGGATTAAGGTTGAAAAAGAAGAAAATGCTGGCTCCAGACACCACATTTTCCTGGTATAGGAATAGAGACAAAAATTTACAAAGTTCTTCAAGATGCAAGATCTACTTGTTAATTGTTGTGTTGTACCAGGTTTAATTCAACAACTGGGAATACCAACATATGATAGTAAAAACTGGCGTTTATTTATTGACGCTTCTAAAATGATGATGATAATAGTGTTTAAGGGTGCTCAACTGCCGAGGTCATTAAAACTTGGCAATAGACTAAGAAAATGCCATGGCAAAAAAGTACACACAAGTAAAAGAGCTAAAAGAGTTGAAACAGAAGGAACAGAACTGTCCAACCCTCTAACCAGAGCTGGATATAAAACTCCATCTAAAACCAACACATTAAAACCAAAAGAGTTAAAAAAAAAAAAAACTGCTATCACACTAAAACTTCAAGGTAAAAGAAACTTTTGCTAAAAATTTAAAAAGCCTGTCCACTGCTCTTGGGTCATCTGCCAGGGACGCTTCTAAAAGCAGTTTTATTGCACAATTGAAGTGATTTTTCCCTCAATACTTGTTGCATATTCTGTGTTTCTGAAAGAATCATATGAAAACTTTCCAACCATTTTAGATAGAATTAATTACAAGGAACATCAGTGGCTATTGTGCAGAGACTTAAAGGTATCCAGTATTATACTAGGGCAACAAGGGGAATATACAAAATAGCTATGCTTTTTGTGCAAATGGGACAGTAGAAACAGGGTTGAACACTGGACAGTGCGAGAATGGCCAAAGAGAAAATGTTTAACGCCAGGAGAAAAAAACTTCAATTGTGCCAGTCTAGTTGATCCGAAGAAAATGTTATTGCCTCCTTTGCATATAAAATTAAGTATTATGAAACAGTTCGTGAAAGCACTGGACAAGAATGGTTCGTGTTTCAAATACCTGAGCAGTAAATTTTCTGTGATGTCCGAAGCTAAGATAAAAGAGGGTATATTTGATGGACCTCAGATAAGACAATTAATGAAGGATAACACATTTTTGGACCACATGAATGATAGAGAACTGCAAGCATGGTGTGCTTTCAAAGAGGTGAATAAGTTTCTTGGAAATAAAAAAGATTCGCGATACGAAGAAATTGTGCAAAATATGCTACAAAAGCTGCGAGCTCTTGGATGTAATATGAGTTTAAACCTTCACTTCTTGAATTCTCACCTAGACTATTTTCCAACACACATTTTTTACATCAAAAGCGGTACTTTCAAAATCTTTAATTTGTGAGAAAACCTTATGTGATAGAGAAAAATTGAAAGCACCTTCAATTTAGCACATCAAAGTTAGTTAGTATCACCTTTCAGATCGCAAACCGGCGAACAAAATATGAATTTTGCAGGACAGTGTAATATACACATTTCTCTGCAAGGCTCTGTAGCAAAAACACTGCAGTGTATACCAGTTATGTATGCATCACTTCAATAAAATAATGCACAGAGAGCAGCATACAGATCTCAGTGTTGATGATGCCTCAGCAGAATAATGACATAACACAATTCAAAGTAGGTGCTGCTATAAGAAGACTTAAAAACTATTAAGGCAGCTTGAACAGCTGGAGTAGACAGCAAAATAGCATTACAGTGAAGCAACATATGTATGAAGACCAACATTCCACAGCTGTGGAGAAAGTCAAATTTATACTTAATATACAAAGGAAAAGGAAGCCCATGAGATGCAAACTTTCACAGAGGAGTGGCCCTAGAAAATATTATGTTGAATACTTTTCATTGAACTTCCTTCATCAGTTACATTATTACACTATTACTGTATTATATTTTACTTTCTCTTAGTGTATGTTCCATCCTGGAGCCTCCTATAACTTAACGTCCTGGTTATTATTATTGTGTAAGGTAAACTTTGCTTTTCTCCCATTTTCCCACCTGCTTCCTTAACTTGTAATTTCCTACCTGTAACGTAATTCATCTTCTATTACTGCTATGCACCTTTTTCCACTCTGTTGCCTTTATTTTTCCTCACTTCAACTTACCTCACTTTCCCCCACTTTACACTGTAACTGCTAGAAACCCTCTCTTACTGCTCACTTAACCATTTCTTTAGTCTGGTCACCTCTGGTGAAACATTCTGTTCTTTCCCACTTTCCTGTCTGTATTTCCCATCTAATCTAGCCTCCTGTGCACCACCAGTTATTTTAGTAGGCACTTTCTCAATTGCTGTTATCCCATGATGTTTTCTGTATAATTTCTTCTGCTGCCCTCATACCATTCACGTGTATCATTTCACATTTTGTTTAATTCCCCAATACCTTACTAACCTATTGGTCTGCTACTTCTGTTTTGCTGTCTACTGCAATTTTTTATTTCTCTGCCATATTATTCACTTGTTTCTCCTTCAAATGTTGACCTCGTATATGTTGTTGCTTTTTGTTTGCTTGTTCCTTCCCTGGCCATTGCACTCTACTTTCCTTTTCTCACTGACTGCACATTGTATTTTCCTTCCTGGTCCACTTCCTGCTGTTCACCTTTCTTAATGTCCTTTCCCTCAGCCTCCTGGCCATCTATCCAGAAGTTACATATATACACCCTCCTTCCTTGACTCTGTGCCTGCCTTCACTGCTCTATTAACTCCTTCATTTGAAATGTTTGTCCAAATTACAGAGTTTTGTTGATAAAAATGTCTGTACATCTTAACCCTTTTGTCTGTTTAAAAATCTCACAAACCATGTGTGTACTTGCAAATTTCTCTAGGATGTTCCTTCTTCCTCTTATTTTCCCTATTCTAAATACCTCATATATCTTGAAGTCTCTCAATGGGATTTCTAATTTTATTGTTAATAGATCTTGTACTTATCGGATGTTCCAACAACCCCTTCTCCCTTCAATCTCCAAAATCAGTAAGTTCTAGCTTCTACTCCATCTTCCATACTCTCTATTCTTCTTTTGATTATTTGGATTTTTGTTCTTAATATCTACAGTCCCTTATTCACTCCTTCATATTTTTCATACCTTTTCTAGTTTTATTTGAATCTCTCCGCAAGCCCTTTATCTATTATTATTAAAGCTCCTTCTCCTATTATCTCTTAGGCTCCCATGTCACCTAACTCCTTTTTGCTCTCTTATGTAGGAGCTTCTCTACCACACGTCCATTCACCTACCCTGTTCACTTATACATATATATTTATAACAAATGTATTAATTCAAAAATTGGTTACAAATAAGTCTTTAATTCACTGTTGCAAACATTCACTCAATGCTTCAATGCCTAGACAGTTGACAGCCTACACACTCCACTGCTTGCACTCCACTGTGGGCTAACATTCCAGTCAAATTCTGACTCGCAACTCACTGCTTACTAAATTGGCTTGCAATTCTTCCTTCCTTTTATAGTGTAGAACTGTCACAGATCATTCTGGAAAATTTTGCAAGCTGAAGCTATTGGAAGAATTTGACATGTTCCAGAGGTGTTGCATTCCAAAGTCTCCAGTTACTGTTGCAATGCAGTTCCGTGTTTATGCATTCCAAGATCTCCAACACCATTGACTCGCATACCAAGGTGAAAGTGAAAGCAGCCACACATGGATGGCACTGTCACACTGCTTCCTCCTCAGGGCTGGTCATGCCAACAACCACCACCATATAGAGCCAGACAATCCAAATCTCCTAGCTTCTTCCATCAGGGTAGCCTCTGGTTGTGGTAGATGACATCATTTATCCTCTTCACCAGAAGGTACGATCCTTGCCATAGTTGTTAAAGTTTGAGTCAGAGGCCCTTGGTCTGGATAGGGCAATATAGCCCACTAGATTACCTTGCTGGAAACCTCAGCTGTTAGGCTGCCAGTTGTAATAAGTCTTCATCTGATTGGTTGCTATGTAGATGTTATGACAGGCCATCTCATGCCTGTCTTGAAGTTGGTCTTTGAGATGCTCCACATAGTCAACTGCTAGCCGTTCTACCCCAGGAGGACTCCCAAACAGGTGGCATGGTAGATGCAGCTCTCTACCAAAGACCAAAACGGCTTGTGTCAACCTGGTGGTATCACGGGTCGAGGAGTGATAAGCTTGCAAGAAAAGTCAACTCTCACATCCCTGTAATGATTGGCCACAGCCACAGCCTTCCTCAAATGTTCTTTTGGGGTATTTATGTACCACTCAACCATGATGTTTGATTGTGGGTAAAGAAGTGGTTGTGTGTCTTGTGCACTCTGAGTCACTCCAGTGTTTCCCTCTTGAGATTGGACTCAAAGTTTGTGCCCTGATCACTTTGTAGCTCCATTGGTACTTCATAGTGACAGAACAATTCTTCTACAAGGCAGTTCATGATGGTCTTGGTTGGTGTACATCTCTGGCCACTTGGTAAAATAATCAACGGTAACCAACAGATACTTGTCACCTTTATCTGACAGAGGGAATGGCCCAACTACATCAATAGCTATGCATTCGAAGGGTGCTCCTGTGTTACATAGTACATGCAACCCCTGCTCCAGGTCTGTGGGCTGCAACTTGCTGTACAAACACAACATTGGTGACACCACCTCTCAGCTGCTGCCTATGGTCTTAACCAACAGTACCACTGTCAGAGGTTGTCAGCAGTTTAGGTTGGTCCCAAAGTCCCCATAGGTAATAGTCAAGACTTGTGCAACCGTACTCCAAGGGAAGATTAGCTGCTCTCTGGGTCTCTTTCCATTAGGTAACTCCCATATCTGGAACAGTACTACTTCTTCCACCATCAATGAATTGTATTGGGCCCAGTAGGATTTGTACACACTACTCCTGGATGTGATGATATCACAGTTTGGTCTGGTCCCGTAATCCACTTCTCCCAGGAGTGGACAGGTTCATCTGGACATGGCATCTCCATTGGAGTGGCTCCTTCCTTTCTGATGTTCTGACATAAAGTTATACTTTTACAGCCTCTAGACTCAATAGTCTGCCTGGCCATCCAGATTCTTGAAACTTAACATCTAGGTGAGGGCAGAATGGTCAGACCTCAGATGGAATGGCTGATCATGCATATGCTCTCCTTTACTACTGCTTGGAGCTCTTGCTGGATAATGCAGTAATTCTTTTATGCTTTGGAGAGTGTCTTGCTGTAGTAGACTGTTAGCCGCTCCTGGCCTTCCTGGACCTGTAATAGAAAACTGCCAATGCCAGTGTTGCTGGCATTGGTGTCCACAATAAATTCACCACCAGGTTGTGGAAATCCTAAAATAGGGGCACTGCAGAGTGCTGAGTTTAGTGCCTAGAGCATGCTCTCTGCCTCTTCTTACACATGTAAGACCTGTACTCTTCCATCAGATAGGTGAGGGTTTGAGATGTTGGAGAAACCTCTGACAAGCTGGTGGTAGTAGCTGCGTAGGCCTGAAAATTTTCAGCTCTCATTTTTCTTTCTGGTGAGGCTAGTATCTCACTGCCCAAGCCTTTTCTGGGTTTGAGGCCACCCCAGATGGCAAGACTATATGGCCCAAGTAGTTCACCTCCTTGCAGAAGAGTTGGCACTTCTTCCTATTCAACTTCAGGTTAGCTGCATGCAGCCTTTGCAGTATCTTGGTCAGGTTCTCAAGATGTTCTTTGAAGTTATTGCCCATGGCAATGATGTCATCCAAATAGAGCAGGCTGTCATCTTAGGTCAAACATCCCATCAATGATTCCATGAGGTGCTGGAAGTTGGCAGGCGGATTGCAGAAGCCAAAGGGCAAAACTGTAAATTGCCAAAGCTTTTGGGCAGCCTAGAATGCAGTCTTCTTGTTTCAGTGATCTAAGGCATTTACCAGTATTCTGATTTCAAGTCCAAAGTCGAGAACCACTCAACATCAGCAAGTATGCCCTTAATCCATGTTAATGGGAAACAGTCCTTTCTGGTGACTACATTCAGCTTCCTGTAGTACACGTCAAAGTGTAACTTATCATTCTTCTTCACCAAGACTATAGGGGAGCACCAAAGGCTATCAGACTCTTCAATGGTTCCCTTCTATTTCATGTCTTTCAGCATGTCCCATACCTGTGCTTGCTTTGCCAGGGGTACACATCTTGATGATTGCAGGATAGTTTGGGCATCTCTGGTGTCAATGTTATGGACTACTCTGTCACTGTGACTGCATTCACAGTTCCCTTCGCTGAAGACAGACTGATATTGGCTGAGTAGATGCCAGACCCTCTCCAGTTGTGAAACGATAAGATGGTCAGCCACCCTCTTCAGCAAGTTTTTTGGCTGGGGCCCCAGCAGATCCTACAATGGTGCTGGCTTTTGGATTCATTACATGAGTATACACTCACAGTTGACACACACTTTCTTAACTCCATCCCAGCCAGTCCTGGTCGGTGACCCTGAGTTTAGCAGCCTTATGGGTACTTCCTCCCAGCAAGGGCAGAATTGTTCAGGCAACACATAATCTGTGTAGTCAGGTCTTTCAATCCAATAATAGGTTCCTTGACTGTTGGCCCTCTTGATATGCCTTCACCACCACCTCACTTCTCGTGGGCACAACTATATCATCCTTCAGGATGACCCTGCAGATCCCAGGATGTTCATGTGGGTTCTGGAGCAACACCTCATATGGGTCAAGTTGAAAAACCCTCTGGTCAATGTCGACTGTTGCCTCATGGCTCCTGAGGACATCCATTCTCAGTCACCCTCATAACAAACACCTACAGGTTAATGTTTTGTACCGGGTCAACTCCAGCAGGGCCTCGTTCTCTACATGCTAGATGTGGCCCAATGCCAGCAGTAGTTGGTAGGGCTGACTGGGAGTTGTCGGTAAGCCCTTCGCCATGTCAGGTCTGATTACTGTCATAGCTGCACCTGTGTCTATAGGTATTCGGCATAGCATCCCTTGTATCCAGCCATGTGTAATTTGACTGTAGTCTATTCTTCTCCCCAAGGCAGGTAGCATCACTCGAGGAAGTGATAAAGATGGACCCAATGTGCCCTTGTTTTCCACCTGCTTGTTGACTTGTTGTGGACAGTCCATCAAAGATGACAGGGCTTGCCACACCCCTATCACATGCCGCTTGAAGGTTCTGTGGGTTCCTTCCCTCTCCCTGTCAAAGTGAATACTCCTGGTCCTTGAGGTGGGCATAACTGAGGTGTTGGCCGCCTCTATTCTATGTGCGGCCATTAATGTTTCCTGAATCATCCTACAGTCACCGAGCTAAAGGTACTGTCGTATCTCAACATCATGTGCCCCATCGATGAAGGAGTAGGCTGCTTCCTGGGACACCTAGTTAGGTGGTAGATTCACCAGGGCTTTGTTGTAAGTCTTTGGAGTTTAAGACAAACTTTTGCACTGTCTTACCTGACTGTTGTAGCCTCACCTTAAGGTAACTGCAATAGGTTGCAACCAAGTAATGGTTCCCAAAGCAGTTCTTGGGAGCCTCCCAGATCTCTCTGAACTCCACCAAAGTTGGGTTCACATATTGTACTTCTGCCGTCCATCCCTGAAGAATTGCTTTATCAATTGTGCAGCTACTACTTCTGCCTACCATTGGCTGTAGGTGGCAATGGTGGCAAACTGTCTGTAGATGGTTTTGAAGGTTGATGTCCCATCCATACTTGAGTGATTTGGTGCTCATGGATGCTGTGTCGCATCTGGACGTTTTGACCTTCAAGTTTCTTAGCCTTCCATTGAGCATCTTTTCCATTATATAGTATTTAGTTCCTTGGTGCTGCTATCGACTCTTTCGTCCAAGGCATTCCCTGAGATCTTCCAGGGTGTCAAAGCAATGGCCAAGGTTCTTCATCGCTCCTCCAGGCTCTTCCATGTCCTTCATGCCAGGCGTTTGTTCATCAAGTTTGCTGGATAGTTCCATTTTTAGGTTCGCCATCATGCATTTCACAGTCGTTATTTCATTTCTCAACTTTGCCATCATTTCAGCCAACAAATTTTTCATCTTCTCCATCTCAGCATAAAAATCTCACTCCTGACATCAGCGTAACAAATGTCTATTGACTCAAAAATTGGTTACAAATAAAATCTTTAATCCACTTTGGCAAAAAATTCTCTTGATGCTTTGATGCAGGCAGTTGACAGCTTCCTCACTCCAGTGCTTGCACACTTTTGATGCTAACACTCCAGTCAAAGTTTGACTTACTACACACTAAATTTGCTTGCAGTTGGGGAAGCTGAAGCTACTGGAAGAATCTGGTGTGTCCATACATGTCATGTTACAAAGCCTCCAGTTACCAATGTGTCTCATCCTGTGTTTATGTAGGCAAGAGAAAGCCGGTAAAGTCTGAGGTAAACAGCAGCATTTTACTTATCATTCCCTTCAATGATGCACGGGTCCATTTATTACCAGTGAATGCTTAGTTTAAGTTAAGGTGTTTGCAAAAAACATGTGTTACTGGTTGTTATTTAGAGTCTGAAGTTGTTTTATTAAACATATTTTGTTGTGTACTACTCCAGAATTGCTTTCAAAGTACATGTACTTTAAACTAATTATTTGAATACCTGAACTGCCAGCTAAAAGATGTACTCTTCAGCACCAAATATCTATGTATCATGCTTAAATCAAATCAGATCCATGCTGGCAAGTGTGTAGGAATTATATAGACGGAACCCTTTTGCAGAAAGTTGAGTAACTACTATGACACATTGGTGAGGTAAAGCAATGATGTTGGGCATGCCATAGACTAATTAAAGTTTAGGAGCAGAATACTTGAGAAATTACACATCTACAATGCTGCTGTTTACCTTGTATCCTGCTGACCTCATTCCTTTGATGTTTTCAGCTGAATTGTTACTATCCATACTTTTGTCAACCTGAGAAAGAGCTTCATCTAGAGGAATATTTACAGAAGTCTTCCAAATTGCTGTTATTTCCCCATTATCCTTCTCTAGGGAATTGTGACAGTGCCGTCTTCCTTCAGCAATGGTTCTCACATTCGCCTTGATATGCGAGTTATTGCAGTTGGATGAATAAACAATAAAGAAAGTGCATAAAGATGCAACAGGAACATTCGGGACGTGAGACTCTTCTCGCAACATGATTCTTCTCAATGTTTTGCCATGCTTTGAGTTCCAGAAGCTTTTAGGAAGTTCTATGACAATATTTTCTAGCTAAAAAGGGGGGAAGGATTGTAGTTCAGTGGTGTTGTGAATTGTACTGAGTCATGAGAGACTGGAGTGTTAGTATGCAGCGATGAGTGAGCCATGAGTGGCATGCAGCCTTAATCTGTCTATGCACTGAAAAGTCGAGTGAATTATTATGAAACAGTGAATCAAAAACTGTATTTGTAGGTAATTGTTGAGTCAATAATGACATTTGTTATACTAGTGTCAGGAGTGGGATTAATATGCCGAGATGCAAGATATGATGAAAAATTCATTAGCTGAAATGAAGAAGATGGACACAAAATTAGAAAATGTTGTGGAGAAGATAAACAACAAAATGGAATGCAGCATGGAGACGATTGAAAAAATGAAACTTGGAATGGAGAAGAAGAAATTCAGCATAGGGAAAATGGAATCAATAAGAGAAAAATGGAATTTACAATGGAGAACCTGAAAATGGAACTTTCCATCAATGCTGAAATGGACAGCATGAAGAGCAAGGCAGAACAACTTGGGGAAAAAGTGGTAGAGCTTGGTGGAATGATGAAATACTACAACCAATGCCTTAATTCCCTGGAAGGAAGAGTCAACAGCAAAGCCAAGGAACTGAATGCCATGGTGGAAAAGATCTTGATGGAAAGTTGAAAGACTTGACCCATCTGATGGAAAAACATTAGTCTTACATTTAGTCAGAAGAGGCAGAGAGCATTCTAGGTGCTCAAGTCAGTGTTCTGCAATGCTCCTATTTTAGGATTTCCACAAGCTGGAGGTAAGTCAATTGTGGTGGCTGGTTCGACCACTCACCTCTCACCAAAGTAGCCCAGCTTGATCCCAGGTGACCACATGTGTGATTTGTGGTGGACCAAGCAGTTTAGGGGTAGGCTTTCTTTGGGCTCTCTGGTTTGTCCTGCAATCACATTCTATAGGCGCTCCATCTTCATTCCATGTATCACCAGGGTCATGGCCTATGGTGCCATAGTAGTAAAATCAGGCATTAAATACTATATAAAGAAACTTTATTGTTGATGTTTATGCCAGTGACACTGGCCTTGGTGGTATTCTATTCCAGGTCCATAATGGGCAGGAGGATGCAATTGCCTACTACAGCAAGACTCTTTCCAAAGCAGAAAAAAACTACTGTATTACCCAGTGAGAGCTCCTGGCTGTAGTGAAAGCGCTAGAACACCTTCACAAGTACCTGTATGGTCTGCCATTCCAACTGAGGACTGACCTCTCAGACCTCAACTGGTTGATACGTTTCAAGAACCTAGAGGGCCAGACAATGGATCCAGAGGCTGCAAGAGTACAACTTTATGCCAGAACTTGGGAAAGAAGAAGTCACACCAATGGGGACGCCATGTCCAGGCGACCCTGTCCAGAGGCATGTGTCCACTGCACTAGGTTAAAGAGAAGGAGTGTGCTGCAGCTGGATGGTATAAAGCAGGGGTGAGGAGGGAACAGCTGGTGGTGGCTGACTTGGGACTACTCCTGGAAGAAGTGGAGGCAGGGACTGGACCAAACTGGGAGGACATTGCACCAAGGAATATTGTTTACAAGTTTTAATGGGCCCAATGGGACCCATTGAAGATCAAGGATGGGGTCCTTTCAGAGTAAGGTTGCGGAATTACTGGAGGAAGTACATGCTGGGACTTCAGGAGGACATTTGGGACCCAACTGAACCATCAAGAGCTTCTTCAACAGTACTACCAGCTGAGACTACAGACAGATGCTGAAAGATGGTGCCGTGAATGTCATGTGTGTGCAGCAAATCACGGCCCAAAGACCAGAAGTTTGTGTTGCATGCAGTAGTATAATAAAGGAGCACCCTTCGAACACATAGCTATCGACATAGCTGAGTCATATCCTGTGTCTGACAGAGGCAACAGGTATCTGTTGGTCACCATGGATTACTTCACCAAGTGGCCGAAGGTGTACGCCAACCCTAAACAGAGGCCAAGACCATCACAAAGTGCCTCATGGAAGACCTGTTTTGTCAATATGGGCTACTAATGGAGCTGCACAGTGATCAGGGGACCAATTTTGAGTCTAACCTCATGAGGGCAACATTGGAGCAACTCAAGAGTGCACAAGATTCGCACAACACCTCTTCACCCACAGTCAGACAACATGGTTGAGTGGTAGATTAAGACCCTAGAAGAACATTTGAGGAAGGTTGTGCGAATCAAAAGAGAGACCGGGATGTGACAGTGCCACTTTTTTGGTGGCTTACCACTCTTCAACCAATGACACCACCAGGTTGACACCAGCCAGTTTAGTCTTTGGCAGAAAATTGAACCTGATGTTCTGGAGTCCTTCTGGGGCAGAACAGCCAACAGTCAACTATGTGAAGCATCTCATAGACCGACTTAATGACATGCATGAGATGGCCCATCAAAACATCCAGGTAGCAAGCGATTGAATGAAGACACATTACAACTAGCAGGCCAACAGCCGAGGTTTCAAGCAAGTCGATCTGGTGAGGATATATCATCCTATCTGGATGCTGTCTCAAGATTCAACAACCATGGCAAGGGCTGCACATTGTGGTAAAGAGCATAAGTGATGTCATCTATTGCATCCAGAGGTTACCCAAAGGGAAGAAACTGGTAGTTAGAACCAGTCAAAACCTGTGACCCTCTCACTCATTACTCGTAAGCCACCCCACTCTCGAGAGTGTGGCAACGAGGGTCTCTTGTATCGAGAACTAGTGCTCATAAGCGAGGCGACTCGAGAATTCTCGTAGCTACTGACAGAGTGGGAATAAATTGGTTACATAATAACCAGGTACTGTATTTTTTGGTTTTAATCTATTTTTCTCCTTGTAAATTAGAAAGCTTCAAAGTACTTTTATGTTTCAAGCGGTTTGGGTGCTAATTGTAATCAGCCTAAAAAAAACTAAATGGGACATTAAGACCTAAAACTCGCTAAACTTAAGTTTTTTTTTTTTTCTTCAGTTAATTTGAATTGACAACTTTTGTTAGGAATTCATTTAGTTTTGTTTTGAGTGCACATGTGGGGTTATCCAGGAAAAGAATGCTCTTGGTATAAAAATTGTGCAAATGAAGTATGCACCAATGACATCTTGCCATGTTGAAAGATCTTTTTTTTTGCCTATAGGAATATATTAAAAAGCAACAGAAAATTTGCAAATGTGGCTGGTTGTGTATGGCAACGGTGCTACCAAGTGAACTTTATTTTATGTGAGTATTATATATCAAAAACATGTGCTTGATATGTTTATTACAATGTTCTAGCACACGTTTACTGTGTATTACATTGTTTTAAATTACTGTACATATTAATAGCATGCTTCCGTGAAGTAAAATAGTTTTCATATTTTTATCTATATTACGTTTAAAAGGCTTTTGTCGTTGACTTGCTTAAATAGCTAGGAAAAAGGCAGGAGTATTGTTTAAAAGCCTAGAAAAAGCTAGGAAAATGGTTTTTAAACCTAAAGAGGTTAAAAGAAGATAGTAAAAGGCTAAAACTGCATTTATAAAAAGCTAAATCTCCAGGCCCTATTAATAACACAAGATAACTCATTGTTTAACAGCACGTATGTATATCCAAACACATTTACGCGTTTGAATCAGTGATATTAATGTTATGACACACCTATCATTTATGTTGTTATGTACTCATATATAACTTATACTCAAACTTCAGATAACACTGAAAATAGAATTACTTCATACAACATAAACTTCTTAGGAGTAATAAAATATTTAAATAATTATTTGTAATAAAAGTGGACACCATGTACATTTATCTCTCCAGATTCTGTGATACCACATTTCGTTTTTAACCCATTCTCTAGCATGAGTTATTTAAATATCATTCCTGTCTTGGTAGGCTATTTAAATTTCAAATCATTTAAACAGATGAAATAATAGAAGTTAGAGATCTTAGGCAAATATTGCTGTAGTATATGTTCTTCTCATTTAGATAAACATGCATAATTTTAGCAACTTTTAGCCCATTTTAACAATTTTATAGACGATTTCCTAATCACCTGAAGGAATGCAATAGATTTGTCATCACTTCTGGTATGTTATGTCTCGATGCTGCGTTGGCTTGCACTCATCAACATATTTCGTAACGTATCAGTTTCGCATATTTCTGCAGCTCCTGTGATCTTGAATAAAATGAAACTGTCTATCATTGTGATTTATAAACAGAATAGTACTTCTTCATCCTATACCTTAGTGGGTAACAAGGCTGCCAAGTTATATGATGGGTAAAATTTAGTTTTCATGGATGACAGATTTTTTGACAGATATTATTTGCAATTATTAAGTAATATTATATTGATTTTCTTTAGGAAAAACTGTCACAGATGTAAATCTTTGTGTACATATAAGACAGTGTCTGTTAAGCAATATAACAGCTGTCTTTTATTTTGAGCTAACAGCAACAACTTCTCGGATGGCTGAACATCTCCGCAAAAATAACTCTGGTATTTGTATGGCCACGTGTGTTTATCAGAGTGGATTCTGAATTCAGCATAGTGAATACATTCTATTTTTTTTAATTACTTAATTGAACAGAAGGCTTTGCTGTATGTACAACGTTTTAGAAAAGAATGGTTAAATAATGAATAATTAAAGGAATGGTTGTTAGAGGTGCCCAGGGAACCTAGTAGTGTGTGGCAATGTAAATGTGCTCTTGTCAGATTTACTTATTCATGGAAAAACTAAGAAACATCTAAAAGCAGCTGAACCCTTTTTAACTTCCCAGTCAAAAATACCATTTCAGCCTATTAAAGACATGTATGAATGTGCAGCTGCAGAAGCTGTTCTAACGTTGTTTGTAGTTAATCACTTCCCTTGATCATCTTTCAGACCTGACCAAGAAATTGTTCCAAAGTACTGGTCTGAGTTTTAATTTTTATTTTTGAAAGAAAATACGGAAATTACTAATTTTGATGTTGCACGCTTATTGTAATAAAATGCAGGTCAAAATAAACACATGCACTGATTTTGTTTATTCAGCTTCATTTGATAGCTGAAAGGTGGATGTAAGTCACAAGCTCAAGGGGAGATGTAACATATAATTACAATAGGTATCTCTTCACTTTCTGAGTAACCAAATAGTACAGAGAAGAAGCTTATGCATACCTACCAAAGTCTTTAAAGCAAACCAGCACCGGGGAAAACGATTCTGTTCTAATCAAATAAATGTGCTTAGATTAGAGCAGATAACAGAATTACTGCTTCAAATAATGTTTACAGATTGATTTATAACAAAACTATAGATCATTTGCATTCTGACTCTGCGAGTTTCTGCACATTACACCACAGTCTTCTATTAACGAAACTCATGAGTCTTGCGAGTAAATGAGAATCTCGGAAGCTCGTTAGTCAACTCTCTTCCTGCCAGCAATATGTTCAGCTGCATCTACTGGCTGCGAGAGTGTGGTTAGCGGCAGCGAGAAACGAGCGAGACTGAAAGCTGTTTTGATTGGCTTTACCGGAAGTACATTTGGATTGTCTAGCCTGCTATGACGGCGCAGGTCAAGACGACCATCCCTAAGGAGGGAGCAGTGTGACATTGCCATCTTCCTTCAGCAGTGATTTTGATGTTCACCTTAGTATGTGAGTCATCACAGTTGGATGCATAAAATCATAGAAAGAGCAGCTTGACACAACAGGAATATGACACAGTTTTCGCGACAACATGATTCTTCTCGATGTTTCTCCAAGCTTCGGCTTTCAGGAAGTTTTGTGACATTATTTTGTAGCAATAAAAGGAGGAAGGATTGTGAAATGGACTGAGTTGTGAGTGACTGGAGTGTTAGTGTGCAGTGGAGGGCAAGCCATGGTTGGCGTGCAGCCATAAATTGACTACATGTTGAAAAGTCAAATGAATTATTTGCAGAATAGATGACTATATTTGTAACTAATTGTTAAGTCAATAAAGACATTTGTTACAGCATTTAAAATTTCAGCTGTTTAAATTTTCTCCAGTGTTATCTTATAGGGCATTCCACATATATTGGTTTATAATTCATTTTCAACAAAATCTTTCAATGAACTTTTTCTGGTTTCTTCAAACCTATTCTTGTATTTCATCTTTGCTTCTCTATATCTATTCAAATTTCTGTTTCTTTCATATACAATTATTCATCTTTAATCAATCAGTTCACTAACTGCATACCTTCCATAATGCATCTGTCAAAGTATTGTGATAGCATATTTTAGGTTTAGTCATAGGATCTGATTTTATTCCGTCACCTTTTCTATTGCTTGGACTAAATTTGTTTATGTCCTTGTCAATAGATTTCCCTTCATATTCCAGCTGAGAGTTATCAAATTACTGTCTTAAAAGCTTCCAATCTTCTTGCAATTTATAATTATAACTTTTGTTCTCTCCATCTTCTTGTGCTTAGGTTTACCATTGTATTCAAACTAAATTAATTAATGCTCACTGGCTGTCAATCTTTGATATTTTTGGCAAGTCAGGGTATGACTTTCCAATTTAAGAGTAAAGAGCATTTAAGTGTAATATGGCAATATATATGTTTACTGTAGCACCAAATTTATTTTTGAAAACAGAAGGGTTATTGGTTTCTATTTCTAACTAGTTTTTCTATTTAATCTTTAAATTTGTTGTACTAACAATCAGATTTGCCATTATTAATAATAATAATGATAATACTAATAATAATAATAGTAATAATAATAATTTTATTATCATTGAGCTTGTACAGCAAGAGACAAAGTCAGAGTGATACAATTAAGTAATTACAAATGATATAATACAGAGTATGTACAGGAATAAAAGATACAATATAATACAAAGTAATACATGTCAAAAAAAATTAATAACTAATAACTATACTGATTACAACAATGTCATAATATATACTATGATTAACATTGGTACAGCAGATGTGCTTATTATAATTCAAAAAATTCTTGAAGAGAATAAAAAGGCATTGCAGCAAGCCAGTCATACAATTTTTGCTTAAAAATTGCTGCAGGGCATTGTCTTAAGTCTAAGGATAGCTTATTATACATTTTAGGCCCTAGTACTTCAAAACTTTTCTGAGTTGTACTCAGTCTACAATATGTAATATCAATATGTTGGCATGATCTTGTATTATAGGAATGTATATTTTGTCTATTTTGTAGTTCTGATGCTTGGATTTTTATATACAGTAACATGGTGTACATATATAGATTTACTACAGTCATTATTATTAATTTAATGAATAATGGTTTGCAGTGAGCTAGCTTTGATTTGTCAGACATTATTCTAACAACCTTTTTCTCGAGTAAAAGTGTTTTGTAAAAAAAGCAAAATATACTGATCATATATACACCTCAGGCACTTGCTTTTTCAAGTTTCTAATCAAATATATAACTCTGGAGAGCTTAGACATTATATGATCAATATGTGGTGCCCAGGATAATATACTGTCAATTACAACACCTAAGAATTTTACATTATCCGAGCCATTAGCAATAGGAGTATCCCTGCAATTAAAAACCATATGTTGTGTTTTGCCCTGATTAAGTATGAAACCGTTAGCTTTGAACCATTTATCAGCTTGGATTAGTGTGTTTTCTGCTGCACATTTAAGTGTCTGAAAATATTGACTCGTATTAAAAAAGGTAGTATCATCAGCATATAGGATAGTGTGGGATGTAACAAAAGATGGAAGGTCATTGATCATTATTAGAAACAACATTGGTGCATGAATTGAACCCTGTGGGACACTGCATTTTCTCTCCGCTACTTTAGATTTCTTATTTCCGATACAAACCACCTGCTTTCGATTTACCAAGTAGGATTTGAATAGTTCAATAGCTGGGGTTTTTATTTCATATCAAATTAATTTTGTAAGTAGGTAAGAGTGGTGTACACAATCAAATGCCTTACTTAAGTCACAGAAGGTGGCCTGTGCACAATTTTTCTTTTCAAAAGCTGTAAGCAGTTCTTGAATTAATGAAACTATCGCATTGGTGGTGGATTTCCTTTTTCAGAAACCAAATTGTGATTCAGTAATTATATTATTTAATTCAAAATAGTTATATAACTGTGCATATTCAAGTACTTTTGAAAATACAAGAATTAAAGATATTGGGTGATAACTAGCCGTGAGGTTTTTATCTCCGTTTTTATAAATTGGAACAATTCTTGACACTTTTCATATATCTGGGAATATACAAGGCATATGTTTAAACTAAGGTAAGTAGATCAACAATACAATCTATAACCTTTTTTTAGTATATCATTTGACAGACCATAGATGTCTGTGCTATCTGATGGTTTGAATCTACTCACTGTGCTTAGTACTACTTCTAGAGTTACTTCTGAGAAAACAAATTCACAATTATTACACTTTATAATATAATTTTTTCTTAAACCTTTTGCAGATTCTCAAGGTGTCCTAATGTTACTTCTTATTTCTTCTACTGAATTTATGAAGAAATTATTGAATTCATGGGGGGGCAATGTCTACATCATCATCTTTGTGGCCTCTCGCAACAGAATTAATCAAACTCCATGCTTTCTTACATTTATTACCTGACGATTCAATAGTTATGAAGCCTTTTTGATTCATTTATTGCAAATTTATATTTGTTTCTTTCATTTACATATGATTGCTTGGCCCTTTCCATCTTTTATTTCCTAATAGACCTAGATACATTAACATTTTCCTTTCATATCTGCAAGTTGTGGGGTATGCCAACTATTTTCCGTTTTTATATGTGACTTTCTTTACACTGGAGTTAATTTTGACGATGCATTTTCTTTCTGGTATACACAGTTCAAAAGTATCTTTAAAAAATATCCTCAGCTGATAATATGTTAGAAAGTTGTGATTTTCATACCCTCATCCAATCTATATTACATAGAATTTAAAATTTAAGATTTTACTATCTGTTACATCCTTGAGATCACTTCTTTTGTCTTAGTCTTTGACACCAATTGACTATATGGTATAAGATCTTTGATCTTGAGCCAGACTAAATCATGGTCCAAATAAGGAAAAGCTACTGTATCACATGTTAGTCAAGCTAGATTAATATTTGTACATATGTTATCTAGGCAGACTGAGACTCTTGTGGGTTTATTATTTGTGCAATTGAAATTGGCTTGCCTGAGAAGGTTTTTAAAATCTTTTACACCTTGTTTATCGACTGTTATGTCAAAATCTTCATTTAAATCTCCACCAATTACAATGTTAAAGCACTTCCATTTAGATGTTAAGAGAAAATTAAAAAGCTCCTCAGGTTTTTCAAGGAAAATAGTAGGTTTCTCTTGGAAGACCTATACAGTACTATTACAATTAGTTTACACTCTTGTATTAAAATGCCCGCCAGTTCAAAATCTTGCTCAATACAAAATGAATCTAGCTGAAGTCTACTACATTTATAGATGAAATATTTACTGGCATAAATAGCCACTCCACCATGTATATGATATTGCCTGTTATAACTTTTTACTAACTTAAAATCCTCCAACTTATTAAATACTACCTCATTTTCTTGGCACCAATGCTTACACAGACATAGAAAGTCAAAGTAATTTTCAGCAGCAAATTCATTAATTAATAGGAGTTTATTCTGAATGCCCTGAACATTGGCATCACTGGTAAAAATTGGCAAATTTTTTATATATATTACCAATTTATTTTACTTTATTTATGTATGGTTCAATGGGATGGTTGTATTGAAAATATTGGTTTGTTAAAATAAATTTACCGATTTTGTGTGCAACTTCAATACAATTCATATGTGAATCTTCTAGTCATATGATGTTAACTATTTGCAAATATGGATTATGAATAATGATAGTTGCCATTGGACTCCAACCATCATTTATTTTTCCACCTCTAAATGGAATATAATATTACTTTACCTTTGTATGTGTAAGGCTCCTGAATACACAATAAATCTTAAATTTAATTCTTTGGCAGTTCAGACTGCACTTGTTTACTCCTTTGGTCATTTATTTGTCCCATTTTTAATAGCCCTATACTTGTCATTACCTACCATGTTGTCTTCTGAGTAAAATGTAGCCAGAGTTTGTATAAGAGCGGTATTTGGTATCTATTTTAAGTCTGATCTGTCACACGTCTCGTTAATTTATGAACTCTTAAAAAGCCTAGTGGTAGGGATGTTCCTTGACTACTTTAATATTTTAATTTTGGGAGCTGCGGGTAAATTTTGTTTGGATTTAAATATGGTTTTAGTATTACTATTTAGTAAATATGCCAAAAGGATTTTCTCTGTAATTGTTTTTACTTTTAGTCTTGTAGGTGTATTGTTTTATTATAGGATTTTTATGTTTAAAAGATATTTTGACACACTGATAGATTTTTGATAGAAAAACAGTTTTTATGGGTTATTTTTAAGGATATTTTTAGAATAGTGTACTCTGTCATGCTAAAGTTGAGTGTACCAGTCACATCAGTTTGATTTTTATCAGAAATATTCTTCCATAACAAGGGCACAAAATGTATATATTCTTCTTAAGATCCAGGTTATCATTCCTTCTTTCAAAAACTGTGTTTAACAATTACAATTCCATTGGATTTGTGGGAATGTTTTGTCATTTTAAATCCACATGGTCAACAGCATCAATGATACAGGAAATATTGATTTGCCATTCTAATATAGCTATCGTACATGTTGCAAAGAGGCAATCAATGTTGTTCTCTCCTCAAAAGATTCAGCTGTAATGAAACATTGAAATCAATGTATATCTGGTTTACGTCTGAAATCTTCTTGTTGTCGGCAGTCATAATTAACTGTGTTGTTGTAACATGTTTTGCCTCAAGTTAGATGTTTATATATTCCTTGCTGCTATTTATGTCTTTGTTTCTTTCTTCTGTAATATAAAACTCATTCTTAAAATTAATCATCACTCATTTTTGTTAACTACTGCTGCTACAGCTGATTATTATTATTATTATTATTATTATTGTTCCTTCATTGTCCTGTAGGGTTTTGATCTCATGATTGAATTTCCAAAATACGAGGTGTGATCAAAAATTTTCTGGAATGATATCATATTTTCCTCCTGGAATATCATATTGATTAGCCTAATATTTCTTTTCTGTTATCATCTTGATACCATACTTTTCAAAATTCCCCTGATATTCTATCTATTTTCAGATTCCTATTTCATCATCTCTGACTCCTCTGTATCTTTTTGTCTTAGCTTTTTTATTGGAGTACATGCTCTTCCTAGCAAACTAACTTGTGTCATGTTTAAACTATTACTACCTAACAATACTTTAGAATATTCCCACCATTGTTTTCGTGTGATTTTATTTACACTCACTTCTTTCTTACAAATTCTCTTAATTATTTACCAAATTATTCTGCTGCCCCCTGTATATGTGCCATGTGTATCGTATAACTAATTTTTTCACCCCATTCTTGCTCATTTGTTTGAGTTAACACCTATATCCCTGTCTCATAGTCAGAACCTGTTGTATTTCTACTTCATTTCCATCTCCTTATCTCTCTTTTTACACTTTCGTTCGTCATTCTGCAATCATTACCATACTACCCTTCCCACTATTATATCTGGCACTTTCTTTTTCCAGCCCATTTCACACTCCCCATCATCTGTTTTACTGCTACCTCTACCTTTTATTCTTTTAGTGAGTGCTCTATATCCATTTCTATCCTTTTTCCTTTGTTTGAGCCCAGTGCTTGGCTAAAAACTCCTTTCCCTTTTCCTTCCATTTAAAGCCTAGTATAAATTACACATACTCCCAAGATTTTGGTTCATGCCCACTAGTATTAGTAATCCCAGAATTACTGGAAAATGGTTAATGCCTAACATTTCATATATCACCTTGAACTCTATAAGGAACCTTTTAATTTCATTAGTACACCTTCTGGAAATTGTGGCATTGCATATAATTCTGGCATTTCAAGGTAGTTTTTTGCCATCACAGTTTGCTCAGCAAAGAAAAATGTACCTATCACTATGTGATGCATCAGGCCATACCACGTTCACTTCAGAGGTGTTAAGTTTGTACTCAATGTAGGTACGAGGAGTTTCAGCAACCCATATGCAGACATTATGGAGGTGAACATGTCCACCGATATGGAATGTTGCTTCATCACTAAATTCAATCTTCTGAGAAATCATTCATCATTGTCGATCTCGTGAAGCATGTCTGTAGCAAACATGGATCGTTTGGGATTATCTGCTGATTTTATAGCATGCAACAGCTGCAACTTGTAACCTGAAAAACATAGACATTTCTTTAACACCTTATGACTGTAATCTTGCATAGGTGTAATTGTCGAGCACATGCCTGCATAGATTTTTAGGACTCCTTACATAGCTCTCCCATGTAGCCTCTGTAGACTCGTCACATACCACGGCGTACAGAATGAGGTTTGTCCAACAAACTGCCACTATCCTTCAACTGTTTATCCCACTGAGTAATTAAAGATTTTAAACTTTCTCGGTGTTGGTTATTACAGACAACTTCACAGGTTAGTAACCGAGTTAAATTGGATTTCTCCAATTCTAATTTAACTCGGTTGCTATCCCGTGAGGTCATCTGTAACCAACGAGTAATGTTATTCCTATGTGGTGGCCATTCTTTGTATACTCAACGATATTCACATTGCACTTTGGTCATAGATTTGGATCTGGCAAGTCACAGAAGACAATGAACTTTTCTCAGTACCATCTTCATCTCGACTAGTGTGGCATGAGCTAATCTGTTGTGCAGTTCTTGGTGTTGCATCATCACCTGCATGCACACACTTGGGCATCATACTATGGAAATATGAAGAGCTTTCCTTTAATTTGGTACAGCTTTCACATTTCTATCTTGTTTCATTGAGTGACCAGTCAAAGGTGTGCCATGACTTTAGGAACCCACTGTGTAAATGACAGCCTGTTTTCATTTATAAATGTAACTTCAGCAGACTTATCGAATTCACTTTTGAACATTACACATTATAAGATTTCCTTCACATAACTTAATTTCTTTCCTTCTTTATTATAACATTTATCATTATTGCTTCTCTATTCAGTATGATTTTCTTTATTCATTACTCCTTCTAAATCGGCCAACTGAATATCATCTTCTCCTATTCTAGTATTAAAAGCTACTACAATTACAAACTCAACATTTAAGTAATTATTTTCTGATTCTTTCATATTCTTCTCTGTGGTTTCAAATATATTAGGATTATAAAGGTGTGATGACAGTGTCAGGTTGTATATTACCCCTCTACACAAATTACCTTCTGTAGTAATTCCACTTAGCGTTAGCCATTAAATCATTTCACTTCCTAGCTACTTTTCTTCTATTACCATAAATGTCCTCTCCTACTTCATAAAAGCACCAAATTCTGATGATAATTGACTTTTTCCTTTCTTTCTGGTAACACATTTTTCATACTATTAAAAATCAATTAACTCTTATCACCTTATTTTGCTACCATTTTTCACCAACTACAATAAAGTCTCCCATCATTCACACTTGTGACTTATCTCCTTTATCTTGTCCAGTAAACCTTCAATGTTCTAAAAATTGCCGCCAGAGAATTTTCTTATACTGACTCGTTTCTATCCACTATAAATTGTTCTAATTTCAAATTTTCCCTTGTAATACTTGTGTGAACTCCCAATTCTTTGGCATCATCTTGTATTTCAAATATACTTCCTGAGGGCATTGACACTACACTCGAGCCTTCTGTGTCTTTACACACATCCAATCCTGCCTGTGATGTGTTAACATTTCTCTGTACTTCTATCAGCTGTTTAGGTGAACAGATCTGTCTCTTTGTTTCCAAGGACACCCGCTGCCCAGTTGTACTTTCCCCTCTAATGCTCCTCACTCTTAGACAAATGAATACCCGCCAGCAAAAATGTTGTAACCCTCAAAATGCAAAATTTTCAGAAGAGAATAAAAACATATAAATTTCTGCACCTGAGCGAATCGCAGCATAATTGAAACAAAAGATAAAAGGTAAGAATGTTCATGTTTGCCAATATAACTTCACACATGTCTCACTCTTACTACATAGAATGTTTATACGTGGAAATCCAGCATTCTATAAAAGTGAAGGTTCCAACATTTTGGCCGGTCGGTATTCAAATGTGATCTTGCCTTTATTTCCTCCTCTTTTCATTTCCTCCAGTAAAATAGTTCTTGTTTCATGTTCTTGCTTGCCAAAATCCTGTTCAATAACATGTTTGGTACCCTTCATTTGTTTTTTTCCTAGACAAAAAGTATTCCATTTGAGCCTCATAGTTGCCAGTTACATAATGATTGGTCTTGGCTTTGCTCCTCATTTTTCTGTTCTGAACACATTCATTATTTCCCATCCAAATAATTCTAAATCAAAATGTTTCTGAATTTTTTTTTCCTACTAACAGATCCACTCTTTCTCTTTACTGTTCTTCTATTCCAAGAATAATTAAATGTTGCTTCCATAATTCCTCATACTAATTTCTAATCTTTGTAGTTGACTTTGGCATTTATATGGCTCCTTTCCCATTTCACCATCAAACTTGCTCACAAGTGATTTTTATCTCCTCCATTCTTCCTTCCATTTTTCATCCATTCTTTTTACCATTTTCTTTAGATCTTTGATGTGTATTGTAATGTCTTCCATCTTCTCCATTTCTTCCAATATCAATCTGAGATTAATTTCTGCACCACTAATAACTAGCAATGCCGCTTAAACAAATATTGTTCATACGAGCTTTATCACTTCAGCACTATCTGTGGTTCCACACAAATGTACTTTCAAATAAATGAATAAGGTAGTTCTTGCTCTATAAACACTATTTCAACATCCATTGTTATAACTGCAAGATCCTGGGACGTTCTCACACACACACACACACACACACACACTCTCTCTCCTCTCCCTCTCACCCCTCTCCCCTCCTTCCCCCTCTTCCTCCCTCTCTCTCCCCCCCTCTCTTCCTTCCTCCCTCCCTCCCTCTCCCTCTCTCTCTCATGCTCTCGTCAGCAACTCTTGAAAGGGCATGTAACTCTGTAGACCTTAATGAAATGGATATATGCCTATTTTTGGATCTGTCAGAGTCATTTGACATGGTTGATCACAAAATTCTGTTGAAATGTGTAAGAGTGGAATAAAAGGGCTAAAACACAAATGGTTAACACTTATTTATGCAAAAGAATGCAAATATGGAATTATGGTTTTATAGATGAGCAAAAGAGAAAATTCAATAAAGTTATTTCTGTAGAAGCAGTCTCAGTTCAGGAGTTCAAGGATCTGTTTTGGGTCCCCTTCTATTTATTGTATCTATAAACTCTCTTTACTGTTTATAAACATACCCAATATTGTTTCTCATTTTGCTGATGGCACAAACCTATTTTTAAAAGGAAAAATAAGAATATCTTGGAATAAAACACAAACTTAATGGTAAATCTAATTATATTGGTGATATTATTATTAACACCCTACCAAGGGTTTTTGTCATTTACTATTTGAAGCAGTTCAAAAATTCACTGCCATAGCCAGGATTGAACAAAGTTCTTCTGCTCTCCTTGGAATTGTTCTAACCATTGAGCTACTGTGACAACATGTCAGTATGACATTCAATCCTCCAACTGATTCATGTTTTTACCCAGTTAAACTAATTGGTATGTCTCACTTTAGAGATGACATACTATGTGCACATATGAGGAGGTGACGCGCAAACACGAACATGTCCAAAATTTAAAAAAAATGAGTTACGATATGGAATGGTAATTAGAGAATAAGCGGAATGTATATACATCATGCTATTGAAGCAAACCCGAATATATTCCGTTATACAAGCCTGTGAAAATGGGTGGTTCAAAGCAAACGTGAACATGTCCACGTATAAATTTCCTGCAAAGAAGAACTAGTCCATACAACCAATAGGAGGCTGTGGTTTAAGTCACATGATTTGCCTTCCATTCAAGGCCAGGTATTCCCGCACAGAGCAGCTGGTATGATTATTGTTGCGCTTCTGTGTTCTCGTGTAGTATTGTATTCTAATTATATAGTAACTGCACTTATTGGGTCAGCTTTTTAGTTAGCGCATGAAATGGATGAAGGTCGTGTACTTGTGAAGACTGCAAACCAGGGTAGCAGAAAGGGAAGAGGAATGAATCGCAACGTGAAAAGGATAAAGCAGAACGGTATGTTGCACCAAGAGGCTTTCATTCTTTTCATGCATGTTCACACCGAAATAAACAGTTCTCTTGTCGGGAAATACACCCACGAGATGCACTGCACCTGAGGCAATTAATTTATAAAGTTCATGATAAAGCAGCTCAAGAAATGATGGTTGCACAGATGATGTCGCTGAAAAATATTCAAAGAAAGCGACCTTGAAACAATGAAGGCGAAAGTAAACCTCGCAAATTTAATGTTAACTACACTCTTTTTGCACAAAATGGAAACATAGTATACCCAGTGTGCAAGAAATTTTTCATGCATATTACCTAATGAAATCTACTCGGCTGAATAGTATAGCAAACAAAATAAAAGAAGGAAAAGCAATAAAGGAATATAGAGGTGGAGATCGCATCAGTCATAAATCAGCAGACAAGAAGAAAAGTGTTAGACAATTTATAGGCAATCTGCATTGTACTGAAAGTCATTACAACGGACAAAAATCACAACGGCTGTATCTGCACAGCGAATTAAGTATAAAGAAACTAAGTGCGCTGTACAACAAAGTGTCTACATTTATGTTCCGTAAAATATTCGTGAATGAATATAACATTGGATTTAGAAGTCCTGCTTCAGATATCTGCAGTTTCTGCGCAAGAATTGACGAGCAAATGAAGGTGGCTTCAAAAAAGGAAAAGATACAGCTTATCACACAGAAAAGGGTCCACAAAAAAGGGCAAATGCCTTCTATGAACTTTTACGAGAACAGAATGAACAGGCAGTGGCTTTTGTTTTGATTTGCAACAGGTCCAGCCACTGCCAAAGAGTCCTGTACAAGAAGCATTTTACTCCAGGCAGATAAGTTTTTACAGTTTGTGCATTGTCAGTGTGAAATCAGTGAACCCTGTATTTTACACGTGGACGGAAGATTTGGCAGGCTGTGGTGCAGCGGAAGTGACTTCAGCCTTATTGCATTTTTTAAAATCTGTCGATTTTAAAGATAAAACTGTACTAAAACTTTTCTGTGACGGGTGTGGAGCTCAAAACAAGAACAATATCGTGCTTCACACACTCATGTATTTTCTTGGAATACATGATGGTCCGGTTGAACAAATACACCTCATTTTTCCAGTTCGAGGACACAGTTTCTTACCTGCTGACTGCGTTTTCGGTAGAGTGGAGAAACTTCTACGAAAAAAGCCAACAGTTGTAACAAAAGAAGAATATATTGAGGTCTATCAGTCAGTGGGTGAAGTAAGAAACCTTGGTGAAAATTGGAGAGTGATGGACATGAAATGACTATCTAAAGGCCTACGAAATTTAGATCATCAGTGAAATGAAACAAATTTTCATTAAAAAATATCAATCTATGGAAAACATTCATATTGATGCAGATGCAACTGCATTCTACAAGTCCCAGCAAGAGCTACCAGAGCGGAAATCTCTTCTGAAACGCGGATGGACCATGAAGAAACTCTTCTGCCAACCAATACCTGAAATACCCCGCAGCCATCCAATCCCAGATGCTAAGAAGAAAGATGTTGATTACTCCATGGCACGACAGCTCACGGGGAACCTTGGCCTACCGCCCGGCCGCTGCGTCCCCCATCTCGGTCCACTACAGACATCATGGATGGGGTGCAGTATTGGAGGGTGAGACGTGGTCAGCGCCTCAAATCCCCCCAGCCGGTTAATGCGGTCCTCATTACCTGGAGCCGCTACCTCCATCAAGTAGCTCCTCAATTGGCCCCCCAGGGACCTTACGAGGCTGAGTGCATCACGGACCAGGTCTCTCAGCGGGGGAAAAATCCCCACGCCGGTACTGGGGATTGAACCCAGGTCTCCCGCTTGGTAAGTAGCAACGCTACCACCGCACTAAGGAGACGACCGAAAGATGTTGATGGTTTTTTGAAAACTATTTTTGGAGAAGACTGGAGAAATCACCAAGATTTAAGATGGTATGCATCCATCATTGACTCTATTCCCACATCGTACAACACAGAGGCAGATGAAATTTCTTGTGACTGTTTAGAAGATGATTGTGGTTTGTTTGTTTAAGTGTGTGAGCTTAAGAACCTTTCTAATAATAAGCAATGTCATTGTTGATATAATTTCATTTAGGTCATGATGCTTCAATTTATGTAATTAAATTATTCTAAAAAAAAGCAAAATATCACAACTTTGTTAAAATTTCCAAACAAAGCCAAAGGTACCAAAGTGAGTTTATATTTTTTTTAATGATATGATATATTAAAATGTTATAGAGACGTAATCTGATATACTATAAGACGCATTACTCAATAACATGCAAGCCATTAAGAAACAACAAGATATTTGATTTTCGAAATTCATTCAAAGGCGAACATGTCAAAATGGATCATGCAAACAAGAACATGTCCATATTTAAATGTACTTTTTAAAGGAAAATTTTCAGTTAAGATTCATTTCACACATATTAATTGTTTTTTGTATACATAATAAAGGCGTTTACCTATCAATATGTTGTTTCCAATAACATGTATAGTTAAGATACGTTTTATGTGAATTGTGAAAAACTGTATTTAATGGACATGTTCGCCTTTGCGTGTCACCTCCTCATATATTCTTGGGTGCTTGGCCCCCTAGTCCTCATTTGGTAGGTTTTATGCAATTTCAGATGAAGAGCAGGGGGACCACATTGAGACATGAATTATACTTTACACCCTGACATATAGGGGCTTCAATACTGAAGTTGTATTCTGTCTGTGGATTGCAGAATTCATGCGCATACATGCATGCTGGTAGAGCAATAATAATATATCTTTTACCTCTTCTCATTATTGCACAAATTCTACTTCTAACTTAAATATAATTTGAATTATTATTTTAATATATTTAAATATTATGGATTCATTATTTTTTCGTTTCATTTAATAATGCAGGTAGTTCACAGTAGTCCTCAGAGAAAGAAACTTCCTTCACTTGACAACACTGCAGAAAGACAGGGGCAGGCTCTCCCCCCCCCCCAGCCCTCATTACCCCATAAACCAGCACCAAAGTATAGGTGCATGCATAGTAGTTATGCCAACCATTGGGCAGTTTTATTGTATTTGTGATATTATTACACCCTCCAAGGTTTTTGTTTTACTGTTAGAACCAGCTGAAAAATTCAATGTTACAGCTGGGTTTTGAACATGGTTCTCCTGCTCTCCATGCAGTTGTTCTTCCTATGACAACAATCCTCCAACTGATTTGTGTTTTACCCGGTTAAACCAACCAGTATATTTCACTTCAGAGATAACATCTAAATGGCCACTTACTAAGTATCCTAAAAATATCAACATAGTTATGCCAACTATTGGACAATTTTATTATATTGTTGATATTATTAATGCGCTACCAAGGGTGTTATGTTTTACTGTAGGAAATAATGATGATAATAATAATAATAATAAACAATAATAAAAAACTGCACCACAGTTGATAAACTATACTGGTATTACCTGGATACTAATTACTTAATATAATAAGTCACCACTAAAATGTTACTTCTAAAGTGAGATATGCAGGTTGGTTTAACAGAATAAAAACACAAATCAGTTGGAGGATTGAATGTCATACTAACATGTTGTCAAAATAGCTCAATGGTTAGATCAAGTGCACGAATAGTGGGAGAACCGTGTTTAAATCCCAACTGTGGCATTGAATTTTTCAGCTGGTTCTAACTAATAGTGAATTGGTTTCAAGCCAATAAGTTAGTGATGAATGAAACCTTAACAGTCACATTAATCTTTCAGCATAAAAATGCAAAAGATATTGAAATCCTCTAGTCAAAATTTGGAATATTCTAGTTAAATATGTAGATAGCACAAAGTTCTTAGTAGCATGGTTTGATCAACACCTTTGCTGGGATGCTCAAATTGAAAAATAACTCTATAAATGTAGGGTCATTAAATTAATCCCTCTCGCAGTCTCTCTTCACTTTATGAGAGAGCCAAAAGTCACTGGGAAAGAGCTGCTGGCACAGGCCAAAATCTGTACCTCACAGTAAATCCTGGAAATGTTGACCTTTTCCCAAAGAGGAAGCATATCTTATAATAATGTTCTTGATCACTTGATTAACCCTTTGCTTACCAGAAAATCTTCATAAAGTTAGCTACCAGTCTGACCTCTCAGATGGATGTTGTATAAATCAACATGGACATTATTCTCACTTATGAAATGAATCACTTTAAAATAGAAATGCTTTATATAAATTTACATTTTTAAAAAATGACAATTTTTAAACTTTTTCTGGTTGCTTTTAATATGTTTTAAGGATATATAGTTTATTCTGATTTTCTGCCAAGTGTTTTTATAATATACTTCTTAATGTAACTTTACACAGGGTTTACAGACAATAGTAGAATGTTCCAATCATTCAGGTTTGGTACACTTATAACATGCCATTTGGCTTTTTCTGGCTTTCTTCTCTACACAGTATGCACATGTTCTCTTTTTAGCTGGAGGTTCCACTGCCCTTCCTGGAACAGGTGCTACTAATAACATCATTGAGGTGTTTCCTCCTGCTTGTTGCTTTCCCAAATTGATGATGAAAGTCCAAGTCTCATTTTTATATTGGACAGCATCATCCAAATGATGTATGCATTCACTATGCTTACATCAATCATGTTGAAGAAAACCACCAATAGCCAGCGCATTACTTTTCTCTTCACACTGTAGCATCACACCTTCTGGTAAATGGTATCAACGCCTCCTTTCATGGCATTGTATGCCATTATAGCTTCAGGCATTTTTGCTTCTGATGGCACTGCTTTGGTTGGTCATGAAGAAAGCCAAAAATGGTACCAACTTTGTTCTTCTTTGGAACATAAGAAGCTATCGTCACATCTGGTTGAAAACCAAAAAGTGTAGAATGATTCTTTATGTTTGATAAATTTGGCAGGTTGTTCACCTTTGTTTTTTTTTTTCTAACAGTACCGACTAGTGTCAAATTTTTTAACAGCAAATAAAGATCTAAATTGAGAGATGTAAAAACAATTATCACAAGTGATATTACCTCCAGATTTTTCAATCTCAATTACCAGGGTTTTCACTACATTTTCTCCAAGTTGCACAGCTCTGGTTTCTTCTTCCTTCCCCAAATACACTTTCAAGTTCCAACAGTCGCTTATTGCAGTTTCACAAACTGCCCAGAATTTTATTTTGTATTTACCAGGCATGTGCTATCTAAATGGACAGCAACTTCAAAATGTGAGCAATTGCTCATCCACAGTCGTGCATCATCTTGGAATGTAGGCTTCCCTCAGGGTAGTTTCCCACATTTCAAAAACTTCTCTGATTGGTTCCATCTTGTCATTTGACCTATGCTCACATCAGGCTGCTGCATTATCAAAGTGCAGCACTCTGAGAATGCCATGGAAGCAGTTGTGAGAAATAAGTTTATTGAACAATGGTCAGCCATTCTCAACACACCAAAGTTGACTGATATCTTCATTTCTTGGCTTGTAAACACTGGTGAAGATCAAATTACCAAGTGTTTTGGACTAGATGTGGCTACGAGGGGGGGGAGCAATTTTTGAACATTTGGATAAGGGGAAGGTGAAATGGCCAGGCTTACAATAGTCAGTAGGCGACGAGTTGCTTTGTTGTGCAGTATTATAATGTAACGTGGAGTAAATTTAGTAATAAATAGAGTTATAATTAAACAGTGCTTTATTGTGAGAGCTACCAGAGAGATGTTGCCCAGTACACAACACCAAGAAATGTTTTCACTTTATGCAAATCTATGTCCAGCAAGTCTTTGTATACCATTTTACTTTTCTTATTAATCAACATATACACTTTCTCAATGAGTGGTATACAAAAGAGCAATATAAAACAAGATTCTTCATTATCACAGTTCCTAATGGAACACCCTGTACATCCTTGGGTTTCTTTCAATACATCCTTTTTGGTCTGCCTACCAAAAATTCCAGCCTGAGGAGCAATAACCCGCATTTCATTCCTATTACATGAAAAAGTCACACTCAGCAGCATTTGCACTGAATTGCTCTTCTCCTCCTTCATAAATGTACTCTTCAGGAGTTTTCAATAACTTTTCTCTATGATCATCACTGGAAAATTAAAACTCACTCAGTACCTATGCTCCAAATATTTAGCTATCTCCTCACCTTATAGACCCCATCTTCGTAACATTTTCCATTTGTAGAACACAACCGTTAAGCTATCAAAATATGCTTTGTGCTAATCACAAGGAGGACTGCTGAACATTGAAAGAATAACAATAATAGTAAATGATGTAACAGTGATGTGTATGTGTCATGTTACTGCATGCAGCTGGACAGTTTATTATTGCTTGTAACTGCACAGGCTTGCAAGAACGGCATGGGAGGAAACGTGAGCCAGCTCTATAAAACAAAGCCAAAGGTAAATTTTTATAAGTCTTTTCCAAAATTATGTTTAACGTCACAAATTAGCAAAGTCCTTGAATTTCATTAAAATAAAATTTATAGGTACTAATATAGAAGTTGATAAAAATCAGAGACAGGCTTCTAAGACTCAATGGTAGTCAAAGGGTTAAGCCTGGCAGCAGGAATCATCGTGATTTCATGCATAATGTTATCACAAAGTTCCTGTAGTATATGAGAGTTACAATACATACTTTGTGTTTCAAAGAGCCTCAAAAATAAAAATCACAATTTGCTAGGTCGAGGGAATGAGGATGCCATAGATCAACACTTATCATTCTGTCAAAATCATCTGTCCTAATTCATTTAATGACTGTAGCCATGTGTGCTGTTGCAGAATCTTGTTTGAACAAGCCATAATGATACACATGGCTATAGTATCATTAAATAGAGTAAGAGAGACATTTCGTGGCATAGTTATAAGTGTTAATTTGTGGCATCCTCATTTCCCTGACTGAACTATTTGTAATTTTTATTTATGGGGTTCTTTAAAAGACAAAGTGTGTATTCTAACCCTCATATACTATAGGAACTTAGTGATAACATCATGAAAGAAATCACAAGGATTCCTGCTGCCAGACTTAAGCAAGTGATCAAGAAAATTTTTATAGGATATGTGGCCTTTTAGGGATCGTCATAACTTCCAGGAATGACTATAAGGTAAGGATTTTAGTGTGTCTCTACCTATTTCTCTTTCCCATGACTTTCTATTCTCTCATGCAATGGAGAGAGGTTGCAAAAGATTTTACCTTATAATTTAATGACATTTATTTAAACTGCAAAAGAGGACTTTAAGAATCATCAGGAATACCTCACTAGGACAAAGCTGTTGACAACTATTTAAGAACTTCAATATTTTGCCACTCCCATATATCATCGGCTTACTGGGAAAACTTGCTAGCGCCATAAATGCTACTTTCAAGATATTTGAAGTTGAAAGTTGAAATTACATAAAGGATCAGGAAATAAAGAATTGGTGATTCATGTTAGGGTAATGTTTCATATCTGATTTTAAGACTGTTTGTACCTGGTTATGTTGTTATTTATCAAATCAATGTCTACATTATGTGGCAGCAAAAACAGTGTATTGACAGAAAGTAAGCTGACAGGAGCTAGCTGTTTTTCACTGACAATGTTATATTTACATTTTTAAGTTAGGTTAATCGAGCTGTTTCGATCCAGTGGTACTGTATTTTTTAATTTAGTGTCTCAGATGTGGTTAATGACAAATTAGTGCCAGAAAATTCATTCAGGAAGACAACAATCATTCATTTGAATCATAGTCAGTATCCTCAACTGCTGGTTTCAGAACACCATCTATGTCACCCTCCGTGGTGTAATGGTTACCATGCTAACTTCATATACTCAAAGTCGCAGATTCAAACCCAGCGGAGGGCAATGGATTTTTTCAGGCATAAAAATCTTTAGCATGGCTTCCTTCGGAGTGCCGTTGGTCCCGTGTCACAGATTTATGGCACGTAAAAGAACCTCAAGCCTGATAGAGAGGCCTCTGAGCAAAATTAAGCAGTATTTCACGCCTAATATGGAATGGGATGCTGAGAACCACTGTAGTTAAAGAGCGTCCATAAATAACATGCAATTTACTTTTTTTTTAGAACACCATCTATATATCACTCCATTTGTAGTTGGAAGAATACTATACCAACTGTCAAATTCTTCAAGAATACTCCACTCTGACACAACTTCAGCAGATCTTAAGCTTACTGACTGCCAAAAGATTTTGGTACATACTTGGAAAATCTTTCTGTGACCTTGGACATCCCCTGCCACAGACTTCCAGTGTGTTGTATTCATCATATTTATAAAAGCTTACTCTGTAATTTTCCTTGCAGTATTGAAACTTTTCACAAGGATTCAGTTTACTGTTTCACCCTCTATGTTTTTGCTTCCATTTTTAATCATACTTTTGGATAACTACGTCAAATCAAGAAAATCATTAAATTTCGTATATTTCACTTTCATATATTTGACTTTGTTTTTGCACTTCGGTAACTGCTTTCGGAAAGTTTTTAAGACATTGAAATAAAAGTGAACCAATTTCAGAACTTTCCCTCCCGTCTAATACTGTCTAGCCATAGCAATAAGCTTTATTTGTTGGTGATGCTTCATAAATTGTCAGATTGTATACACAAAATGTTCTACTGCAGTACCTGTGACTTAACACCCGATGATACCTGTAAAACAGACTCAAATCAAATGTCACCTATATGAATTTAGTATCCTTATTTGCTCTTTATTTATACTTAGCTTTAATTGCTTTGTAATTCTCCTTTCTTATATGTACAGCATAAATTTGAGCATCCTCATGGGTTTCCGAATGCTTTGTATTCTCACATGCAGCAAAAAGTTGGCAATGGTCTTTTTTGGGCTTGATAAATGACACATTATGGTCATTACAAAAGATTTGTCAATATGTTATAAGTGATATTGGCTCATAATTTCCTGCTTCGAATGTTTTTTCTTTAAAAATTGCATACATTTTGCTGATACTCAGATTAGGATCCAAATATTCTCTCTGGGTTGACTTTGCTGAGTATTGAGAGCTTACTTCAATGTGACTTTTTGTTTTGAGTTGTATTTGGGTCACTTTTATTGAAAAGTGCATGTTTGGCTCTACCTATATACAGACCAGATTCCGTTTATCTGCCATTTTATATAGAATATTTAGGTGCTTTCAACTATATTCATCTACAAAAATGTTCACTGTTATTCATCGAGGCAAGCGCTTAAATAAAAACAAAATACTCATATGTTGAGTTTGCCCTTGTGATCGGGAACGCCGCAATTGTAAACTTCACAACTTGTTGTAAGTAGCAATGTTTGCAGTTACATCCCTTGTTATTATATATTGTGTTGTTTATATGTTTATGTTGCATTTTTCCTGTATATTATATCGTATACTCTACATATGCTGATATTTATTTTAACTTGATTTGTCCTATATCATTTAGGTGATCTTTTGGATAGGTTCTGTTAGGTTTCACAGAATGATTTTATTTTAACAAAATTGGTGTCTCTAAGGGATAGTTTAACACCCAAGACAGATCTTTGGGAAATCCCATTCATTATATGGAAATTCTTTTAATACAGAGGCCACCTATTGAATGCTCCATGGCACAACCAAGCTGCTTGCTGTAACACATGTGTAGCTTGCTCTAGAATAGAATAAAGGAACTGATTTGTCAACATGAAACACTATAGCAGAAAATGTGAGCAGGGAACAGCAGTGGCATTATGCTGGACATTCAAGTGAATCACTATCATAATCCCATAAGATAGTTATGTTTCAGTGGAAAGAATGCAAGAAATTATTTTTTTGAGTTTGACAGTGGATTCATAATAATTGCAGCATTACTAACAAGGGGCCATTGTCACATTGATGTCACAAATTGAGCTGCAATATTTTAGAATGAAAATATATATGAAAAACTAAAATATCCATTTCTTGGCTCTCTCCCATAGACCCTATTTAGAGAAAAAAAAATTAAGATTTAAGTTGTAATGGCTGACATTGGTTTCAACAGTCGGCTCTGTGATAGTATGGCAGGTGCTGATAGTGAACTTTGCCATCACTGAGGCTACAAATACCTGTGCACAAAACCACACTAAAGCTAACAATCAACCAAGAGTTCATTTAGTGTAGAGCCTTATATATGTTTAATTTTTTTCCCCAGTGATGGGGACAGAAGGGACAAAAATTGCCCATTTTTTAAAAGTTCTTTCATCTAAGACTTTTTAAACACCAATATCTGCAAGGAATTAAATAATATTAGCGGATCACTCTAATTTGTAATTATTTTTTTCTTGTCAAACTTGGGTCTATGGGAGTGAAAGCCAAGGCATGGGTATTTTTATTTTTGATCAACTTTCCCTAAAAGATGCCAGCTTGATCTGTAACGTCAGTGTTATGCTGGCTCCTTATAAAGGGATTTAAACAAAAAAGCGGTCCATTTTTGGTAGTCATGAACATGAAAATATTTCCTATTGGATAGCAGGATGTGACTAAGTTCCTCTTTGGATCAAGGTCCCTACAGATGATACCTAACAAATTTCAGAGTTGGAGTGAAAGCACTGTTTAAATAAGACACTAGTGCTTCCTACAGCAATCCTATTGGTAGGCTGTAAATTTGAATGAGTGGTTAAGATGGCAGGAATGGGATCTGGAACTGGAGAGCATTCAGGCTCAAATCTCACATGTTCATATTTACATTCATTTTAATCCCAGATTTTTTTTTTTAATATATATTCTCTTTCTTTTCAAAGCTAACATCCTACCACTGATTAAGAAGCAATTTCATAAGAAATGTGATTTTTTACTTCATAAACAATTAAATTATCCTATGTAGCCATTTAGGGATATGCATGTCTTAATTTGTAATGAAATTATTCAGATGTAGTTGTTTTATCTGAATGGTTAGAACAAAGCAAATTATATTTATATATTTAAATATTTTTCATAAACATAACACAGTTATTCATACTTCCAATCAGTTCATCTTTAACAATAACACTATTACGTGAATAGAACATATGAACCTCTAGGTTTGACTATAGATGAAACTTTAAATTGGAAAATACACATTCAAAATATATTAAAAGGATTAGTCCCAGTAAAGGGATATTTATTCTTAAAAGACTGTTAAATCAATCTCTTGCTTAAGACCATTGTACTATTCTCTGACTCTTGTATGGCTTATATGATATTTATTTGGGGCCATCTTAAAAAACAGATTTGAAACCATTAAAGTACTTCAGAACAGGGCTATTAGAAATTTATTATTTAACTCCCACCAAGATTCTTTATGACAAACCTTAAATATTACCTTTGGAATTAATAATTAAATTTAATGCTGCTCTTTATGCATTTCAAGCCACACATGATGAAGCCAAATTCATAGCAACTTTACAGTAAAATATAGCAAAGAAATACATCAACACAACACATGCCAGAAATTAAACATTTATTTTAACCATTCTGAAAGTGTAACTTACGGATCAAACAGCTTAAAACATTTCTTAGTTAAAATCTATAACAAATTGCCAGAAAAAATAAAGAATACCTGTAATTTTAAAAAATTTAAATTAAAACTAAAAACAAATATAATTCAAACTAAAATTAGTGAAACTTAGCTTTATACTGTTTATATGATCATCAACTTTATTTTTAGCTATTAGTTTCACTGTTATTAAACTTGGAAAAGGCTTATTTGTGTTCATGTTTGTACTTTTCCAACATTTTTATATTTGATTATCAAATTTTGTGATATCTTCTGTGTTATGTACTTATGTATGACTTATGATTGTTAATATCACATCTCGATTTGTGGTGCAGCCCCTTTGTGAACTTTTTCATTGGGGTGTTTCCATAAATTAATAAAATCGGCTCCTTTATTATACTCTAGACCAAACTATATGTATGTTATGGCATACAGCTATCCACCTCAATGACTGCATGAACTAAAGAATATACCTTGCTGATAAATATATTTTATTTTCATTGAGATATGGCTGCCTTGTTTTGACAGATGTACTGCTGAATTAGCTTGATTAAAGTAGGGTTTTAGCCAACTGACATGGCATATTAGAATGAACTGGGAGACACTGGGTTCAGCAATATAAGGAACAGGGACAAGCTGAAAAACAACATAGCACCGATCATAAAAGACTTTCTGCTCAGAAGGATGATGAGCATCTTCTGGCAGAAGTAGAAAGAACGCCTTTTTCAACCGCAGCTGAGTTGAAGATAGTTTGTCACATTCCTGGTCCTTGATAGACCATAAGGAATCGCTGTAGAGAGTTTGCTCTAGGAAAATATATCTCTGCTTATAAAGATGTCCTCAATGATGAATACACCATGGACCAATTTGCACATGCCGTTGATGCTAGAAACGTCAATTGGCAGAGAGTAATCTTACTGGTCGAAGTCGGAGTATCAATCATCTTGGTCACCAATATGATCAACATGGCTACTCATGTTCACAGTGATTACATAAGCATTTCTTGTTGGTGCTGGATTTCCTTTGAAGGTCTTGGCAACTTGGAACAAATATGTAGAAGATTAGACAGTCATGAAATTGTGCAGTTCACTTTAGCCGATCTGCCAGAGAAAGGTATCCCAATGGAACAAAATCCCAATGGGCAATATCCATAAATCAAGGCATTGGTTTCATGGGCAAGAGGATAGCTCATTGATACCCAGGTCACTTGATCTAACCCCAATTGAGAACATTTGGGCAGAAATAAAGAGAATCTTTGAAATTGCCTGCGACTTTGCCTATGTTCAGAAGTGTGAAGTGATCTGTGATACTGACAAGCAGCCAAATAATATTTGATTGGCTGTACAAGTGGAGGAGATAGAAATATTTAGGTCACATTCATAATCAAGATATTTAAACATGTGAAAGTTTTAACAAATATTAAAGTAAACAAAACATTTTGCATATTTACTTATAAGAGCAGATGAAAATATTTTACTGAAATGGAGAAAACCTATTGTTGCCAAACTATTGTAGCAGTCATTTGCAATTAATATTGCAAATTTTTTTCAGTAACATACTTAATATTTTCCTTTATTAATTTACCAAAATAAACATTTTTTCTGACATGGAATTGCAATCAACATAACTTTTGTTTTCAAAGCTATATGTTTATAAATGCTCAAAATTCATGAAACAGATGACAGCCATTCAAGAAGCAGATTTTTATTTTTACATTTGTAAAATTGCAGATAGCTATAGTTTTACACATAAAATATTTCTAAAACTGGCCCCTAAGATTGTGCATTTATATCATTTTAATATTTTGGCTGTTCAAGTAAATGTAGAGTCAAGAATTCATTTTTACATTATAAGGGATACAAAGCAGAATTTTAGAAAGGTAAGTATAAGTACTTTTCAAGAATGCCAAAACTGAACTCAATGTGGAGAATGGTATTTAATTTTTCAGAAATGAGGAATGATGCTTGGTATAATTCTTCATTGTTTGCAGGGCTGTCAAGTTTACACTTTAATATAGGCTGCACCAAAAATCTGACATTACTTGCTATTATTTGCAAAAAAAATATAAAGTAAATGCATTACCATAAAATACAGTGCTTAAAAATATGAAACATACGGAACACATCAACATTTGTTCATTAACTTTGGTTTACTTTTCATTTGTCCATCTGACCATGTTAAAATATCTGTTATCAAATATTGAAAATCTATACATTATTCTCATCATTTTTTCATTTATAAACTGTGTGTTAATATAAATCTTCTGAGATCTCAGTTTGTAAATACCCAATAAAGTCAAGAGAAACACTTACAGAACTACAACAACAAAATGTAGATGTCAGTGAAAGAAATATGGGTGCAGCAAGTAAAAATAGATGAAGAAAGCTCAAGAAAATAACGTCCAAAGATAAACCATGTGTGTTTGACTTCCAATGTAGAGGCATTTTGCCTTCATATTCTTTATTAGGAAATGTTGAATATAGAATAAAAACAAATACAGTACTTGTGTAAAAGCTGATGCTGTTAAGCTGGAACCACTTAAAACACTGAAAATTGAGACTTGGCAATCCTGCCTTTGAAATGTATACTTCTTTGCTGTTTAAACACAATTTTAGTGCCCATTCTTCTTTTATGGAATAACTGATGAGCCTGAATTCTATACCAAGTAAATTTGAATAAATTTTTATGCTTGTTGAAATTTGGTTTTTACTCAAGCATTCTAAATGGTGTTGCTTACTAAATAGCTACCCCATATAAGTTATTTTGATTGTGCATTTGTCTCATATAAGCAATATTGTCAAACTAGAACAAAAGTAGGTCAACATCAATGCCAATTATGATGCTATATTATTGTAAATTCATATTATATTTTAGGAAATAAATTTATTAAAACTTACATTATTTTTTATTTTAGAGATCGACTAATAGCCAATGACTTTATACAAGTCCGGAAAGTGGCTGAGCATGTTTATGAGAAAGTCCTGGGTGCAGGATCTGAATCTGGCTCTGTGGCAGGACCAAGCTCACCCGGCACTGAAAGAACCGACCCAGAACGTCAGGAAACTGTTTCTATAGCAGAAGATAGAGTGGAACTACTTTGCAATGACCAGGTTGGTAGCAAATTATTTTTTTAAATAAGCTGAAAGTATCATCTAAAATCTTCAACCTGAAATTAAACAATAATACATTTTTAAGAGATTTATGAGACAAATACATGAACATTGTGCACCAGCAAACAAGGCTTATTACCCAAAAGTCATTGTAAATCATTAACCATTTCTGTACTTTCCTGTTTTGTATGATTCAATTTTGTGTGCCCTTCAACGTTTAGTTGAGAAAGCATAAGCTGGGTGATACCACACTTAAGTATACATTTTCTGTTATAACAGATTCATTTTTCATTTAAGAACATAATTTTTCCAGTAAATTTTTTTCCTTCTTCATACCCAATATATGTCTCTTAGAATAGATATATAACAAAAACTTGTTACCGAGCAGGATGGCATAAATGGTAAAGTCTATGGCCTGCATTGGGGTGGTTGGTTCCATGTGCAAATACTATGGACTTATTAAACTTACTTGAGTTTTTCATGGTTCCCCTCAATCACCAAGTTAAATACAGGATCATATTTTTAATACCATTATTCAAAGTTCCATGTTAAGTTTAAACAATAGTAAAAAAATTAAAATAGATGGTAATAGTGGATGCTCTGTCATATATCCACAGGTGATGAGAGCAGGTAGGTAGAACAGTATCTTGTCCATCTGCATGCATGTATAGAAACAGAAATAGTTGCCTAGCACTAAGGTCCCTGTGGAATGTGACAAAGTAAAATGGTATGGCACAGGGATGGAAGATTAGCTGTCTGCCACATACCAAGCATAAGATATGTCCAAAAAGATGTCAAGATGTGGCCACATAAAGCAACAAAATAAATAGAAGGGGAAAAAAAAAAGTTTTGAGTCTTAAGCTTTTTATCAATATACCCTTTCCTTTTCTCCTCCTCTTCTTTGTTCCCTTGGATCCAGATTATCCATGTGAAAAGCTAAAGCATAAAACAGAGTGTTTTGGCCCAAGTATTTGAGGAAAGTAATTGCTATACTTTTTATGTGGATAATATATATCTAGAGGCACCTAATTTCAGGAACTCGCATTAAAAATTGTCTGACATATCATCGCATTAGCCTTTCTATTAAGCATATTTTTAGTTGAGAAGGTGAAATTTGGTAGCAGTACAATCATCTCACCTTAACATTAGTGGCCATCAATTGACACATGGCTAAGGTTTAAGACAAAGGATTTGAAACATACCTAAGGTGTAACTCTACATAAGTGGGGCTTAAGTGTTAAAATTATACTTAGCAACATTTTATTTCAGTAATAAAAGGACATTTTTAAGCAAACTGAATCAAATATTAAAGGAAACAACTTATATACCATAAGATGGGGAAATATCGGACATGGGTAAATTCAGACGCGAACAATATATTTCCTTTCTTACGTTGGTATCACTGAATGCCAGCTGCTACACTGTGCACGTGTAAAAAGGATTTCCACACATGTTTATTTTTTATAAAAGATGGTATGTGTGTCCAAAATAACCCCATTAGAGGGAATTATGGAACTTTGGATGGATATTCAATGAACGTCCAAAATTACCCCATCACAGGGCTAACATCGGACAGTTTTATTTGTTAGAATCTGGTTACTTATATCATATTTTCGGTTCATATTCTTGAATCAGATTATTCTTAAATGTTGTCTCAAATATCTCACACATTTTGTCACGTGAATTGAATATTCTTTACGGTCTTAAGGAATATTAGAATTCCGTCTGATATTACCCCATCTTACGGTGTACTGAAGATGGCACATCTAGTGTGTGCTTTTTATTTATTTTTAATGGTTGTCTCATGGAAGAGAATGAATTACTTCGATATAGTAATTGTGATATTTATTATGTACCTAATTGCATTAATTGCATAACACAGGCGCATACATGGGTCAAAAGACTGTACATGCTATATAGAAAAATGTTTGATTTGGTAATCTTAACTTGCAGAATCAATTAAAAACACTTATTTTATATCAACAATATTGTAAACATAAACAGTACTGCTATAAGTTCTGTCAGTAAAATTTAAATGCACTCTAGTATGGAAATTGTTAATGAAGAAACGTGGCAACTGTATATTGTGGTCCACAAGGCCACCATTACTATTCCGCTAGTGACCAGCTTACAGTGTGCCAATGGCAGGTAAGAGTAAATAATGGAGTGGGAAGTGTATGAAAATCATATTGCTTTGTATGTTTTATTTTGTTGCTGAAAGCAAGCTAAGGACATTTTTGATGCTGGAACCTTTTGGCATTAATGAACGATTTATGTTTCAGAAAATAGCATGGTTTAAAGAAATGGGTGCAACTATTGATCACAATAGATCTAGCTATCCTATGTGTGTACACACAAAAGAAGTTGTGAGCGCGGTTTGTACAAAGATTCAATGCAATCCTTAGTGTAAACAAACAATTTTGTCTCATGAAATAAATATCTCTTCACAAACGTCACATATGTTTCTTTATTACCAAGGATGATTTAAATGTTAGTGCATATAAAAGATGCACAAGGCATTTGCTAACTGAAAAATTAAAGGAGATATGCCTTGATCCCGGGCTTTGTTTACGACTTATGGGGAGAGCAAAAACCACGCAGCAGTGGTTGGCAGCCAAAGTCCCACAGTTCATTGCCGCTACTGACTGGCCTAGTGGAATTGTGGACCTCAGTCCACTGGATTATTATCAATGGCAGAACCTTGAGGCAATAGCATGTCAAAAGAGACACCGCAGTATTGAGATGCTCAAAAAATCAATCACGTCAGTGGACACTTTTCATGCAGCTATTGATGAGTGGCCTCAACATCTTCGCCGCTGTGTTGCCGCACATGGCAATCGTTTTCAATGAAAGTATCTTAATTTTGTAGCAGTTTTTGTGTTCTTTCAGAGCATATGTGTATTAATGGGTTTGCATAGTTTTATTTAGTAGTATATATACACACATTGAAGGTACTGATAGAACTTATGATGGTACTGTGTATACATGGAATGAAAAATTGTATGAAACACATGTGCATATACACGTAAGTGCTCAAATACAGAATATGTTTAAACCAATTTTACACATATACCATATATCATAGTAAATGTACTTCCATTACATGGTCAATGAATTTGGTGAAGCAGACGAGTGCAAGTTTTTTGGTGTTGAAAGGGGTTCAAGAAATGTGCAAATTTATTTTGTGACCAGATACTACATGACACACATGAGAGCATAGCATCAATCCGAAAGGTAATTGAAATTCTAAGGAAGAATCTTGAGGCAGCAAACAAAGAAATATACAATCTATGAAGTGAAAATAAAGCTATAAATGATGAGAACGCTAAACAGTGAGAAAAGCAAAATATTAGGAGATGATCAAGAATGGGGAAAAACATACTTATGAGAACGCTAAACAGTGAGAAAAGCAAAATATTAGTAGATGATCAAGAATGGGGAAAAAACATACTTGCCATTGGTTGGAACAAAGCATTGGCATCAAAATGATGGGTCAACAATGACACGGAAAACTGAAATTCTGGTGCGCAATAAGTTCCAGGCACTAGAGCCCAGCTCACTAAGTAACCCAAAACAACACAGAGTACTTGACACGTAAAGGAAATGTGCCACAAAGGTAGCTTAAGATAAGTGTGCCAGTCAAGGAACACTTGTTCGAGAAAAAGTCAGCCATTATAATAGGGGACTCAATGGTGTACCACATGAGCAAATATGTCATCGAAGAAATTATGTATTTTGCTACCCAGGAGCCAAGATACAACACCTAGAAAGGAAGCTGCAGAAAAACCTGGACAATCCTGATGCCATCATTGTCCATGCGGGTACAAGTAATCTTAGGCATTGCAAATGCATCAGGGGATGTAGTGCAAAAAATGTTGCAACTGGTGAAGACTGAGGTTGAGATTTTTCCACGAGCCAGAATCTGTGCGAGTTCGATTCTACGCCGCAGAGACAAAGACGATGGCTTCATAAATGCTATGAACTCAGTCCTGGATTGGATTTTCAGAGAAACTGACTGTTTTTGTAGATAGCAATGCATGAATTAGTGACTTTGACTTAGGACGAGATGGGTTACATTTAAACAGTAAGTTTAGTCAGCTATTTAACAGAGTAATAAATTCTCTCAATCAAAAATATGAAAATCCGTTGAGAGCAGTGTTGAAGAAAATGTTCATAAAGCTGTAGTCTTGGGGGGGGGGGGGGGCGGATATAGCAAAAACAGAGTATCAAATATAAGGCCTTCAAAAACACTCACTTAATCTGCTACCACTAGCAGAAAAATTCCAGGAAATAAACATAGGAGTCAAAGGTATGTAATGTGAGTAATTCTGAACAGTTCAGTAACCTAGCTATAGAGATTTCTAGTACAGCCTCAAAAGATAAAATGACATCATTAATGCTTCATAACATGGAGTGTCTCAGAAATAAAATTCATCAATAAGAAATATTTTTAAATAATGAGCCATATGATGCTGATGTTTTATGCCTATCAAAGCATTGGTTAAATGAAAATGAAATGAAAGCTGCAATATAGAAAATTATATGTTATCCTGCTTTTCTGTAGAAAGAAGTACAAAAATGAGGGAATGGCAATTTTCATTAAAAACAGTTTTGGATTAATGCACAAACAAAAATCCCACACAAATTATTTAAATCAAGAAGAGGTCTTTGATCATGCAGTAACTGAAATTAGAACTTACTGTACCTCTGTTACAGTTGTATGTATTTATAGATCTCCAGATAGCTGTTTTCATTATTTCCTTAAATGCTTTTACCAACTAAAAACCATCTTAAAAGACAAGGACATAAAAATATGTGTTGACTTCCATATAAACTTTCTCAATGATGACAATAGTGTACTAGAATTTTATTTACTAATCAATTCCTATAATCTCACTGGAATATAGATACCCAACTCAAATAACAGCTACACCACAAAGTTATCTTGACCAAACAATAATCAACAGAAATTTAAATATGTATTCTAAACAAAATACAGACTTGGGAATTTCAGATCTCAATGCAATCTTCATTCACTTTCACATACAACTTCAAAACGATTCCACAGATAACTTAGTTGTAACAAAGAGAATAGTTAACAAAGATAATATACAGTACCTTAAATATTTGTTACAAAAAGAAAACTGGGATAGCTTGGCGCACTTACAAAATGTAAATAAGAAATCACAAGAATTCTTGAATATTGTCACTTATTATTTTAAAACTACATTCTCAGTTAAAAGCTTTAAAGTCTCACCTAGAACTAAAAAGAGGCAAGTAACTGAATAGATCACAAAAGTTATTATAGCCTCTTGTAGAAGGAAAAGAATGTAATACTGTATAGTGTAAAATCTCAAATAATCCTGATATAAAACTATACCATAAAAGGCATAGCTATATACTGAAGAAAGTAATATATGAGGCAAAACTTTATCACAATAAGAAGTGCATTCTTAGCTCTAAAACAAGTGTAAAGCTATATGGAATGTTGTAAAGGAGACAGAGAAATGTCAACAAAATAAAAATAAGCTTGAAATTATTATAAAAGGGCAAAGAATAAAAGATTCAAACAGGTTGAGTGAAGAATTTAACAGCTTCTTTCCCAGGATGTCAAAACCCCCATAGAATACCTGTGCAAATGCTATACCATTTATGCAGGAGCTAGTAGAAAATAATGCTACATTGTTCTTAAGACCAATAGTAACTAATCCAGAAATAATTGATGTCATCAAGAAATTAAAAAATAAAACTTCTTGCAGTCCAGAAGAAATATCAGACATTCTTGTAAAAGCCTGTGCCCAACTTATATCTGAAAATTTAGTCAAGCTAGCCAAAAATTCACAAACCAGACAAACCCATGAGACCAAAAGTCAATTGAATAAACAATCCAACCTACAATTTATCAAAGTGGTTAGTCAAAAAATTCAATAGCTTCCCAGAATACAACAATCTTTCCATTAAAAATTCCTTGGAACTAATAAAACATCTAGAACAGTACACAGTTTCAACAATGATTTGTTAGTCGTTTTATGTGAATCATTATTCACCAGCATTCCAATCAAAAAAATACTCGAAACTTTTAAAGCATGGCTCACAGACATAGGCTTAAACAAGAAAGAAATAGAAGACTGCCATACTTTAGCAGAACTATGCATCAATCAGAATTATTTCCAATTCAGTGGCAGATTTTATAGACAATCCTCAGGCTTAGCAATGGGTAACCCATTTTTGCCCTTTTTAGCAAATCTATACGTGGGACGATTTGAAGTTCACATAACCTCCAGTTTTCCAAATGTGTTGAAAAATGGTTTAGATGTATCGATGATGTTTTTACGGTGGTCCCCAAAAAATTAGCAGAAGGCTCTCTGAAATTATTAAACCTACAAGACAGGCATATACAATTCACAATGGAAACAGTAAAAGACCAAATTCTACCATACCTGAACCTAAAACTAACACAGAAAGAACAAAAGAGCAGTTATGGCATCTACAGGAAGACCACACATACAGACAATTACATAAACAGAAAAGTTTCAACCCTGAACCTCACAAACAGGCAATTTTCAACAGCTCAGTACACAGACTCCTCAGCATCTCTCTCGACGCAGAAGAGTACAACATAGAATACCTCCAATTAAGACACATACTCTCAGCCAATGCTTTCAACCCAGACATCATTGACCAAAAAATTGAAAAACATAAGGAGAAATTAACATTAAAACAAATCACCACTTTGTCCACACAAAAACCAAAAGTTGCATATAAAAATTCACTTATCATCCAACAGCAGATAAGAAATTCAAAAAAAAAATTCAAGAAATACAATATAAGTTTATTTTCAAGTAACCAATTCAACATAAAAAAGCACTGAAAACAGATTTTATAAGACCCTGTACCTGCGAACCCGAGATCAGGTATCTACAGAATTGACTGCAAATTATATTACATTGGTCAAACAAAAAGAAAACTGGAAACAAGGTTAAAAGAACATTTTAGACACATCAAACAGAAACAGTCAGATAAATCGACCGTAGCACACCATTTTTGGACATCACATCACAAAATAGAAAATGACATAAAGTTGCTGTAACCTGTAAACAACCCGGCAGCACTTACAGTTTGGGAGAATATTCTCATTACACAACACAAAGACCAGCTCATGAATTTTAAAATACTGCCACATGATTATGAACTTTTGCTGAGAACACCAGATTTCTCCACCATAACAGACCATAGAACACAAATCCCAGCTATTAGTCGGACCTCAACTGAAGAAGAGGGCAAATGCCCTTGAAACATATGTCTTGAAAACTTCATTTTAAGTGAGGAGAATGTCACTATTCCAACTCATTTTCAACTATTATATGTAATCTTGCTCTGGAAACAGGAAAATTTACCGAAGCATTCAAAGTAGCAAAGGTTTTTCCTGTATTAAAAAAAGATGCTAAAAGTAGAATGGAAAACTATAGGCCTATATCCCAGCTATTTGTGTTTTCAAAAATTTTAGAAAAAGTCATATAAGCTAGATTGATTTGCTTTTTAGAATTGTACAGCATGCTATCAAGCTCTATGTGGGCTCCAAAAGAATAAGGGTATAAAATGCTTATATTCCTTCATAGAGTCTATATTGAATGCCAAAGATAGCAGGGAACACATGGTGGGATTGTTTCCCTGATGTCACTTTACTATGGCTGTGTCCACTCAATAATAGCATATGGCATTCTAACATGGGGAATGTCAATCAAAATCTCTTCTGTATTCAGGCTTTAAAAGAGAATAATTAAAATTATCAAACAAGTGCCAAATCACCCAAAGAACAAATACATCTATAAACAACTTAAAATACTGCCAGTGCCATGTATTTTCATTTTAGAAATCATATACTTAATGCACAACAATATCAGCAGTTTTATAAAACTTATATATATATATATATATATATATATATATATATATATATATATATATAGTAAAACCTCATAAATCGAGACCAATTGGGGCGCAATGTTGTCCAGATTATCAAAAGTCTGAATTAAGTGAAATAAACATCACAAAAAAATTGTGAATGAAATTAGAGTACTGTATAGCTTTATTAGAATGTAAGATATAATAGTCCCACCTAATTTTAATTACACATCCTTTATTTGTTTGATTTGAAGAAGCTATCAATTTTCTTTTGTGGTTTATCACACATCTCTTTCACAACGAGGTCACGAAGACTCCTCATATGACATTTATTGTCAGTTTTCTTGACAAAGTCTATTACTCAGTTCAGATGCTGCTTAATCTTACTTAATTTCACTTTCAACTTTCCAAAATCCACATCCTCAACCCTCCACTACTAGTGTCCCTTAATGCTTACACTTTCCACAATTTCTTCGTCAGCCATGATGTGATAGCCTGGATCATGGATCATCTTCATTGCCATCAAGCCAGTCTTCGATCTCGTGACAGGTTTCTCACCACCTGCAACCAGTGTTTGGTGAAAGTCTTTTAACTTTTGTTCAGCTGGCTGCCACATTCATTTTACCTAAAATTGTCCTCATTTACATCAAATTTAATCAAAACTAATAAAAGAGTTCACTCTTTATATTTCTTATGTCCAAAACTGTATGTTTTGTGATTCCATATTCTGTACATACACAGGCAATGTGGCACCATTTTCAAGCCTTTCTTCTCATGTATTGTAAGCAATTTATGCTTATGTTTCCCCGATGAGATTGTAGGTTTACTAATTGACATAATGCACTCAATTTGTTTCTTTAGCTTAATGACTGAGAAAGACAAGTGTTTAACTAACCCTTCTGACAAGAGTTGTAAGCCCTATCGCAGGTACAGTAAGAGTGTGTGAAGGAGGGCAGCCTAATGTACCATTGTTACTAATGTATTCCTGGTATTCCTAAGAAATTCCTATTGTACAGCCTGTGCAAAAATAAAATGGACAATTTCCTTATGTTTGTCTTAGTGCAGTATTATAATTTTGGCTAGCGATTCACAGATTTTTTTTTTTAAAGGATGCTTGTCCAGATTAAGAAAAATCTGTGTTAAAGGGGTCAAGATTAATAAGGTTTTATTGTATATATCATGCTGTTCTCCATCTGTGAGAAACCAAAATCACCTCCAGTAATAACTTTTGCCTAGTACCCTTCATCTGCATATATCCAACCAAAATACTGTCTTTACTTGCATAATATACTCCTTGAGTAATTTTTCCCTTGTTATATGGAAGGTTTCCAAGAAAAAGTAATTTTTATTGCAATTTTTGTGCAAAATGTTGGTTATCCCTTGATCTTCAAAGCTTTGTCCTGTATAGGTACCTGATATGCCATCTGCCTGACCTTTAAGCTGTCATTAGAGCACACATGTTTGTAAGCAACTATCACAGGTATTTCAAAATTGTTTTAAACTTCTGACAGCAGTTCAGCTTTTTCTGTCCTTATTTCATAGTGCTTAAAGGGAAGAAAAAATGATAGTTGCACAGTAAAACTTGAATTCCAGGTAGTTCATTTTTCTGAGAAAAATGGAGTGAAGCATATGCGAAGAGAGTTTGGCATAGAACCCAAATCAATTCATTATTGTAGGGACTAAACAGAAAACCAGAGAAGTATGAAATTGAATTGTCAATCATTTTGTGGCCCAAAGCATAACAAATAACGTGATATTGACCAAGGAGTGTTTGACTATATTGTGGAACTAAAAAATGATGGCATTTTGGTAACACATGAAGTATTATAGTTTAAGCAAGGAAAGCAGCAAAATCCATGGTATGTTATGTTTATAATTCAAAGCTAGCCAGGAGTGTGTTAATTAATTTATGTGGAGGAAGGGATTTAGTTTGAGAAGATGAACAATACTAGCCCAACATCTGCCATGTGACTACACAGATAAAGTGAACAAGTTTCATCATTTTGTAATCCAGCTGAGGAGTGAAAATAATTTCTGTATTCAAAAATAGGGAATGCGCACCAGACACCAATATTTTTGACAAGCCACAAAATATGATAATGGATATAAGAGGTGCTTCTAATGTTTTAATTAAAACAATGGGTGCAGATGAACTTTGCTGATGGTAGCAATGCTAGCAGATAGAAAAAAGAGTTGCCCTTTGTCATTTTTAAGCAAAAAACATTGCCTGTAATAATTTTGAGACTGCATGAAAAAAGATGGATGTTGGCTGACCTTATGAAGGAGATGTATGCCCTGGAGCTCTGCTAAGGAAGAAGACCATGCTTGTTTTGGACAGTTAGTGGACCATGTAGCAAAGCCAATAAAAGAAGAAATGTTGCGACTGAACACAGTTCCATTAATAATGGAGCTTACCTCAGTTCTACATGCCCTGGATGTATGAATTAATAAACCATTTAAAGATAACCTGTACTGATTGTACGAGGACTAGGTTTCATCTGTTTCACTTTTTTTTTATTCCATGGCACGACAGCTCACAAGGAACCTTGGCCTACTGCCCGGCTGCTGCTTCCCCCATCTCAGTCCATGACATATGTCATGGATGAGGTGCAGTGTTGGAGGGTGAGACAAGTTCAGCACTAGAACCCCCCCTCTCTCCCCCCTCCCCCCAGCTGGTTAATGCAGTCCTCCTGACCTGGAGCTGCTGCTTCTCCTTCAAGTAGCTCCTCCTCAATTGGCCCCCCAGGGACCTCACGAAGCTGAGTGCACCTTGGACCAGGTCTCCCAGTGGGTGAAAAATCCCCATGCTGGTACTGGGAATCAAACCCAGATCTCCCACTTGGTAAACAGCTGCACTACCACCACGCTAAAGAGACAACCCATCTGTTTCACTGTAACTTACAAAAGTTGGCAACACTAAGCAGCCCTCCATTGGACAAATAGTAGATAAAATATGAGATCATCACAAAGAACTTCAAGTAGACTGGCATTTCAAATGCAATGGATGCCAATGATGATGTCAATTTAGATATGCCATGAGATGAAAGTATGATAGTACAACTGGTACATTTAGTTTTATTCTGTTACATAATACATCACTAAGTTTAACGCACATTCCATTTGTGATATTTATTATTTGGTCTGGATTTTGGTGTTGTAGGGTTGAGCCCAAGACCACCATACTGACATGGCTGCATAATAAAAGAGTGGCATGCTACCCATGTGAAATTGCATCAACTATCGCATTTCTAATTATAAGTATTTTTAAAATAAGTTTCTGTTTCATTTTAAGGGTATCTACTTATTTGATCTAACTATCACAATTTACTTGTTTTTTTTAAAGCTATTGTATAATTCCTCCCCTTCAATTTTTGCCTTAAAATTCTGAAAAAAAGGGTGAAATTATGCAAGTAAGTATGGTACATATCTATTTCAAGTTTCCCCACATAATGGGCACATCCTAACAGCATCATTAACAATGTTATGAGCTCCCCACTCCCCAAACCTAAACCATACTTTTCCATCCTCTGTTTCAAACCAAATTCCACAAAAATTCTTAATTAATTTGATCTTTATTTCATTTTGGAGCTGTATCAGTGATTTTTCTCTATATTGTGATCCTATTTCCTACCTGTTGCTGTCTTTTGACTCTTCTTTGTAACTTTGACATGCATGTACAAAGCAAGTCACAGACTTTGTCGTTGAATTGCATATTTTAAAACTGTAAAAATAACAAAATAATGAATATGCAAATGCTATATGTTACAGTTACAAATTAAAATTAAAACTAATACGCTAATGGACATTCATACCTTTAATTGCCAGAAACTTGTTTCCACTTTAGCAGTATCAGATGCACTTTGTATTTTTAACCACACTCAGCACCATGTTGTTTACTGTGTAATAAAACAGCCCAGACAGCTAAACAGAGTTAGGTATATTGCACCTTTGACACAAACTCATAGATAAAGCAGTGATGAATCATGAAAAACTGCTTCTGTTCTGTTTTATAACAGAATATTTTGTTTGATAAAACATATTTTTTTTCTTTTGCTGGAAGATTAATGATCAGTCCTATAAGTTGACAGTAGAAGAAGACTGCTACTATTTAATGAAAACACACACATTTAAATGATTTTTAAAAATGTAAATTGCTTCTCTAAATGACTTGTTGAATAAAATTGTGGTAAGAGTCTTGTCGTTCAGTTAGGAAGTAAGTAATTCTGTTTATTTGTTTTAACCAGGTGCTGGATTCAAATATGGACTTGAGAACTGTGAAACATTTCATCTGGAAATCATCAGCTGACCTAACACTTTATTACCGTCCACTGAAATAGGACCGGAGCTGCCTGGGTATGCCCTGGCTAATTGGCAAGAGAAGCTGCTAGCACTTATGTACTGAGCTGTTTGTACTGAGAATGCATTTCAAATTAACATTTTATGGCTCTTGATCTTTGAAGTTCCTTTATGCATACTAAATAGTATTTTGGACTTAAGATTGTTGTAGGCTTTTATTGGTTTATACATGACATGCATTGGAACCTTGAGCTATTATTTTTGCAGCAATCATTTATCTAGATAAAGCATTCTGGTTATGTGGTTACAAAACAATTTCCTGTGTAACATTTGTTACTAAAAACCTGCATTCATTATACCCAAAATATCATTTTCCCATTTAATTGAATAATTCTCAGTGTCAACTCAACTCTTGTGTTAGAATAATAATTTCCGAAACAGAATAACTTAAGCAATGATTGTATTATATGTAACTCCTACTATATTTTAGCCCCTTAATTTGTAAGTGTAAAAATTCCTGTTTTTATTTTTTCAGAAAATTTAAATTCCAGAAGTACTATTGTGAAAGAACAATGTTGCACACGTAAGTTAATCTCAAACATTGACATTTTGAACATTTTGAAGTCATTACAGGACATACCATGTTATCATTTTAGCCTAGGACTGCTAGGTTCCTTCCCACTTAAACACAGCTGAGGTGGGTAATCGTCTGAGCTATACAAGGAGATGATGTGGCCAGTATCATGCATCCCCCAGCAGCTCACAGCTCCTCACTTTTTTCCATTATGCTGAGTGGGCACCAGTCCTATACCCAGGACTTAAAACATGCACCCACATGGGTGGGATTAAACCCAAGCATATTATGTGGCTGGGAGCCAGAGCACCATGTTTCAGCCCATTGTGTCATGGTGCAGGTCATTTATAATGTAGTGGTTTAAAGAGTGAAGACAGTGGAATGGGTAGGAATTTTCATTTTCATTAGATGAAGGCACTTCTAACCTCAGTTTTTGCATTATCAGGAAGTAGTATTAAAAAGAAATCCACTAAAAACCAAAACCATTCCCAGTGAAAAGATACAAATTGTAGTGAAAAATTATATTCATCACTAATATGTTTGTACAAGACATCATAAAGAACTACCAGGCATACTGGATCACACATCCACTGGTTTTATCTCTTCTGTTTCATAGATTATTTAGTTACAGATGACTCTTATAAATAAAGTACACCTTCATTTTTCTGACATCTCAGCATAGGAACTGCAAAATCATCCATAAGCAAAAAATCCTTTTAAGGAGTTGAAACCCTGAATGTAACTTCTTTTAATTCAAGGAAAAGAGCTTCACTGTTATTAATGTTTCTAATTTTAACTTGTAAAACATTTGTGGTCATGTACATCATTCTTGATCAAATCCTTGCTGATCAAGGGTCACTGAAACAAAAAACTTTCATCATGGTTAAATTGTAGTTATGATGCAATTTTGTTAATGCTCATTCAGCTAACCACTATCAGCTGACTGTACAAGGTTTAGCAATAAAGAAACCAGACTGATTGCTATGTGCATTTCTGACTTTGTCGATGACAAAGAGAAGAGTGGGGAATTGGCCTTGGGACTCTCCCTGACACAAGTAAAAAGTTTCACGCCACTGTGGTGATTAGTCTGGCTGTGAGCCATCTTAGAAATGGGTCATGTCTATGAGCTCCATCGAAATTCTGCTATGCCCTAAAGTAGAACATGTTAAGATGAAATCCCTCACAAAACTTGGGGGAAAAACTGGCACAGAAACTCAAGATTTGTTGAAACAAGTTTATGGTGATCAGTGTCTATCTCATACACAAGTTTTCAAGTGTGTATAGAGGTTCAAGGTTGGTAGGGAAGACATCAAGGATGATACGAAACAGGGCCATCCTTCCACTTTGAAAACTAGAGAGAATTTGGAAAAGATCGGTAGAACTGTTTGAGAAGATGCCGCCTGAACATTCGACCAATTTCAGAACTTGCCTGCATCAATAAGGAAACCATTACACAGATTTTGCACAATGATCTGGACATGACAAAGATGTGTGCTAAAGTGATGCCAAGAATCCTCATAAATAAGCAAAAGCAACATCAATTGGACTGCTGTGCTGACACTCTTGAAAACATTGAAAATGACTCTGAATACCTCCATAAAGTAATTACATGTGATGAAACATGGATATTCCAAACAATCCAGAGACTAAGTGGCAATCCATGAATTGGAAATGCCCTCAATCCCCTAGGAAGAAGATGCGCTCATGAGTAAATCAAAATTCCAAGCAATGATTGTTTTCTTTTGGATATCTGGGAGGTTATTCACATTGATTGGGTGCCTGAAGGTCAGACTGTCAATCTAGTTTATAGTACAACTGTGAATGTATGTGACGAAGGGGATCAGACCTGTAGATGAATCGCTCTTGGATTCTTCTTCAGGGTAATGCACCGTCCCATAGTGCAAAGAGGTTTTTGGCAAAAAACAACCTTGTAGTGATGGAATATCTACCGTATTTGCCTGACGTAGCAAAAGAAAATGGAAAACAAAAGGAGATCTCCACATTTTTCCAAACATGAAGAAGACATTCTTTTAGAACTGGCTGACTCATATTTCAGTGAACTGGAGAATGAAAAGACTGATTCAGGTTCTTTATAACACAAGCAGGAGACGTGAATGTTTTAGCTATGCATTTCAGCATTGATACAGGAAGTTATAATAAGCAAATAAGTAAATCACTATTTATCCTGATATATGGTGGACTTTGAGACAGTGATGTGTTTTAACAATTAAAATTTAGTTGAGTCGATTTTGTAACACTACATCACTTACTTTTTTATTTCGGAAAACATGTTTCAGAAGCCATGTTCTTCCATTGTCAATTCCTTTGGTCGACTGCCGGCATTGCTTGCTGTGGTGGTTTTCTCTGTCCCTGGTGGTGGTTTGATGAACCTCTGAATGAGTAGATCGCCTGGTGGGATTTCAAAATTGAAAACCCGGTTCTTGTTTTTCCAAATATATATGTTTTCCCAAACTTTTAATTCTGTCTTCCTTGTGATGTTTTTGAGGATTTTTGGGCTTCTATTTATAGTGTGTTTCTCTTTCCAAAAATGCCAAGCTAATGCAGATTTTTCTTCTTGTTTGAGTTTAATATTTCTGTGGTGTTCTTTTGCCCTGGTTTTTATATTTCTTTTTGTTTGGCCAATGTAGATTTTTTCACAGTCATTACAGCTGAACTGATATATTCCTGGTTTGTTTTCTTGTGGGATATCATCTTTTAATTTAGAATTTAAAATGTTTTTTATAGAGTAATTGTTTTTAGGGGCTAGAATGATGTTATGTCGTTTGAAAATCCTCTGGAATGTGTAGAAAGTTGTAGGGTGGTATGTAAACTTCTTGTAGATCTTGTTTTCTTTCTGGTTTTGAGTGAGTGTGCTGACTTCTTTCTACAAATTCTAGAGGATCTTCAAACGACATAACATCATTCTAGCCCCTAAAAACAATTACTCTATAAAAAACATTTTAAATTCTAAATTAAAAGATGATATCCCACAAGAAAACAAACCAGGAATATATCAGTTCAGCTGTAATGACTGTGAAAAAATCTACATCGGCCAAACAAAAAGAAATATAAAAACCAGGGCAAAAGAACACCACAGAAATATTAAACTCAAACAAGAAGAAAAATCTGCATTAGCTTGGCATTTTTGGAAAGAGAAACACACTATAAATAGAAGCCCAAAAATCCTCAAAAACATCACAAGGAAGACAGAATTAAAAGTTTGGGAAAACATATATATTTGGAAAAACAAGAACCGGGTTTTCAATTTTGAAATCCCGCCAGGTGATCTACTCATTCAGAGGTTCATCAAACCACCACCAGGGACAGAGACAACCACCACAGCAAGCAATGCCGGCAGTCGACCAAAGGAATTGACAATGGAAGAACATGGCTTCTGAAACATGTTTTCCGAAATAAAAAAGTAAGTGATGTAGTGTTACAAAATCGACTCAACTAAATTTTAAACCACTATTTGTTAAAATAAGTATGTCTTATATGTGCTTTTCAGAAAAATTGAGAAAATTCTTTGTAAACTGCATGATATCTAACATTTTGATAACACTGCAGAATTTGTTCTCTCATAATAATGATGTGTTGTAAATTGTAGGTTAAGAAACTTAATTTTTATTATAGTTTGAATTTTCTTGATCTCTATTCTGGGGTGTGGGGTAAGCATGTCCGCCTCATATTCAAGATATCTTGAGTTCATATTTTGGTTAGATTCAGCTACCCAAATAAGGTTTTTTTGGGGTTTTCCCCTTATCCTTAAAAGATGAATGTTGGGTAGCTTTAAGCTCTATGGACTCCAGGCTCAGTTGGACATAATTTCATCCTCTGAATTCTTTGTATGATATGACCTATCCATTGTTAAATGGCATTGAAACTGGAAAAGAAAAGTATGAAATAAAAATTGCTTTGAATAATGTTATGAAAATGATTCCTGAATTTTTTTTATTAATTGATATGCTCTAATATTCAATAAATATCTTCTGTTCCCTTGACACCCTGAAAGCAATCAATTTGATAAAGTCTATCACATATCTTAATTGTGCCTTTGATGAAAACAATACAAAACATGGGGAAAAAACAGTTGTATTTGACACATAACTGATATTATGCAATGCTACCATTCAATGAATGCTGTAAATGCCAAAATTACAATAGTAAAAGCTCCTGTAGCCTATGAACTCAAGAGTTTGAGTTCTTTTTGGTGATTGCAGTTCTTAGGAAACTCTAATCTCTCAGTCATTTCTTTTACTAGTTCCCACACTTTCACGTATCAGGATCCTTTGATACCACCTGGAATCACTCTTCAAATTCTGTGCCCATACTCTTTAAAAGAGTAGACTTCTTTCTTCAGTGATTAGGTTTTGATGTTGGTTCCAATATAAATCATTCATTAAATATGTTATCATTCATTACTAAATTGTTCATTTCATACTTTAAGGAAAGTTGAAATGGGTAGCCAATTTGTACAACTTATTCAAAATCAATTGAAACGATTGGTCCAACAGCTGCAGTCCAACTAACAACTAATTTAATTGATTGTCAAAGCTTCGAAAAGTCATGTTGAATTGACTCCATTTAAGCAATGTTTGAGAAGGATAGGGACAACCACAGAAAGACATGTGGCTTTTTAATGAATGTCTGATTCTGCATTATGGGTTCTGCCATCTTCAAAATACATGCATTATTGGCAGAGGTCACAAAATGGCACAAGTTCATGATGCAATACAGATACTACCCGCCACACACAAAGCAAAGGCAGGGCTGGGCACAGTAAGTGAGATAGCAGTGGCGTGTGACCATCACTACCATACACATTCTGCTTAATAGTATATATTACAAAGAAATAACAAAAGATTGAAACCCTTTTAAGAGTATTACAGTTTATCTGTATTGCTTTATTTTATTTCACTTTTTTCACTATGACATATTTACATCACTCCCCAAATTTGGGTTTTACCCATAAGTATTTAGTGTTAATTGTGCATGGAGGCTGGCATCAATTAGGCATTATCTTCATCTCGGCTTTAATGTGTTTTGTTTAGAGAAAACCTGTTCACAGGTGTACCTAGAACCCTACATAGCTTAGATTCTGGCAACAAGTGATTGGAGATGCAGATATTTAGAGGAGTCAACATGTTTGAATACATCTAAAATAACATATTTCTTAAGTACTGTTTATAAAAGTGTTGTTTTAGAGATCAGCAATTTCAAATTGCAACTCTGGTCTTGCGTTCACAATTAATATATCAAAGGGATTTGCAACAGAGAGAAATTATTTTCCAATTTTGCAAAATCACAAACTGTCTATCTCTAAATTTTGTAAGAAAAAATTCCAGGATATCACAATACTTACGTAATCGAGAATCAGAAACATTTGACAGTGACTTCAGACAAGGAAAATCTATAATTCACATTGTTTTAGTTGCACATTCTAAATGTTTAACATCATTGAAAATTATTTTACCGCATCATACTTGTCAACAATACAGTGATCCCGACCTTAAAGTCGGCAGTTAAGCTTGTTCAGATGTTCAAAAACATCTGTTATGAAAGTGAAATCGCTATCCCAATTTTTGTCCTCATCATTCTTAAATGTGGTCTCCCTGATGGAGCATACATATATTGCATTAGCTAACTTGAGGTGTAGTGACCTTAGTGAAATAAACAATTTGTAATGGTTTATTTTATTGCCACTGCCCATGCCCACACAGTACCTCCTGATGGATAATACAATGGAAAAAACATACATTTTCTGGCATTTTTAATATTTTAAATAATTGCTTTGACCTTCCTACCAGAACAGTTACCCCAATCATTGCTGGAGCATTGTCTATTGCCACTGATACCTTTTCAAATTTAGATATTTTTTTTTTTTCTGCTGTATCTTTCAATGCTCAGAACAGTTCTCCCATGGCTTTTTCCTTAAGGGTTACACAATTCAAAAGATTTTCTTGCACAGAAAGATTATTTACACCATGAATGAAAATTACTAATTGAGTATCGTCATTAATGTCTATTGTCTCATACAGTGCTAAAGAGTAGTTTACAAACTCATTAACTTTGTTTTGCATATAGTTTCCAATTACTTATGCAATGTTTAGCACTCTAGTCTTGATGGTGTTAGGAGACAAACATTTGTTTTGAAAAATATCTGCTTGTTCAGGACATATTAGTTTACTAGCATCACATAGACAAGATTTTGTAAACTCACCATCTATAACAGTTTTCATTGCTTTTCCAATTTTCCATGGTATATGATAGCTTGCAAGCAGTTGCTTTTGTATCACAGTCAGGGTTTGAATATCATATCTATAACATTTGCTAGTATATGCTTCCTTTAAGTATTGCAAAGCTGTTGCCAATTCCTGCCCTACAAAAACCAACAAAATAGCCATAATAGTCGACTCCATGGATTTATATACAACTATAGTTATATAGGAAATCAAGTTGTTATAACAATTTTTATGAAAGAGTGTTTTGGAACAGTGATACACATGAATAGAATATTTCTGAGTTGGATTTCTAACACTTAAGTGTTATGTGTTAAAAATCCAACTCAGAAACATTCCATTCAAGTTATTATAACTTACATTTGAATAGGAAGTGCCTAATATCTCACATTATGCCACAAAATCAACTACTTTAATTTGCATATCAAGTCAGTATTAAAGTTACCCAACATTGTATTGTGATCTTCGTGACATTTCATGTAATGTCATTGCATATTGCTGCTGTTGACATCCATTAATACTTTGGAAGCATCTCATATCTCATTATGACTGAAAAAATATTTCTCCACCCATTCAGCCCTAAATGGATGTTTCTGTGGTTTTGAAAACATTTCTGTCGGTAGAACACGCACTATTCAAGTAACACAGTGAACCACCACTGATATAACTGCCTAAACTAGGGGAAGGGTTGGAGCGAAGAGAGGGATGTTGTGATTGGAAGTTGTGTCACAGGAAAGGGGAAAATTTGCGATGCCTGTGCATTAGGGCATGAAATAATGCTTTCTCTGGTTGGTCACTTGAAAACAACTATGGCTGGTTGCTTGTATGTTTGTAATCTGTGCTTTTCAAGAATTACAGACATTCTGCATATTGATTTGATGGTCTGCCATGGGTGTAGTTAACAAACTCCTGCCTTTCTCATGGCAAGTATAATTTTATATAAAACTACTAATGTCTTCACCCATGTTCTTTGGCTTGATAGGAGAGTGATTAGGCTGCCTCTGTGTGACCGCTTGGTGCTGTATCATGCAGTTGAAAAAACACAATGTCCCTTCTTGTTTGCATGCTCTTGTAGCTTCACCAATGTATGTGATTCTTCCTTATAGTAGGTTGCCACCAACTGTAGCACTCTTGACTACATCTTAATGTTGCACAGATCTTATAGAACACTCTACACTAATTAACATTATAGAACCCTTCTATACTTGAATTAATATTACTTCCAAATTCTGACAATTGCTTTCCTGCTACGTCAGTCAGTAGTTTGTCAGCTGAATAGAAAAGAAGAGATAAACAAAGGTGAAACTTTTCTAGCGTTGCCTAGCAATGATTAACTAAAATATTAAAACTGAAAATAATGAATGAAGTAATTTTGAATATCATTCTATACAGTAAAATCTCTACACTTCACGATATGAAAAAATATGGTGTACAACACACCAATAAACTTCTGGATGATGTTCATTTTTTGCTCTGTATGAGAATATGCGCATATTCCATTCTATTTTAATATCTCTATAAAACCTGTCATGTGATGTTTTAATTTAATAGACCAAAGGTTTATTTTCTCCACTTCTATTTTTTTTTTAAATTTCTACAATTTCAAAACATGCTGCAAGCCAGTTTTCTTTTAATATCATTGTGAAAATTTAAGGATAGGAGCAATATTGTTTCCTTGATCAAGCTTATTAGCATGTTTAATCTGAAGTTCATGTTTTACCCATTATTTTAACTTAAAATTGGATAAGACAAACTTTGCATTTTCTTTTTTAGTTACTCTCTGAAAATAATTCAAAAATTGAAAATTATAGTTCCATTTTGTATTATTCCTGGTACCAGACATTTTCACTCACATAGGAATTGCCACAGAGCTTTTAAGGTCTAAAATAATTACCATAGTACCTATCATTCCTTGTAGTATAATTGCTCTGGAAAATTACAATAGCGCACAATTGTATAATTGACAGTTATACAATTGCATGCTTATGCCATTCTGCATGTATAATGTATCATTATGCATGTATAATGTATCATTATACAAGAATACTGCAAACAAAACATTGCCATGTGGCGGTCTGAGCTTTGATGGCGGGCTCAAAGGGGGTTTAAAAGGCAATTGGCTACTTCAAGGATAACTTTGGTTGACAACAGACCCATAAAAAATGCATGGGAGGCATGCCAGGCAAGCTTTCAGAATTTGGAAGTCATGTTCATTAACGTATAATTAGATTGACAACATTTTAAATGTAGATTCATTTCTTAATGAAGAAAGTATTTAATTGGAGCATTGTATTGTACAGACTATGTGTAATGCAACTGAAGATCTTTCCCAAGCAAGGTGTTGTAGCTTAGTTGGTAGAGTAATACCCATCAGTTTTTTTCTTTTGTGGTTCAGGTCTTACTGAAATCAAACCTTTATGTTTTTGTTATATTTTCATTCTTTATAGATACATTATAAAACAAAATAGATACTGTAAACAAATTAAGTACAATAATAAAAGATAATATAAAGTGTTTTAAAAAGCATGATTTCTACAAAACACTAACCAAGAGAGAACATAAAAGTGGACTTGGAAGGTCCTCACATAATCAACTTTACTACAGCAGCTCGCATAAAAAAGAGTTATCATTTGCATTAAACACAATTTGAATATTGTAGCACACAAAATATAAAATGCTCTCATTGGGAAATGACAGAATGCTCATATTTAATATTTTTACAAGATAATTATAAACAAAGTTTCAATTTAATTGGAGTGTTAAACTTGCTAGTGTCCTCTTTATCAAGGTGGTGATCCTAACATTATAATAAATGGGGCATATGTATATGAAACATGGTACCTATGCAAACACTTCCTGAACCTTTACATAACATTATTTTAAAAACAGTGAGCAATAATATTTTAACATTTTCAAAAGTGTATTAAATATTTAATCAGTATAGAAAAAAAAATAAAGCTATAAACGCTGTGTATAAATATTTTTTCTGAAAATTACTTCCTTTTAACTTCCTATTTTTTTGGATATGGTGTTCTAGAGAATGAGTTCATGAGAAACAGAAAAAAGACCACTTAACACTTTAAATATAAGTAAGCTTTATACACCATTTGAAATCTTTTTATACAATTTCATGTTTTCCTCGAATAAAACAGAAAAAATATAAAATACATTAAAGCACGACTTTTCAAATTTGAGAAATACAAGTAACTACTGTACAATTGCAAGTGCAATAGAGACAGCTAAACACACTTTTTTCCTTCACTAATCTGTTTTTATCCAGGAACATATTTTCACCAATTTGTTGTTGGCATCTTCAGAATTAAAGAGTTACTTTGAGTGGAAATGCATACTGGTGGCCTTTGGATGAAACTAAAGAGCAGGTTAGAGCCGGTCAAGTCAGCCTTCAGTCTTGCTCATTTTTTGCTGCCACTTAGCCCACCTGTTGCAGTCAGTAGATGCAGCTGAATGCATAGAGCTGGCATGAGAGAGTTTGACCAACAAGCATACGGTAATCTCAATTCTCGCAAGACTCATAAGTCTTGTTAATAGCAAGACTGCAGCGTACTGCGCCGAAACTTGCATAATCAGCCCTGCAAGTTATATTATTTCATCTGTTTAAATGAATAAGACTTAAATAGCCTACCAGGTTACAGACTGTATTTAAATAATCCACAATAGGGAAAGGGTTTAAAGCAAAATGTGGTATTACAGAATCTGCAGATATGTGTACGTGGTCTCCACTTTTATTAAAAATGAGTGTGTATATATTTTATTACTCCAAAACATTTATGTTGCAAGAAGTAAATCCGCTTTTGGTTGTAACCTGAACATGTTAATATATAGTAACACAAAGTATAGGTATGTCGTTAATGGTTAATATCACTGATTCAAAACATTTACTGTGAATGCATTTGGGATATATATGTACTGTTAAACAATAAGTCATCATGTGTTATCACTAGGACCTGGATTTTTAGCTTTTTATAAATGGAGTTTTAGCCTTTTATTAACCTCTTTAGCTTTTTAAACAGTTTTCCTCTTGCTAGGACATTTTAACTAAAAAATTAGCATGTATTTTTAACATATAGCACCGATTTAAAACAAACTTCACATTTCAAAAGTTTTGCTGTACACAACTTGCCACATTTGCAAATTTTCTTTTGTTTTTTAACAAATTCCTATAGGCAGAAAAAGATCTTTTAACATCGCAAGATGTCACTGGTATATATTTCATACCCGCAATTTCTATACCAAGATAAAGATCATGATAAATTCTTTCCCTGGCTGACCCCACATGTATACTTAAAACTAAACAAATTGTTAAAACAAAAATTTTAATTCAAATGAATTGAAGGAAAAAAATTTATTAATTTTCCACCGAGATTTAAAAAAATAAACAAATAAATCTTAAGTTTAGCGAGTTTTTAAGTCTTAATGTCCCATTTATCTTTTTTTTTTTTTATAGTTGAATAAGATTCCCACATTAGCAGCCAAACGGCATGAAACATAAAAGTACTTTGAAACTTCCTAGCTTACTTACAAGGGAGAAAAACATGACTTTCTATATATCCCTATAACAAATTATTGTTAATCAGCTTATTCTTCTATCTACTTCATGATAACCAAGATAAACATTAGCAGAAATTGTCCTTATTACTTGGTTCCTTGTAAGCAGAAAAGTAAAAATCTAGTGTATTCCATTCATATGATGCCCTCTAGCTGTTCGATAAACAAACATTTTATTAAAAAGATTTATTCTGTTATCTACATCACACTAATCAAGATAAACATAAGCAAAATTATCCTTATTACTAGGTTCCTTGTAAATAGAATGGAAATAAGAAAGTCGGTGGCTATGTGAAACAATTGAGGCTCACTAAACAAACAAGAAATGAGAAAAAATATGTTTTCCCATTTGAAAAAGGTTTAAATGACTTAAAATTGAAACCAATAATCTGGAATATTTTGAAAATGGTTAACTCTGCAAAACAAATGTATAATATAAATTGTGCGTTTTAATGAGGTCTACATTTTTTGTTTAGTAAGTTTTTGTATACCTCTTACGGTTTGGCAGTTATATAAAAGTCATCCAGAATGAAGAAGTCCTCGGAGGCTATTCCCAGGAAATTCAAGATATAAATTTTGTTTGTCATAAAAAATATCTTCTTATACATAAGGTATTTTGATCAAAATCGTTAGGGCCATTTTTGAAAAAATCAAAACTTTCAAAAAATGTTCCATGTAAATTGTAATTGGGGACGGGAAATATTCATCTCGTATCCCTGGAAGATACCAAGTTTGGTATTTAACAGACTTTTTGTTTTTGAGCTATGGCACACCCACACCCACACCCCCACCTCCCCCCCCCCACACACACACACTATAACCTCATTAACACAAATCTGAAGGGACCGAAAAATCAAGAGTTTGTGTTAAAAGCATTTGTATTAAGTGAAAGCCACAGATTTTAATATGTATTCATGTACAGTACATAGTACAGTAATAGGTGATACACTACAGTATCAATCACTTTGCATTACTGTAGACTTATAATACTATAAAGTGACTGTAAAAGTAGAAGTACTCACAAATTAAATTATTTTCTTGGAAAAAATTCAAGAATGTTTCACTGATGCAAAGTTCACAGGAAAGAAAATATTTTATAATTTCACAACCTTATTGTAACTATAACATCTGTAAACCCAGCAATGATATCAGATTTTTAAACAAATCATTTTAAATAGTCCAAGACTCTAAACATCTGCTGATGGATAGGTGTTGATGAAATTGGATGCCTCTTTTGAAACCGGTACAGCCTGCCAGCAGAAGCCTTTGATGCCTATATTTTTGGCAATCTCATTTGATTTTGATTGATTTTAGGGCCACTTAAAGATATGTTAAATGCATGTATATGATTGAATCATTCTAGTATTAACTTCTTGATGTCTTCATACTTAGTGCTACAAAGGCATATAGATTTTTTCCAAAATTTGATTCAGCAGCATTAACGTTTTTCTCTGGATTCTTAATTATCTTAGGCAAAGTAGATTTGGGAATTCCAAACTGCTCTGCAATTGCTGTTTTCTTTATACCATGACCCACTTCACCTAGAATCTTAAGCTGTCCTGTACATTTAGAGCTGTCTGTTTCTTCTTTGCCATGTTTTGCATGCTACAGTTTGTAGATTTTTATTCCAAATTCTAACTCGATTTGGCTAAAAGAATACCTGGCATTGAATGCGTTTCTAAATGTTAATGCCCACATTATTGAATTTAGATGTTTAGATGTACTGCACTCTCTTGATTGTCGAGGTGATAATTGCGGCTGATGACCTACAATACATTAGAAACAAGTCAACAAAGAGCATTTAGCTTTATAGTTACATTTCTTGCATTAATTTTGGAAAAAATTATCAACTAAAGTATGTACTGTAACATCGGAAGTTTGCGCACAATGAAATTTAATTATACTTGGGACTGAAAAAGACTAAATCTTTCCTTAAGAACTAATATATTCCTGCCAGGGCTGCATTAACAGAATGTTTGTCTTAAGTGAGTTCGCGCTAACAAGGTTATTGTATATAATTATTTACAGCAATTTTATTATATGTCTAGGAATTCCAAAACAATTAAATAACAGGAATGACCACACTTTCTGTTTATTAATTTAGTATCTTGTGTTTCTGATGGGAGTAGGTAATTTGTTATATAATTTAATCCCAGTGTGATACAAACTTAAATTTGCAAGAATAGTTATATAATACTGAGTATGCAGGTATCCTTTCTGCCCTGCATGGTGATCATTAGGGCTCAGAACTTGATGAAATATCATCTCTTTACTGAGTTGTCATAGACAATGCAGAATACAATATAAGTTCATTTCCCTTAAGCATGAACCAAAATCTACTAGTTTTATTTTTGATTTTTTTTCCATTTTGGGGGGTTTTAATTTCTATTGGTCATTTTCAGCAAATGTACTTTTGTTTGCATTTTCCCTTTTTTTTTTTTTTTTTTTTTTTTTTTTTTTTGCAGTTTTTTATTATATACATATATCTAGTCATTCTAATGGGCTCTTAATCAGGCATTGGATACATATTTACAGAGTTGTTATTATTGATGTAGATAATGGTGGTGTCTCCCCACATTAATAGCAACACTAGCACCTACTGCTACATGCAGCCAGTCAGCATTTTATCTCTTACAAGTAAAGGTGTAAGAATGTCCAAAATAAAGGGAAGCAGACAAAGTTTCTTGTAAAATTTAACAAAAAGTTAAGAGTCGGGTTTGAAACACATACATCACTTACATTATTTGTACCTGACTGGTTTCAAGAGCTGTTGCTCTTATCTTCAGAGGAGTCTGATTGGATGCTAGTTTTTGCATCCATAGTGTGGTGAATGTTTGTATTGTCATCTGGAGGTGGAGAGACTTACTTCCATAGTTAATTTGGTAGTGGCAGCTCAAAATTCATCAAGCAGTGTTTATGTTTTATAATGAAAATCTTTTCCCAAATATCCATTTCTGCTGTGTGTTTTGTAAATTTCAGTAGTGTAATGTTGTGATTGGTGGTCGAAAAGTGGTGTGAAACTGCAGATTTATCTGTCTGTTTGTACTTGATGTGTCTCATGTGTTTTTTCATTCTGATATGCAAGTTTGTTTTTGTTTTTCTTATATAGATTTTGTCACATTCTGTGCAATTGGTTTGATAAAATCCTGTTTTTTTTTTTTCTTTGGTATTAGGTCCTTATATTGTTGCAGAGTAATTTTTCTATGCTGTATTTATTTTGTGAGGCCAAGCAAATGTTGTGTTTTTTGAAGATATTGTGGAATTCGTAGTGAGTATTCAGGTGGAAGGCAAATTTTCTGAATATTGTATTGGTTTTCTGCTGGGTGTGTTTAGTAATATATTTGATGTGCTTTTGTTTCTTGAATTTTGTTATTTTTTTGTTGATTTGTTTCACAAAGCCATTGGATATTGCTGTGTTGACTATGTGCTGATATTCCTGTTTATATTCATCTTCTGTTAATGGAGTGTACACCTTTCTATAGGTTAAACTGTTTAGGATAGCATGTTTGTGTGGAACAGGTTGAAACTATTGTTTTTTATGTAATTTTCCAAATGTTTAGGTTTTCTGTAGATCCCAAAGTTGATAGTGTTTTAGGACCTAATAACTTTTACATCCAGGATTGGTAATGTGCCTTCATTTTCAATTTCCATAGTAAACTGTATTGCTCTGTTCTATAAATTGAGTAGCTTGAGAGTGTCTTGGATTAACTTTTTTGGTACTATTGCAAATATGTCATTTATATACTGATGCCAAACTTTATAGTCGTGTGGGAAGGAAGTGGTTAAATGTGTTTCTAAGTTACTTATGAAAAAATCATCCAGGAATGGAGAAAGTGAGTTGCCCATTGACTAAGCCTGAAGTCTGTTGATTGTACCAGTTTTTTAATGTGAGTCTTCTGTGAGGTGCAGAGCTGTGTGAGACATATCAAGCTATCTGTTTCATATTTTGTTAAATTGTTGTGTACAAAACATTTTTAGGTTGGCAAAGGAGATCGGTTATCAGCATATTTGGGAAGAGGGCTGTGATATCAAAAGATACCAATTTATCATCCAGTTTTAGTTCTAATTTCTTAATTAGGTCCTGGGAATTCCTGATGCTTAAGCTGTTGTATATTGGCAGTGATATGAATTTCTGTGTTAAAAGTTTTGCCAAGTTGTAAGCGAGTGAATCAATATTATTTATTATGGGTCTCATTTTCTTCCCTGGTTTATGGATTTTTGGTTGTGCATTCATTCTTGGTAGAGTGGGATGGTTCAGTTTGATTTTTTAATATTCTTTTGGAGATAACATTTTGACTTTATTCAAGGTTGTAGGCTTTTAACTGAGAGTTTAGTGCATCTGTTTTTGTTTCTGCATATATTTCTTGTTGTAACAGGTTTTCCACCCTGGAAATTTGATATTCTTTATTCAGAATAACAGATTTGCCACTTTTGTTTGCTTCTGTGTATATTACCGGTTTAGATTTTAGTGATTTGACGACCTCTTTGTCTGGGAAATTTTTGTTTTTTGGATTGAATTTCTTCCTAGATAGTTGTTCTGGTGTTTTCATCTAAATGATTTGTGGCAATCTCTATATCAGCAATTAGATTAGATTAGATTTATTGTCAACCGTAGGAATTACAAGAATTCATGGTATCGTCAAAACAAAAACAAACAATAAATGAACAAGATAAGAATAACTATACACACTTAATTACAATATGTTAAATTACACACCCTAAAAGTATCGTAATTATTTAAAAGCATTTGCAAATTCTTCAATTGAATAAAAACAGTGCTGCAATAACAATTCTTTTTCTTTGCATTTAAATGTAACTTCTGAGGTGGTAAGTTTTATATTATCTGGTAACTTGCTATATAATATAATCCCAGAATGTCTTATGCTTTTGCCAAATAATGATGTTTTATGTGTAATTATGCTCAATTTATGACTATTTCTTGTGTTATAGCTATGCTTTTCACAGTTTGCCTGAAAGTATACCAGATTTTTCCTAACAAAAGTGACAACTTCTAATATATACAGGCAAGGAAGTGTCAATATGCAGAGTGTTTGAAATAAATTGTTGCAGGAATCCCTTTGTTTCTTCCCCATTATTATTCTAATTGCTCGTTTTTGAATTTTGAAGATTATATTTTCTTTATCATAATTACCCCAAAATATCACGCCAAATTTTAATAAACTGTTGAAATGTGCCAAATATAGATTCCTCAAAGTTTTTAAGTTTGCAATATTTTTTATAGATCTAAACATAAAACAAAGCTGACTCAACTTAGATGCCAGTCTCCCAACGTGCATGCTCCATTTCAAGTGCTCATCAATCCATACACCCAGAAATTTGGTAGTGGGTCTATAATGCACTAGTTCATTTTCTAGTTTTATTTGTGGCTTATGGACAGTGGTATTTTGAATGTGACTGAATGAAATGGCTACAGATTTATTCTTATTTATTATCAACTTATTTTGAACAAACCATTCCTGCATTTTTTTGTACTAAAATCGATATATCTGCTTCCACATCTTTATTACTACCCGTTATGTCTATGGATGTGTCATCAGCAAACAAAACAATGTTACTTGAATATAGATAGTTTACTAAGTCATTGATGTATAATAAAAATAGAAAAGGCTCTAAAACTGAACCTTGGGGAACTCCACAAGTTACATATTTTTTATTCGATCTATACACTTCAGATGTGTTATTATGGGAATTTGCTTGTACTATTTCAACTAGTTGCTCACGTTGATTTAGATATGACTTAAACCAGTCATTTGCTAGACCTCTTGCTCCAAAGAATTCCAATTTTTTCAGCAAAATATTATGATTAACTAGGTCAAAGGCCTTGGAAAGGTCTAGAAATATTCCGATATTGTTATCTTTTTTATCTAGAGAACCGTATACTGCATCTAAGAAATTGAATATGGCTGTCTCAATTGATTTACCTTTAATAAACCCATTTTGTGCTGCAGTTAACATATTATGTTTTTGTATGAAATTTTGACATCTATTATACATACCCTTTTCTAGTACTTTTGAGATGGAAGATAATATTGCTACTGGTCTATAGTTTTCAGTTTTACTCTTGTCACCCTTTTTAAATATAGGTATTATTTTTGCTGTTTTCATACACCCAGGAAACACGCCTGTTGAGAAGGAAGCATTAATTAAATAGCAAAGAGGTGCAACAAAAAGCTGATAACAGTATTTAAAAATACAATCAGGAATTTCATCTATTCCATGGGAGGTCTTATTTTTCATGCTCCTTAATATTTTACTCGCTTCACTAGCTGTGACCGGATAAAGATATATTGAATTGTTATTTCTGGGGATTTGCTCACTTGTCCATGGTATTTTATGTTTATGTGCAAGATCATTGATTATGTTTACAAAATAATCATTAAATGATCTTGCCACTTCCTTTGGGTCCGAGATAAGCTCGCCTTCTTTATTTATAATGGTGGGCTTATGTTTTACTGAGCTAATTCCTAATTCTTTATTCACTATCTGCCACATAGTTCTTGATTTATTTTCAGATCTATGTATGGTAATTTCTGTATGGTATTGTTTTGCAGCTACTAGAACCTGTTTATATATCTTTCTGTACTTATTAAAATATAGCTTGAAACTCTCTGAATTTGTAGTTTTGTTAAGTTCACTAAGAAATTTTAACCTTCTAGATGATTTTACAATTCCTTTTGTTAGCCATGGCTTGGACTTCCCCCTATTTTTATTCGCTTTTTTGCCATCGCAATGTCTAGGTAATACTTTATTATATTAGCAAATGTTTTGAACCCTTTCATATACTTTTTCCCAAGTTTCATTTTTTAGCAGATCTTTGAATATATTTGCATTATTACTACTATAAATACGTCCTATTCTATACCCATCTCTCGAATTGTATTTGCGAGTGTTCAAAACAATTTCAAATGACTGTGCTCTGTGATCGGAAAGCCCTGTTTCTACTACTCTGTTTTCTACCTTAAGGCAGCCTTGCTTTATTAACGCTTGATCAATGATGGTTACTGAATGAGTTGTCACCCTAGTGGGTATATTTATAATGGGCATTAGGTTATAGAGTAACATAAATTCTTTAATTATTTTACATAATTTACCAGGGGAGAAGTCAATGTTCCAGTCTCCTATTATTACAATATCTTTAGCGGGTTGCAAATTATCTAGAATGGCACCTAGACTAGTTATTAGTATGTTGATGTCACTATCTGGTGCCCTATAAAGACAAATAATAACCATGTTATGTTTGGTTACTTCTATTACACTGGCCTCAAAATGTGATTCTATGCTTTCAGCTCTTATTTTTGGTATCTCCCTAGCTTCTAAATTTACTTTAGTTGTTATGCATGAACCGCCAGTTTTTTTTTGTTTTTTTTTTCCTAGATCTACAGTAATGTGAAGCAAGTTTATACCTATCAAAACTTAGGGACTGGATTTCATTACTATCCAGCCAGTGTTCTGTAAGGCAAATTATATCAGGATCAATTTCACCTGAATCAAGCAAGACTTCAAACAATAGTTTCTTATTTCTAAAGCTCTGTACATTTTGATGGAAAATCCTGATTGTATTCTCCACTGTCATAGGCTTGGCTTTTTTACTTTTGACACTTTGAAGAATGTGTCTGCTACTTACCACCTCAGAACTATTGTGTAATGATCTGGCTATATCACCATCTGAACTATAAGTTAGTTTCCCTGTTGATGTTTTACAAATTTCAACTAGTCTACTTATGGCTTGGCTAAGCAAAAATGAACCCTTGAAATTCAGATGTAACCCATCTCTTCCTAGGCATTTGTAGTCTATAAACATGTTAACATCACAGTAAATTGCATTCAAACTCTGACCAGCGCAGCGCAAGCTGCTGTTAATTTAGTTTATGTATGTTTCATGAACATCCCTAGGTTTTATCACGGAGTTCACCATAACACATGCATTAGGAAACTACTTCTTCACTTCTCTGATGGTGCTGTATATTTCTCCCATCACCTCGTCCGGATTGTTGGAGTTCTGGATATCGTTGGTGCCAACATGCAACAAAACTGTTTTTGGTTGCTGCATTCCACTGTCCATATTTTCGATCATCTTCTGCAACTGTCCAGCCTTTATGCCGCGAAACACTTGGATGTCCACTTCCTTCACCTTCACATGTTTTATCATGGAGTCGCCCATTAACAACATCTCACTTTGTATGGCTTTGTCTTTGTTTTGATCCACCACCATCTTAGATTTTGCACTGGAATTTATCCACCTGTATTTGCTTTTCACAACTTCGTGCACTTTAGGGGTGTTGATAACTTGTTCCATAGTTTTGACCGGTTCTTTTAGCACTTCGTTTTTGTTTGATATTTGAAGACTGCAAGGAACATTCTTCTCACTATTAGCACTTCTGCCACGTTTTTTCGTAATTGTAAAATATATGGTATTTTCCCACGCTTCAGCCTTTAGTTTGTCGTTTTCAGTTCTTATTTCCCGAGCTTCCTCCTTTAGCTTGTTGTTTTCACTTCTTAAGTTATTTAGTTCGTCTTGTGCTTTCTTAAAATCTTTGTTTAAGATATTTATCACTAGTTGCAGTGAAGCTATAACTTCGGCATCACGTGCTTCTTGCTGCCCTCGTTCTTCAGCCGCTTCCCATTCTTCTACAGCTCCGATTCTTGTATCTTCATTTGTACTGTTTCCTATGGCTCTGAAATTATCATTGATAGACCCCTTTGTTACTACTTCACCATTTTTACTGTTTATTTCACGTAATTTGTTCATTTGACTCCGGGTCATCACGTGCACATGCTGCCATCTTATCTACTGTATTTGTGAATCCTACACATGTTTTAAGATCTTTATTTAATATATTAACCTCTGCTTTTCTGAAAGTCTATTTTGATTTGTTAACTATTTCTTGGTTATTGGATTTTGGTTTTTTGAGGTTAGGATGTCAGGAATTTTGTTTCTGGCAGAAATTTTCAGTTCTAAAATTGGTGCAAAAACTTTGAATCTAAAGAAAAAACTTGAAAATTTGTGCTGGACACAAAATTCCCAACATCCTAACTTCAAGCTATTCAATTTACAGAACACAGCAATACCACCTGCTATGGAAATCAAAAATGAAGGCACATTACCTTTCCTGATGTAAAAGTTATTAGATCCCAAAGCACTATCAACTTTGGGATCTACAAGAAACCTACACATTACATCACACCAAACATTATACTACTGAAGTCTACAGTAAGTATGCCACAAAACTTGGCTGTCAGTTGCACGGCCTGTCACCCAATCACACATCTGTGGATGTCAAATAAAATCACGTTAACAACTATCAAAATAAACACAAAGCATACCTTATTGCATTGTATCCATTTATTGCGCACCATACCCTGGTTTTTTGATCATGCAAGGGGGTTTCATGAAATAAATTGGGTTTGTATGTAGTATAATATCGGTTGTGTGGTGATAACACATGACAGTGTAAGTGAAACCATGCTTCGTCTCTGAACAGTATTAATCGTGGATCGATTGTTCCATCATTAGCATTCCATTGAATTGGATCCTTGGAAAAAGATTTTCATTACAAAACAAACACAGCTTGATGAATTTTGAAATGCTGCCACCAAATCAACTATGGAGGTACTTCACTCTACCACCAGATGACAACACAAACCACCACCACACTATGGATGCCAATACCAGCATCCAATTGGACCCCTCTGAAAACAGATCAACATCTCTTGAAACTTATCAGGAACAAATGTAAGTGATGTATGTGTTCTTAACTTTCTGTTAAATTTAAATTCCACATCACTGTTATTGGCTTATTCAGATATTATATAAATTTCTGACAAAAGTTAATGGCTGAGCTTGATGACTATTTTCTATAGATGGAATGATACTATTTTGCAAGTTTTGTGAAATTAAAATAAGTGTAAATAAGCATTTTAGTTATACTGTGTAGCAGCATATTGGGTACGAAAAACACACAAAGGCATGTATAAAGGAAAGTAAGGGAACCTAGTTACTTCTTAGTCAAGGTATGGGGAATCATCCAAAAAAAATATGCTTTTTATAGAGATCTTTGTAGAGCATTGGTTTCTACCAATATTTCATTAGCAAAAATCAATAACACTACATTGCAGTAATTTTTACAACAATATACTGGACAGAACATCCCAGATGAATCCACCTTAGAAAAGGTTACTTGCAGGGTTGTTATCAAGACACAAATGCAAGAATACATGATTTTGTGGGAAATAAGAAAATATTTGTTTCAATAGAAGAGATAAGTGTTACAGAGGGGCATTATATTGTAAATGTTGTTACAGGTACATTAGAAGTGCACACCCCTCCAAAAATGTTTCTTCTTACTATAGAATTTTGAAGTGTTTCGCAATTTATGTAAATGTGATGTACAAACAGAGAGTGAAATAATGTCCATTTATAACAAAGTGACACTTTTATTTTGAGTCAGCTGGCTCAGAAGAGGAAGAAAGCAAATTAAAAGCTGCACTGCAGCCAGTTGGGTGCAGTAACAACTCAAGTGATGCCATTGATGATGGCCACCTGGATTTGCAAGTATATAACGGGTGCTATTACTGCCCTTTGAAAAGACATAATTGATGAGTACACTCGACTGTTAAAAATTATACCAATACATAATGTAGCTCAGTAGCCTGTGTTAGCATTCATTTTATGGACCACGTTGAAAAGGTGTAGTGGTAGTGTCATGTAGTATGCACAACAAATCTGGAAGGAAACAATTTACTACTGTGAAACGTGTAGTGACAAGCCTTATCTCCAACCAGATAACTGTTTTAAACTTTAATTCTAAATGAGTCCTCTGTGTATGATAATCTTTGAGTGTGTAATACCATTGTAACATGAATATAGCAGTTTAGTCATATGTCGTTTTTCTACGAAACTGTTTTTATTTTAAATAGGTGTAAAATCAGGTAGGATTCATTTCATTTACATAACATTATTGATATGTGAATGAATAAGCGTTAATAAGATAATATTTTCTATTTTAGAGAAAATTTGAAGTTTATGTGGCTTAAACTAATTCTGCATGGGAAGAGTTAAACAGATTACATTTATTTTTAATTCAATACAGCTGTATTATAAGGACATAACTACGGTTTTTATTTAAATTTGTCTTGAATTGAGACTTTTTAGGATATCAGAGATCTCTTGGCATGAGTCCAGATATGCCAGGCTTGCTTGGGCAACCTTAAGATATATTCATAAATTAAAATAATACAGAAACTATCAATAAAAGGGTATAAAGCCTTGAAAATCTTCTAGTTTTTGCAAAACAACCTACCACACAATCTAGGTGTAAAACCTCACTCATTTATGTAGGCTTATAAAATGCAAACTGTATATAGGTGTATGCAATAAAATGACATAATATGGTAGTATGTATATGCTAACATGTTCGGAGTGAAATTAAAATGCCCCCAATCCACTCATAATTTCAGTTATAATGGTATTAATTAAATGGGAGAACAAGTGGTGGTGTTAAATAAAGCATGTTAACAAATGCTAAACAGATATTCATGGATATAATTTATTTAAAATCAGTAGAAATTTAAGAGTACCTAATGTGGAGTGTCTTGTAAAAAATATACAAGTTTTGTAGTTATGTCCTGGAATGTCCACTGAATACCAGAATGCAAAACAGAAAATATGAATGCACTTGAAATGTAATATTATCTGTATATTTATGATCTTGTTTATTGTTAATAAATGCTTATATTTTGTTATAGTAAACATTTTTCAAATACACATGACTTTACCATCACTTAGGAAGAAGTTGTAAACGGAAAAGCTATGTTATGCTTCTACCAAAACCACTGCAACATACACAAATGTAGCAATACAATATTAAGATCTTTTTTCTGTGCAATGTATTAAGAGTTTTCAGTATGCTACTGCAGTTTCAGCAGAAGTAGGATATAGCTTTGCTGCTTACAAGTCCATGTTGTTACCAGAAAATTTTAATTGTGTTCAAAAAATTTAAAATCAAACTGTAACAGAACTGGAAAGGTTAACAGAATTTGTACAAAATAAATAAATAAATAAACAAACAGAAGAAAGAAGGAAAGAATTTTCTAATGAATAGAAAGTAATTTTAATATTTAAGACAATTTTATTTTTTCCTGCAAATCATTAGAGTCCTGTTTGCCCTCCATACAGCCATTTTTAAAGTAAACTGTTATAATACTGCTCTTCTATTTACTTGTGGATACAATTTCTTTCTTCAGTAATAACATTTTTCTAAATGAATACAATTTTTTTTATGTATTCATGTTTTTAATTACACTTAGCAAGAATTTCTATATTTTAACTATACTAACTCAAAATGTGCACACAAAATTTAAGTTTTCTATCTCAAACACATTGAAATTTGTGCATCAAAGTAAGAAAAATTTCAAACTACATGAAGTTCAAGTTAATGCATCAGCATTCTTACATTGAAATTAAATGTTAAGTATAAAAGCTTAAAAAAAGGGCTGTGAATAGTATCATGAGATTGTAGCCAAGTGCTTTTCTGTTCCAAAAACAAACTTTTGGTTCTCTATACTCTGAGGCTTCTTCTCATAACAACAAAATTGGGCATTCATTACCCTGAAGAAGGCTCATTATAGAATAGAGATCTGAAAGCTTGGATACAAAACCACACATTGCTCAGCTGCAATTAATGAAGTCTGTAAATAACCAATGCCAAGAAAAGTCAAAATTAAGATTCAAATTGTTCTCTACTTATAGTTTAAAGTATGAATATATTTATTTTGCTACTGCCATCTGTTTACAGTAGGATTAGGGTTAAGAAGTGGAGCAGGAATTTGGCACCATAGCTAAGACAAACCTCTTACCTCTATCTAGATGAATGAACAGACAAGTCTAAGCAAACGGTTCTATGCCAGGAAAGAAACCTATCTCACCTTAAAGAAAGCCTATTGTATGCTCCACATACCACTAGCCTTGTGCCAAGTCTTTAACAACCTTAAAAGATGAAAAGGGAATGGAAATTAGAGGGAATGAAGAACAAAAAAATACACTCATACTTTAAACCCTGGAAGGAAGAAATGAATACATATGGTTGCCTGGTCTGGTAGTGGCAGGTGCAGCATAGCAGGATGTCTTGTCATTTGCAGATTGTAGCAGTATGATCACAGATACATCGCTTACAGTTTCTGCACAATATATATTTTTTTTTTTTTTCAGTCTTAGTTTCCTTGGAAGCATAACAGAGAGAACATCAATGTTTAGCAAAATTGGTTACTGATAGTCCAGCTTCATTTGGTTCTGCAGCAGCCTAAATTGTCATAGAAAATGACTTCTGAGTTCATATCACATCCTGGGCTTTAGGCTTCGTTTCTACGGTTGTAGGACCAACTCATATCTAACTTGTCAAAGAAGCAGCCTAAGCCTCTTGTTCTCAAGCCTATTGCCAATCCAGATTACTTGGGGAAGTGCAATATTCAACATGCAGAGGGGGGGGGGGAACACCATTGATCCCCTGTATGTATGATGTAGGTTCCAAATGTTTCTGGCCTGATTCCATTTTTAAAATTGTAAAAATAAACCACCAATGCTATTTTTTGACATAAGCACTCTTTGTTTCAAAACACTTTTCACATCTTTGTATTAACAACATATGCCTTTCAAAAAGTTATCTGATTCTTTATCGGAAAAATGCCCTATCATAGCAGCTTTCATTTCTTCTTCTTCATCGTCATCAAATTTTCTTCCACAAAGATCTTTCTTCAGTTTGAAGAAGAGCTAGTAATCACTGGGTGTTAAATCTTGGCAATAGGGTAGGTAGTCAATTTCTTGGAAGCACATTCTTTCACTGTATCCTTCACAATTGCCACTGTGTGCATTGGCACATTGTCTTGGAGAAGATGAACAGCATGTGATAAACCTTGTCTCTTTTGTTTGATGGAATCCTGCAAGTTATGCAAAAGTGAACCATAATGTTCTGCTTTCACAGCTATATTTCTTTATTTGAAATTAGCAAGTACAATTTCCTTAGAATCCCAGAAGATGGTCTCCATGAACTATTTTGGTTTGAGTGACCTTCGCCTTTCTTGGTGAAGTACACCTGGTTTATGCCATTCAAGAGATTCTCTTTGGACAGAGCAACATGATAACTGAATAATGTATTCCTGTGCTTCTGGTTGCCACAGGAAAGCTCTAAAATCTTGTGCAGCAAGTCAAGCCCCTTCTGAACTGCAGAGAGAAGTATATGCAGTCATTTTGCATTGAACGTTTTCATGTATAAATGATCATGAATGACCCAAAAACAGTTGTTTTAGATAACCATAAGCTACTAAGGTTTCCTCGAGCTTCAGCCACCTGCCAGCAAATACTGTACCTTCAACAATAGCAATGGTTTCCTCAGTCACCACCTCAAACAGGTCGACAGCACATGGATCATCAGTGATAGTTTCTTTGTCCAGATGAAAATGTTCAGCCCATTCCTTCACTGTAGAATACGAAGGGAAAGTGTTAAACATACACAGCATTTAATTTCAGCTGGTGCAAGTCGTCCTGCTGCCATTAAATTGAGACTTGTAAGCAGACCGAAATTCACATTATTACATCCTGACAGAAGTTGTTAGTTCCTCCACAATGCATTTTAACTTTCATGCTAGCTTTCGGGGTCAGGCCAGAAACTTATGGAGCTGCCTTCATATTTCTGCACACAGTTTATCAACTATGTCAACTTCTGACTTTGATTTGTTTTATATGTTATTATCTCAGGCTTGGCAGCTTTTCAGTTTCACGATCTATGACATCATCAGAATGTTATGTGGATAAAACAAGAACATTTTTATTCTTTCTTGGTAAATATGACAATTGTAGAAGTTGTTCCAAACCCAAATATACTTGAATTGGCTGGCTGGTTTTTCACATCCAAGTGTTTTGCTGGAAGTTCTCTTTTATTTATTTATTTTCTTTTTTTTTTTTTTTTTTTTTTTTTTTATTTTTTTATTTTTTTTTTTTTTATATGAGAGTCCCAACAAATTACATTCTGATGTCCTTTAACTCATTTTCAAGTTCTGTACCATTTCATTGCTTCCTATGCCACATATTGGTCCACCAATCTTTTCATCACAATATCTACAGGTTTGTTACTTTGCTCATAAGATCCAGCAGGCTGTTTAAATGTTTTTAAATGACATGTGTAGAAAATTGCTGAATCACACATGACATAGCTTTTCATGCCATATATTGCTTGAAGCAACAATGACCATAAAAATTCTCAAGCTTTTCATCAACAGTAACACACTGTTCAAGAGAATAACTTTCCCTACAGTTGAAAACAAAAGTTCTGCAACAGTTCACAGATTTGTGTAATGTTGTCAACAGACTTCCTTTCATGTCTACTTGAATGGTTGTTGAAACAGACACACCTAAAAAGCAATTTGAATCTTCTAAGATTCATCACCAGATAAAATTTTTGTACTCCATGGCCACCCTTCCTCTAGCATTGTGCTGTTGGCATGCAAAGTTCCTGCAGTATACAGAAATCCAATAAATGCCCAAATTTCAGTCATGTCTGTAATTTGCATCTCGTTCTCTCTCATAGTGTCTTTTTAATTCAAGACGTGCATAGGTTTGTGTACTCAACTATTTTTTGCAGCACTTTATCAGAGATAAAGTTGCTCCAGCATTCCAAGATTGATTTAGCTTGTCAAGCTTCCTAGATTATTCCTGGAAGTCATGTCACAATATTTTGCAGCTGAATGTGATGGTTGGCTTGTCAATACTTTAAGCCATTTTGTGATTTTACCTTTCACAATGTAAACTACATTTTCATTTAGGTCAAGCTACTCATAAGTTCTACTCTCTTCAGAATTTGAATCACCAGCATGTTCTTCTGGGGACATATTCCAGCTCATCTGTGTCATCAGAATCTTCAAATAATGGAGCACTGGTTTTCTCTTCATTGTTATAGATTAATTTTAGAGCAGTTTCTAAGTATTCTGCACACTCTCATGCATACCCCTTCTATGCTACTTAATAGTAGATAGTAGATAGCAGATAGCAGTAGATTGGTAACCAGTGACTGCCATTTGTTTTCAGTAAGGTCATTGATACACGTGGAGTGATGAACATTCTGTGTGCTTCATAAACATGTCCAGTGCTCAGTTTAGAATTGAATGGGAGGAAGAATTCTCTTTCGTGGCCCATAAAGGTAACCTATATTGTTTAATATGTTCTAAAATGTTGAATGTACTCTCAAGGTACAATGCCAACAGCCATTTCAGAAATAGCCATTCTGAACAATGTCATATTCACTGTTTGTCAGGTATAGAATGCCATAGAAAACTCCATGAACTAATTGGAGACTTATAATAGCAACAGCTGTGGGGCAACATGAAATATTGCTCACCAATATTGTGTGTATTAGTTATAAAGTTGCTGAACAGATAATGGAAAAGAGCAAGCCTTTTTCAAATGGGGAATGTGCAAATAATTACTTGTAACCATAGCAGAGGAGAATTTACCCCAGTTGCTAAACTCTCTAGCCTAGGAAGAACCTAGAATAGGAAAAATTAACTCTTGACATATAAGACCAATTAACGTCTATGATAAAAGGTGTTATGTGGTACTCATTAGCCTTAGACGAGTGTAGTGATATTAAGCATACAGCACAATTAAGTGTATTTATTAGAGCAGTAGACATTGAATTAAATGTAATTGAGTTCCTGTATCTAGTAGCCATAAACAGACACATATCAAATGTAGATATTTTTGAGGCATTGTACAATGTTGCTTGTAAATAGAGCTATTGTGGGAATAATTGGTATAGGTAACAACGGATGGAAAACCACCTATGATGGAACCATATCTATGGTTTAGTAGGTAAATAAAACTATTTTTCAAATGAAATAAGATTATAAATTCTATAATCACTGTACACTGTATTATTCCTAGAGAAGCACTGTAAACAAAATCAGCAACTCTAGAAAACATGTCAATAGCAGTTAAAGCTGCCAGTTTAATTAAGGCAAGTTCACTACGGCATCATAAGGAACATAATATTTCCATCAATAAAATATGCAATAACAAGGGGATTATGGCGCTTGCTGCTTAACAAATTAGTTTGATCATTTAAATTGGTTAAATATTTTTCTACAAGGGAAAAATCTTTCCATTGTGAATATGGCTGATGCCATCAAGTCATTTATGGGTAAACTCAAGCAATGGTTGAATCAGCTGCAGAAGCCAGAATTACATCATTTTTCATGTCTACAATCATCATTAAGCCAAAAGAGTCATGTTCTCATGAAATACCATCATGTTCTGGAAATTTCTTGTTGGAGTTTGAAAAAGGATTTCATGACAGGAATGTGGAAATGCTAATATTTGAAATTCCATTTATAGTCGCACCATAAGCAGCTCCACTAAACTGTCAGCTGACGCTTGATGTGCAGAATAGTAGATGAATGTGCAGCAGTGGGAAACTAGGGATGGAATTATGAAAAATAGTGGATACAAGTTTGTATCCTAATTTGAAGAATCTTTACTCTCATATGTCAGCAAGTTTTGGAGGAACTTATATGTGAGCAGTTCATCTCAGTTATGAGCAATTTTAAGAACAAATACAGATTGAGAATTACTGATGCTAATCTAGTTTCCACATTATGTTTAAATATTACTAAATTAAAGCCCAATATTGACAGACTTGTAGTTGCAAAGCTCTCAAAATCATGACCAGAAAACAACATGGCTGATATGCTGCAGTGTCCATATTGTATTACAGTTCACATAATGAAAATAAGCACATGGTTTATAAATATTATTACAAGTCCTACATACTAGCCAGTGTCCACCATTAACCCCAATTCATTGTGGTATTGGTTATGTCAGTGAGGCTAGGTAGGTGGGTTATAATGATGAGAAATCTGGGCAAGACACTTTCCCCTTCAATGGCACCACTTTTATAGCTAATACTGCATTCCTACTTATGTGTTAGCCAGCTGATCAAGTTATTGGTTTCAAGCGTCTGACAGGCATTCTCTAACTGTATATATTTTCCAAGATAGAATCAGACTTAAGCCTCCAAAGAAAGAGAAGCCTGCTCACAGCTATAATTGCGTATCAGATGTGGTGCCTGTGCTTTGTTCACCACTAGTGCACCTCATTTGAGGCTGTAGGCAACATAAGGCTTTACACAATATTGTGCACTACTGCTAATTTCTGACATACAAACTCAACAAATATGGCTGTTGTAGTTTTTTTTTGTAGAAGCCATGATTAGGACACAAGTTGGATAGGCAGAGACAGGCTGAAAAACTGGCATAGCCAGGATTTGAACCACAGATCTCTCAATCTCTAGCCACTAAGCTACCATGGCAACATGCCAACACTGCATTAAATTCCCCAACTGACTTGCATGTTTTCCTGGGAAGCCACAAGGCGATCTCAAATTTGTTTGAGATGATATACCCCAATGGCAACTTATAATACCACAAGTACTGTAAGTGCCAGGCTTCATAGTTGAACAACAATTATAGTTAATTGTTTTTTAATACAAGCCATGTGTAGGACACAAGTTGGATAGATAGAGTCAGACTGAAAAATTCAATGCTATAGCCAGGATTTGAACTACAGATCTCCAGGTCTCATGAATTTTTGGTGGACTTTTTTTTTTGCCCATAACTAACGCTGCATTCGGTATTGGAGCAACCTACATTATAAGCTGAATACTCGTGCTCTTGCACCATTGTTGATGTTATAGTCCTGTCCCAGGTAGCAAAATCAAGAAACAAGGTAGAAGAATTACGCATATAAATTTATGGGCTAGGATCACACATTTGGTACACAGTATACTTAAAAGATATTTCTGCAGATATTTTATCACAGAGTACTGTAACTGCAAAACAGGAATGAACTTAAGGTGGGACTAAGCTTGGCTGGGTCTATTGCTGACTAGCCAGTGAAATAAGTGAGACGTTGTATAACTAAACATGCATACCAGCTCACTGTGCCAAACCCTGCTGCTAATTTCTTTGTGCGCTCGAAAAATACACAGATTCGTGGTATGTTGTGTAACACAGTAGGTATAGTTGTGTTCTGGGACCTTGAGCCCTGCAAGATGAGGTGTGGGGAGAGGGGAAAGCGATATCTGGTTTCTGGTGAGTTGCTATGCAGATACGTGGATTAACCTAGCAGAGTAAAGTGCAGAAGTAGTTCAATGCTGTAAGAAGATTTGCTATTCTTATCACCATGTCTAAAGTTAAGAAAAGTAAGGTAGTACATTCAGAAGGGCGTGAAATTATAAATAGTATTATAGATAAATGTGATGAAGCAGCTCTGAATAAACAGTGCTTATATCCAGTGTCACAGGTTAAACAATGATAAAGAGAATAAGAACTATAGCTTTCCTGGCGACGTGTTAATTCAAAATCTTCTCGGGCTTCTAGCCAGGTAATAACTTGGCTTGGTGTCAAGCCAAGTTATTACCTGGCTAGAAGCCCGAGAAGATTTTGAATTAATGATAAAGAGAGTTTATAAAGAGAAGAAAGAGCTGCAATCAAGAGAAGGAACTAGTGTAATGAGCACTCTTGGAAAAAGAAGAAAAACTAGACCAGAACATATTATTGTGAAATCGATGACATTGATGCAGTCATTATACAAAGAGTAATACATTATTTTTATATTCAGGAGAAACAAGTATCAACCCCAGGAAATTGCTGCCCATTGTGAAAGAGAGAATACATTTTTCTGGGGGAGAATCTCTCTTTTATGTGAGATAAAAAAATTGGGTCAAGTGAAAAACTTGTAGGAGAAAAAGAAAAGTGGTAATTAATAGGCCTCACATTATTTTGCTGCAACATGAGTACCTACTACTAAGAAGAGAGAGAAATTGGGCAACATTGTGTTTACATTGATCTTGGGTTGATAGTAATTTAACTTTTGGGAAATGCTGGCAGAGCACTGAAATGGGCATTCAAAAAAAAACATTAATTTTGGTAGTAGATGATGATGATAATGGTGTTTAAGGGCGCTCAACTGCCGAGGTCATAAGCGCCCTTATGATTAAAACTTGGCAATAGGCAGTAAGAAAATACCAAAAAAAAAAAAAAAAAAAAAAGTAAACACAAGTAAAAGAGCTAACACAGTTGAAACGGAAGTAACAGAACGGTCCAGCCCTCTAAACAGAGCTGGATATAAAACTGCATCTAAAATCAAGACATTAAAATTAAGAGAGTTTAAAAAAAACTGCTATCACACTAAAACGTCAAGGTAAAAGAAACTTTTGCTAAAAATTTAAAAACCCTGTCCACTACTCTTGGGTCATCTGCCAGGACCTCAGCAAGAGAGGCCGGCATGCCCATAGATGACCGAATGTGTGCCAGGTGACCACACTCCAGCAACACATGACGAACTGTCTGTGCCTCCCCACAGAGCGCACAGACAGGAGCAGCTTCACGTTTAAAAAGGTAACTGTGAGTAAAAATACAGTGGCCAATTCTTAGCCGAGCTAGTACTACCTCCTCCCGGCGGAATAAACGAGAGGAGGTTACCCAGTTGACAGGGAGGTCCTTCACCTCTCGCAGCTTATTACCACGGAGAGCCGACCACTCCGCATGCCAAGTCGAAAAAACGGCTCTCCGTACAGCCACTCTAAAATTTTCTGCTGTTGAATGGGTAATCGTAACACTGGGCGCTGTGACTGCCGATTTCGCTGCCAAATCCGCCGTGTCATTCCCTGGCAAGCCAACGTGTCCAGGAATCCATGCGCACTCCACATTAAAACCAGAAGCGTGCAAAATGTGGAGAACGTCCTGGATGCGCTGCACCAAAGGATGGTAATTGTACAGCTCACGAATGCTCTGAAGGGCACTAAGGGAATCACTAAGAATAAGGCAGTCACCTAATTTTCGACGTCGAATATACAGAAGGGCTTGATAAATAGCATATAGCTCGGCAGAATATATAGATGTGCAACTAGGCAAACCGTAAGTAGAAGTTGCGGTGCCAGTTACAAAGGCACATCCAACACCGTCGGGGCTCTTACTACCATCGGTATAAACACAAATACGGCCACTGTATTTGGATAAAAATTCTAAAAAGCAACGACGAATACTATCAAGAGGCGTAACAGATTTCCCGTAGAGCGTCATCCCGAGATCGACATGGGAGGTAGCGCGTAACCAAGGGGGGTGTATACTCTCTCCCTTGGATAACAGCCGAGGAATGTCAACATGGTGCTGGCGTAGAAGCTCACGGAAAAGAAAACCTGCTGGCCTGGGGCTCAAAGAGCGGAGGCAGTATCGCTCGTGCAGCTCAGGGGAGAAAAACGCGTGATAAGTTGGATGCCCAGGCATACACTTCAGCCCACAGCCATAATTAGCAAGCAGGACATCACGCCGACAACGCAGAGGAGGTTCTCCCGATTCGGCGTAGAGGCTAACAACTGGGCTCGTTGGAAAAGCTCCAACGGCCACACGGATGCCCTGGTTATGGACTGTGTCTAACCTTCTGAGCACTGAAGATCGAGCTGAAGAATACACAATGCTGCCATAGTCCAACTTCGAACGAATCACAGCACGATAAAGACGGAGCAATGCCGTCCGATCCGCACCCCAAGATTTGCCACTTAGTATCCGTAAAAGATTTAGAGAACGGTCACATCGTGCTCTAAGCTGTGCTATTTGTGGTGCCCAACAAAGTTTCCGATCGAAGATCAAACCAAGGAATCTCGCCTCGTCTGCGAAAGGAAGTAAATCTGGCCCGAGTCGAAGAGACGGCGGCATTTGCCACTTACGGCGCCAGAAGTTAACGCAGACTGTCTTCTCAGCGGAGAAACGAAAACCGTGTTTCGAGCTCCAAGCATAGAGATTGTCCAAACACCGCTGGAGACGGCGTTCCAAAAACGGTGTACGCTGAGAAGTACAGAAGATGGCAAAGTCGTCCACGAATAAACAGGAAGAGACACCTTGAGGCACACATAGTGATATGGAATTTATCGCAATAGCAAATAGAGTCACGCTGAGTACCGAGCCCTGCGGCACTCCGTTCTCTTGAATAAAATGGTTAGAAAAAACCGAGCCCACCCTCACTCGAAAAACGCGGTCCCGCATAAACTCCTGAATGACCAACGGTAGGCGTCCACGTATGTTCCAGTTGTGCAGAGAACGCAATATTCCCGCCCGCCAACACGTGTCGTAGGCCTTCTCGAGGTCAAAAAATATCCCAACTGTGGGGCTGTTCTTAAGAAACCCGTCCATAATCTGAGTTGACAGAGAGACAAGGTGGTCAGCAGTTGAACGTCGTCGTCGAAAGCCACACTGGATGTTCGTCAGAAGATTGTGGGATTCCAGCCACCACACCAACCGTCCATTGATCATGCGTTCCATCTCCTTGCACACGCAACTGGTGAGGGAAATAGGACGGTAACTGGAAGGAAGATGGCGGTCCTTTCCAGGTTTTTAAGAATGGGTATGATGGTGGCCTCCCGCCACTTGTCTGGAAAAATGCCATCAACCCAGACACGATTATAGACCTCGAGTAGGAAATCTTTGCCATCAGGAGAGAGATGTTGCAACATTTGGACGTGGATACCATCTGGATCTGGTGCTGAGTGTCGTGAAGAGGAGAGTGCATTGTCTAGCTCTGCCAGGGTGAAAAGGCGATTATAATCCTCAAGGTTGCCAGAAAGAAACGAGAATTCTTGAGATTCCACCTGATTCTTAACTGTAAGAAACTCAGGGGAATAATTGCCTGAGCTAGACACCTGAGCGAAAGCACTGCCTAAAGTATTCGCCACGTCAAATGTATCAACAACAGCTCCGGTAGGTGTTTTGAGACCGGCGATGGGCATATGGTTCGGTTTCCCAGCCACACGTCTTAACTTATCCCATACGACAGAGGAAGGTGTATGTCGATTAAAGGAACCCACGAATTTATTCCATGACATCTTTTTGCTATCCTTAATAACCCGCCTAGAATGTGCACGTATCCGTTTATAGTGTATCAGGTTATCCAATGTTGGAAAACGCTGGAAAACCCGTAGAGCTCGTCTGCGAGCGCGAATAGCATCCCGACAGTCATCGGTCCACCAAGGTACCGGAAATCGACGGCTGTAGCCAGTCGAACGCGGAATGGATTGCTCAGCAGCAGAAAGAATGGTCCCTGTGAGATGTTCGACCAAGTGGTTCACAGAGTCGTGCTCTTCGTAGCTAAATTCAGCCAAGTGGGAGTACAGTTCCCAGCTGGCGTGGTCTAGGCGCCAACTAGGTAAACGGGTGGAACATACAACGGGTGTCAAGACACTAATACAAGGAAAGTGGTCACTAGAATGCAAATCCGAGATGATATTCCAGCATAAGGTGACTGCTAGATGAGGGGAACAAATTGCAATGTCAATGTGTGAAAAACTATGAAATGCGTCAGAAAGAAAGGTGGGCTCTCCGGTGTTTCAAGAGAGCAAGATTCTGACTATCCAAGAAGTCTTTAAGTAGCGTACCTCTCGCACAAGCCCGAGGAGAGCCCCAAAGAGGGTGATGGGCATTCACGTCGCCTACCAATAAAAAGGGTGGTGGCAACTGCGAAATGAGGTGTTCTAAGTCGCTCTGCGAGAGGTCCGCAGATGGAGGCAAATAGATACTGCAAATGGTGAATAAAGCGGAGGGTAGCTTAATGCTGACAGCAACGGACTGGATTGCAGATTGTATGGGTACGGAGTTGGCAAAAATATCATCTCGAATAAGCATCATAGTGCCCCCATGTGCCGGGACACCGTCCTCCGGGGATAAATCACATCGTACGGAGGAGTACTGCCTGATGGTAACGGTGTCCTGTGGACGGAGCTTCGTCTCTTGTAAGCATACAGCCAAGGGTTCATGCTGGCGTAGCAACAAGTCAAGCTCTGGTCGATGTGGTCGAATTCCGCGTATGTTCCAATGGAGGATAGCCATTGGGTATATTATGGGATAAGTTTCAAATCGAAAGACGCTTCTGCAGATTGGGATTAGCTGGTCGGTTCAATTTGTTCTTCTTAGGCGTTGGGCTAGTACTATTTTCAGGAGCACGATCCTGCCGTTTCCGCACTATCCCTCTGGCAGTGGCGGCAGAATCCTCCTGGTCCATCTCCTCCACAAGGGAGGTCCCTTTTTCAAGAGCAAATTTCGGTCCGAGAAGTTCGAACCGATTGGACGTGCTGATCGGTGAAGACGGCCGTCGCCGATTCACGCCCTCCTCCCCAGATGACCCTTCAGAGGAGGATACACGTGTGGAGTTGCGTGTACTTTTCTTACCCTTAGATGACTTGGTAATAGATTGCACATTCTCTTTCAAGAAGTCTTGTCGTACATACTTGGTCTTAAACTGTTTTTCCGGGGCAGAAGACGTCGTGAATTTACCAGCTTTAGTTCCCGAGGTCGAGGCTTTCGGTGACAAGTGTGCAGGACTATTCTGTAAGCTGGCGGATTTGGCAGATGTTGATACCAACTTGGGTGTAGGTGCCGAAGGCTTTGGCAGCGCTTGGGCTAAAATAACCTTTTCCGCAATTGTAGCCCCGTTCATATCGCCGGTCTGTGTTGCGATTTCCCGACGCGGTACCGGTTTAGCTGCAACTGAGCTATAGGTACCGGACCTCGGGGCAGAGGGTTGGCGGAGTCGCAGGAGCTTCCGGGCTTCCAAGAAGGACACCTTCTCTTTCACCCGTATCTCCTGGATCGCTCGTTCCTCTGCAAAACGGGGGCAGTCTCGGGAACTAGATGGGTGTTCCCCGTTACAGTTCACACACGATGGAGCTGAAGCACAAGCCCCATAGTGGGAGATGTCACCGCAGTGGACGCAGGTGGACTTGCCGGTACACAACTCACTAGTGTGACCAAAACGTTGGCATTTAAAGCACCTCAGCGGATTGGGTATATAAGGCCTAACTTCGATGGCTTCATACCCTGCCCTAATCTTTTGAGGCAGATCAACCCGATCAAAAGTAAGATACAGGGTACGAGTAGGCAGGAATTCACCGTTGATCTTACGTTGTACCCGATAAACAGCTGAGACACCCTGAGTCGCAAGATTTTCTTGGATCTCCTCAATGGACAAATCGTCCAACGCGCGGGTTGTTACTACACCGCGGGAGGAGTTCAGCGACTTGTGCACCTCGACCTTCACTGGATAGCTGGCTAACATGGTGGCTTTAAGTATCCTTGCAGCTTGCGAGGCGGAGTTGGCTTCGACAAGAAGTGTACCATTGCGAGCTCGAACGCAGGATTTAACAGGACCAGCAATGGCATCGAGACCCTTTTGGATAGTAAAAGGGCTCACCATAAGGAACTTCTTACCTTCCTCTGTCCTATGAATAACCAAGTAGTGAGGACCACATGACTCGACTACTTCCTTTCCAACGTCTGCATTTAAATTAAGGGGTTTTGGTTTTGGTGCCATAAAAAAATGGTATAAATTCATCCCCCAGTGCTCCCCACCCACCACGGAGCCCAACGAGGGATCACCCCACTGGGGTGACAGGGCTACACAGGGGATATAGCGGGCTCGCCGTCCCACTCACCCTGGAGTTCAGTGTAATACCTAGTCCTGGCCGATTGACTAGGGGTGGGTTAGTCCCTAGACTCCCGTTTAGGCAAATCAGAAACCAAAGCGGTGTATTAGGCTGCGCACCCTCCCCAGTTACTGAAAGACAGAAGCCCAGGCTCAGGTACGCAACCCTCAACCAACCAGGATATTCGTTTTCACCGACACGGGTCTACACGCACGGCCTACACGTGGGTGGGCATTTTGACCTACTGACTCCCTCATCACTCTGAGGTTGCCCACAGAGGGAGTCAAGGTGGCTCGGGACCCCGGGTGCGCCTAACCCTTACCTACCGTAGTAGGCCCCTGGGGGGATTTTGGTAATAGATTTGTAGTGTTGCATGTTGGAGGTGTCTATGGATACATAGAAAATGCTATTCTTATTTATAAAGCCAGAAATAGTACTGGTGACTACCATGGCCAAATGAATGGACAAAATATTGAAAAGTGGGTCTATGAAGTACAGCACCAAATCTCCCACCTTCATCTGAGGTAGCACTAGTTAATACATCGTATCACAGCATTCAACAAGATAGCCACACTCCTGAAGTGCTTTGAAATTGGTGATGATTTTGTGATTGGAGTCTAAGGACATTACATGCAATCCATCTATGCATAGACCAAAATTATACAAAATCATTGAACAGATGAAGCCTGCAATGAAGATATACAAAATCAATGGGCTTTTGCAGTCTTTGGGGCATACAGTCATTTGCTTGCCACCTTAAATGTGTGATCTCAACCCTTTTGAGCTAGTCTGGGCTAAAATGAAGTGAGTGCTGAAAGAACACTATGAGATGAGTGACCTCTCACCAAAGAAACTGCAAGAAGTCACCCTCAAAGCCATTTCGAAGTGACTAAATCTGACAGTGCTTTTGCAGTCATGGAAAAACTTAAGAAAGAATATTGCGAGAAAGATGAAAGTGTTGCAGATATAGATGAAAGAATAGTGGTCTCTTTGGAAGACAGCAATGACTCCTCCTCATGCAGCAGCAGATCCTCATCCTCATCTTCAGAAACTGAAACAACATGTTTAGAATCGGACGTGGAATTGGCATGGCCTCTAAAATATTATGGTAGGCTGAATGTTATTCTTCAACAGTGCTTCTATCTGCTTGCATCACCTCTTCTGTACCCATGTTTGTGTTGTGTACGGTTAACTCTGCTTTCTCTTATGTCTATGACATAAATTGTGTGTTTTAATGAGATCTGCACACAGGCTATACCCAGAAAGTTCAAATATACATTATGTTTGTCATGAAAGTATCTTAAACATTTTGATCAAAATTGTTAAAGCAAATTTTGAGAAAATTAAAATTTTTGAAAAATGTCACATATACAAAGAAGGGGAGGGGGGATTTCTTGAAAATCTTTGTGTCACATCCTTGAAAGATACTAAACTTTTATACCTAGTTTGGTATTTAACAAGCTTTTTGTTTTTCACGCACGCGCACACCAATACTGTTAATTGTTAACAGTTTTGAGCTGCAACTTCACCTGAATGTTCAGGGCTACATGGTTCACTGTTACTTTTTCCACTAAAATATGATTCCAGTCATTTTCTGTAGAAGTTTACTATCACTCTACCTTTTTTCTTCAGCTTTATTTTGATATGCAGCACCACTTATCCTAAATTGCCCATCCATACTACTGGGAACTGAGAGAAAAAATAATCACTGAGATAAAGTATGAAAACTTTGATTATATCCAATACAGTACCAACTTCTCTGTGACCAGGTAGTATTCTAAAATTACATAGCTACCTCACCAAGTTTTGTGTACGATGCCATATGATGGGAACACAACCATGAATAGCTAAGCTAAAGAATTTAAGAACATGCCACCTGCAAGTTCTCATAATCTACTGATTACATGAAGAGCTAGCTATCTCATACTGTAGCCTATGAGATAAATAGGCTTGTGCATTGAAGATTTTAATGAGGTGAACCAAGTATAATAAAGAGTTTAATGACAGTTAAAAATATTTGTCAACACTTTGCCAATAAATTATTAAATGCCTTAATGCTGATCTACTCTACTTTAAATAAGACATGTTAATACTTCTGTAAATATTTCTACTCAATCTATTTTTTGAGATGAGAAGATCAATTTTAGATGAGGCCAGTATGTTAAATACTTTGCTATTATTTTACATTGACCAGCCTTGTGGCTGTATATTTCCATTTGTATTTAATTTTATTTGTATTTAATCCTCACAATATGATGTGTCGTATGTCATAGTGCAAATGTACAATGTATGATTTTAAAGGATGAATAAATTGTATCTTGTATACTTAAAAATAATGTTTTGGTGGCAACATTTTGCTGCCCCCATAATTTTACCACACAGTGCAATTTCACATGCCTAAACATGCCCTTGTACTTAAGTTATGTTAACCTTTATCTTGGCTTAATATCAAGCATGGTATTTTGTGAAAACACTTAAGTAATAAGAATTCCTCTTTTAGTATCTTTTGAAAGCATTTTCCATACTTTTAAACAATTTTCTGCAATTTTACAATATTTAACCTTTTACACTTTAACAAATTTGGTTCTTGGTTCCCACATCCTATATTTTCTGATATTTTTTACATGTTTGCCATTTTTAAATGTTTTATTTTGCTTTAATAAAAATATTTCAATGTTGTACAATTTTTACATCCTTAGAATGTTTTATGCTTTTATTAGGTTTAATCTAGTTTAAACAGATGCCTTTGTCAGTGTACTTTATTAAATTGGCAGTATGGTGGATTCAAAGTGCCAAATAAAAACTGAAAAACATCGGCCAATACTTAATTATTAGATATTAAAAAAACACTAAATGTCATTGTATGAAATAAGTGTTTTAGACAGTGGAGCATCACTATATTGAGTTTTGATACAATTGAGTCATCCTTAAACTCCACTTCCCATTCATTCGGGAAGACCAGTTTCAGGATCTTCAATTCCGTGGTCGACTGACGCTGCAACAGTTAGTGTCCAGCTTGGTGTTTTGCTGCCCTCTACCCTTCTTGTCAGTGGGATGATGACATCCATTATAGGATCTTCAAAATTCATAAGAGTGTCTTGTTTCTTGGTGATGAAGGAAGATGTTTTGACAAATTTGCACTTCCAAAGGTTTCTTTGTAGATTTCGTTAACTCTATATCTTCCTTTATAGTATGATACTCAGACCAAAAGTGACATGCTACTGCAGAATTTCTATGTACTTGTATCTAATGCTCAAGTGTTCTTTTAACCTTATTTCCAAGTTTCTCTTTGCCTCCCCAATATAAATCTTATTGCAGTCTTGCCAACTCATTTTATAAATCCATGATTGCTAAGCTTTTGGTGTGGTATCTTTTAAATGGTGATTTTAAAGTTCTGTGTATTATTATCTATTTTGAGGAGCTAGTAATAGTTTTCAAACTTCCAGAAAAATTTTGGAAGAAATGTAAGTTGCAAAATTTAACTGACTGCTCTTCTCCAGTTTTTCTAGAGTGGTAATTTCATGTGATCTTTTACTTCTTTGTGTCTGTGAATCAATTTTTCAATAAAGTTTGTATTGAAATTGTTCAATTTTACAACCTGATTAGGCAGGTAGATAGATAGGTATAGATATTTCTTCTCGTAATCTGTTTCATTCAATGGAACATTTGAACAGTCTGTGAACTAGATTATGAAATATGGCAACATGGTGTTGTAACAGGATAAACTGGTTAATGTATTCTTCAGTTTGTTTAGGTACAATATTAATTTTCTTAACTATACATTAAATTGAACATCTTTGCATAAAGCAAAATAGTTTCATTATTTCCAAAAGTTGTTTTCAACAAACTGCAGGTTTGGCTGTGGACAACCCTCCTTTCCCTCTGTTGTCCGATTTATATGTGAGTAACTTTGAAATTCAAATCACCAACCCCTTCCCACAGATTTTCAGATGCTGGCATAGATATGGATGATGCAGTAAAATTATTGAGTCTACATAAAACTCTGTACATAGCATTCACAATTGAAGTGGAACAAGATAGTGGTGTTGCGTTTTTAGATTTAAACATCATGAAAATTGACATAAGGTTGGGATTTGAAAAGCAACACATGTTGACAATTACATAAAACAGAACCAGTTTAACCCAATAAAACACCAATTTGCTGCACTTCATAGTCTAGTTCACAGATTAATCAATGTTCCATTGAATGAAACAGAGTGTGAGAAGGAACATGCATTACACACTGCGACATTGCCGTCTGTGTGTGACTGCGTGTTGAGGTTCACTTTGGTATGCATAAACAACATGAAGAGCGACGTAACAATAACAGGAACCTTTGGTACGTGAGACACCATGATTCTTCCCGATATACAAAATTTTCATCCAAGCTTAAGCTTCTAGAAGCTTCCAGGAATATCTTGGACATTATCTTCTTGTTATAAAAGGAGGAAGGACTGCAGTGCCATTGTTCCGTTCTGAATTGTACCAAGTCATGAGTGCCTGGAGTGTTAGCACACACTGGTGCATGAGCTAGGGATGGCATGCAGCTGTAAACTGTCTAAACGTAGAAACAAATATTTGCAGCAGTGAATCAAAGACTGTATTAGTAACCAATTTTTGAGTCAATAAAGACATTTGATATACTGGTGTCAGGAGAGGGATATTTATTCCAAGATAAAGGAAATGGTGAAACATTTGTTGACCGAAATGAATGAAATGAAAGCGGCAATGGAGAAGATGATGGAAAAGAAGGAGTCCAGCATGGAGAAGATGACAAGTGAAATAATTACAGTGAATTCCTTATTAGAGAAAGTGCAGATAGAATGGAAAATGCAGTGGAGAAGATGGAAGAGAAAATGGAGTCAGAAGTGGAGAGCCCACTAACGGAACTTTCTACCAAAATCAATGGTGAAGAACTTGCTGGCATAAAGAACGTGAAAGAGTTTGGAGGAAAAGTGGAAGAACTTAGTGAAACAGTGAAAGACCATGGCCAAAGCCTGGAAACTGTTGGGAGTCAATTTAATACCCTGGAGGGAAGAGTCGAGAGTGGCGCGATGATGGAATAGGTGCTCGACAGAAGGCTAAAAATCTTGAAGGTCAAGATGCCCGGATGCAACACAGCATCCGTACGCAACCACCCAAATACGAACGGGACGTTAACCTTCAAAGTCTTTCGCCGACAGTTCGCCGCCGTCGCCACCCATAACCGATGGTCAGCAGAAGAAGAAGCTACACAGCTGATAGCAAGCCTCCAGGGAAGGGTGACAGAAGTACTGAATGCAATCCCGACCGTAATCAGCTTAAGGCGAGGCTGCAACAGACAGGTGAGGTGAACAAAGCCCTGGTGAATTTACCACCTAGGTACGTGTCCCAGGAAACTGCCTGTTCCTTCGTCGACGGTGTGCGTGATGCCGAGATACGACAACGCCTAATGCTCGGTGACAAAAAAAAAGATCCACTAGTCGCCAACATCAGCACTTAGAATGGAGACGGCCAAGACCACAGTAGTTTCCACCCGGAGTATTAGGAGTTTCGGTACTATAGCGGAGTCAGAGACTCAGCCTGAGAACGACGGCGAAGATCTTTCAGTAGTTTGTATTGGATGTGTGGCCAGTCGGGACACCAAGGCGTCGACCAGGCAGCGCTTGCGCATATACAGGGAAGGGCGGGGCTGAGGAAATCAGGAATACTCTGTGCTACGTAGAAAGGAGACCACCCAAGGACAACAGCGTGGTGTGTGCTGGGGATGTGGCCGACTCGGGCACCTGGTTAAGGACTATTTGCAACCGAAACGACGAACGTCAGACAGTGTGTGTTGGGTATGCGGCCGCCGAGGACGCCTAGTGAAACGCTGTCCGTATTCTAGCTGTCTTCACAAAGAAGACCCGACCTGGCGAGGAGCATACCGGAATTAGCATGGCCGTCTCCTCGCTTGACGCTGTGTGACTTGGAGGGATGGAAGCCTGCCTCATTGCGGATGGCTGGATACGAGGGAAGCTGCGCCGGATAATAGTGAACACCGGTGACCATAATCTGACCAAACGTGGTAGAGAGCTTGCCGACAAGGGAATTGAGTCGGCCCTATGAGAGAGTGACGGCATCGGGCGAAACCTTGCCAGTGGAGGAGGAGGTAGTGCTGGAGTTGGTTGACCTTGGGACGTAGTGACATAAGTCTGTGGGCGTTTTTCACAAGGGTGGCTGAAGAGGTAATATTGGGATTGGATGCCTTCAGGAGCCACGATGGAGCGGTCGACATTGGCAAGAGGGTCCTGCAACTAGGTGGAGGCGAGGTGCTGCTCCGGAATTCCGACGGACATCCCGGAATCCGCAGGATGGCCCTAAAGGAGGATGTGGTGGCTGCTGGGGCGAGCCTGGTAAACCAGCTGTCGAAGGACCTTGTGAACCGACGGATCCGTCAACATACCCAGCATACGAACGAGGAGGTGGATACGTGTTATGACCGACAAGCTAACTGATAAGGTTCCCAAAAGGAAGTTCAGGCGTGGTTGTATTGCCGTACACGGACCAAGGGGTATAGACCCTCTATTGTTGCCACAACCATGGGCGGAACCGTGTCATGTAGCGGAGAGGGCCAACGACGTAGTCCACCGTACCCGACGGGAAGAAGCGAGTAGTGTATTTGGACCGTATAGCCCGCTACGATAGTGATGGTCTGGACGACCAGCCCTAAGGAGGGAGCAATATGACATAATTGGAATAATGTATTCAATTCTATCATTAACAGTGATATACCTCTATTTTGGTTTCAACTAGCCGTCCATGTGTGACTGCGCTGCTCAGGTTCGCTTTGGTATGCGAGTCATCGTATTGGATGCGTAAACAGAGCGACGCGACGGTAACAGGAATCTTCGGAAGGCGAGATATCATGATTCTTCTCTATATTCGAGATGTTTCTCCAAGCTTCGTCTTCTAGAAGCTTCCAGGAAGAAGTGCAACCATATTATCTAGTGATAAAAGAAGTAAGGGTTTGAAGTGCAATTGTTCTGCTGTGCTGTGAATTGTACTGAGTGACTGGAATGCTAGCGCGCAGTGGTGCGTGAGGCTTGAAGGTGTGCAGCCGTAAATTGTATGCGCGTCGAAACGTCGAGTGAATTATTTGCAGCAGTGAATCAAACTATTTTGAGTTAATAAAGATCTGTCTTACAATACATTAAATACATACTTTACAATAAAGTACAACACATACATACTGTAACGAATGAAAACGCCAGTTTCTGTTAAAGTCACTTTGACACTATGGAAACCCACGTAACATAGCCCTTACACTTTTGGTGCACAAATAACTATGCCAAGGTGTTAACGTCACTGTCTTAGCAAGCGTCACTTACTAGATTGTATTTTAACTTGCTTCCTTCACTTGTCGGTCGCTCATACAGACCGTAGCCGGGCTTCGGAAGCTCCAATCTTAGTAATTACGGAAACATTACGTTTTTTCCATTTAGAAAGCGATTACTCTGAAAGAAGAAAATCCGAGAAATCGTGCAGGGAAACACACAAACGCCTTTGTTTGCCCGGCCATTGTGTCCGTTCGCTCTATTGTTAGACCGGGCGACGCAGCGGTTGCTCAGGCTCACGCGCTGCCGTTATCTGCTCCCTCCTAAGACCTGGTCACACCAACCAGCATCGTCATAGCGGGCTAGCTGATGTAGGTGCTCTACCAGCATCTTCCCTCAGGGTAGTCTCGGATCGTTGACCCTCTTTACCACATGGTGTGGTCCTTGCCATGACTGTTGAAATGTGGGGCGACACCCCTCGGTTCTCTAGGGCTATACAACTACACAAGGTCTCCCAGCTGTTACCCTTGACTGTTGACATGGCAGTCGTAATGAGTCTTCATCCTGTCACTCGCTATCTGGGTGTGCTGAGCCACCTCATACGCATTATGAGGATGGTTCACAAGGCATTCGACATAATCAATTACTGGTTGTTCCACCCCAGAGGGGGCTCGCAAACATCAGGTCACATGGGAAACAGCTTCCTGCCGAAGACCAAGTTGGTTGGTGTCAACCCCATTATGAAGTGTATAGACGAATGGGGTAGGCCAGTGGGAAAAACGGCACCCTGACATTCCAGTCCCTCTGGTGATTAGTTACCACCTTCCTTAGGTGTTCCTCCAGTGTCTTGATATATCGCTCTGCCATGCCACTTGGCTGCAGGTGGAGAGGTGTTGTGCACATTTTGTGCACCCCAAGCCGCTCTAGAGCCTCCATCATATCTGACCCGAAATTGGTGCCCTGGTTGCTGTGCAACTTGAGCGGTACTCAAAAGTGGCAGAAGAACTTTTCCACGAGACAATCCACACCAGTCTTGGCCTGGTTAGGGATGGCCTAAACCTCTGGCCACTGGTGAAGTAATCCATGACCACTAACAGATACTTTTTGATAGTGCTTAATGTCTGCTTTTACTACAATGGCACAGCAGGCGATGACACTGAAGGCACATGCAAATAAGATGGAGCACCAGTGGAATGCAATGGTGGGGGAAACTGGAGAACTTGGAGAAAACCCGCCCCTGCGCTGCTTTGTCCAGGGGTGGGTGTTCTCTGGGCTCTCTGGTTTCTCCCACCATCGCATTTCATTTTAATTCACCATCGCGTGCTCCATTTCATTTCATATATTATCAGTTAAACAGAAATTGTCAGAAATATGCTGGAAAATTTCAGACTATTTGGTTGAATTAAGGAGCTGCCAGTGAAGAGCAGTCTGAAAGTTTCTACCAGGACTTGAAAGATGTTGAACATCATTATGGGCATTGGGATGTACATATGATGGCTGATTACTGCTGGTATCTTGTAGGCATCAAACTTACCAGAGAATACTTGTAAAATCATGTACACTGAAGTTCTCTGAAAAAAGAAAAAGGATATACAAAATAAATAACATAGTCTCAAATTCAGGTACACTTTTGTATTATTCTTTTTCTTTTTAAAGACAATTCTTTAAAATTTATATACAATGAAAGTCCTAGGAGGGTGTTAGTCCTAAATACAGGGAGGGTAAGCCGACCACATAGTGTGTGTTTTGAATATAGTCATACTGCCAAAGTGGGATGTGCTATGGAAAAAAACAGAATGCACTTTTTAATTCTGTGCATCAAAATTAGTAAACGTCTCCTATTTGTAACTTGACTGCAGAAGAAAAGATTATCATTTGTAACCTAGTTCTATCAATAAAGGCCATGATCAATCCTTTGCTGCAAAGGAGCTTGGTGTCACCCAACAGCTTGTAAGTGGTGTCAACTTCAGAAAATATGAGATGTGAAAGAGAGCAATCCCCCAAATTAAAACAGATCCCCAGGAAAACAAATATAAAAGGAGATAGAATAATTCATATGTAAGAGTGGCTGATCCCAAAATGCCAACTAATTACTCAAAATTCTCTGCAGTGATGAAAACAGGCTCAATCTGTTCTCAGATGTGATAAGGTATGTCTAATAGCACCCAACAAAAAAATTACCACACATACCAGGTTCTTACCATAAACTATGGAGCAATAGCATCACAGTTTAGGGTGGTTTTTGATTAAGTATTAGTTCTCTGGTCAAAATGTTTATAACAATGGACAGTCTGAAATATGGTGGTATATAAGTGAACAGTAATAATTCTTTGGAAGACTAAATATACATGGAATTGGAAGTTTCAACATGAGCAACGATTCTAAACATATCTGTCATGTTGTAAAAGCCATTTTGAAGAAGCATTGATGTTTTGGATTTACCATGTCAAAGTCCAGACCTTAACCCCACTGAGTACTTTTAGGAGAGGCTAGATCAGTGGCGGCCACCGAGTTATGCTACTGGTGGTGCCAAGAAAATGTTATAATAAAACCCTTAAAATCTTGCAGTAACATTGATTTATTGTGTAATTTTGGAATAGTTGAATAGAGTCATATTAATAATAGAGTGGAAAACAGAAAATGCAACAGCGCTTTTGTATACAAGTTGTAGACAAGAGATCAAAATAAGCTTATGCCGAATAATTCCTGGAAAACATGATAAGAGGCACTTGTGTATGATTCCTCGAAACAAAAAGAAAAATTGAAAGATAAATACTAGCAATTAAGCAATCTACAGCTGACAATCCCTGGATGTGTATAAGAAATTAAAAGGAAAAACAACTCATAAAATCACACATTATACACGTACAGAGGTGTGCTGATGCTTGTGGTTTTAAAAACCACTAATATTTAAAACTAAAAGCAAATACTGAAATAATGCTGTGTAATTTTAAAATTTAATGGCATTATTTTGTTCAAATCATATATATTTGTTTATAAGGATATATTGGTGTCTGTTTCTGCACTAGATTATCTAAACATCAGAACGTGTTTCAAATTGCACTGGCATTTACTTGCAGCAAAATGGTAACACTGCATTAACAGGAGGATTTATACGCAGACAATGCATTGCTTGGTTGTCACCTGCAAGGTGCTTTACTGCATTCTGGAATGCAGTGGGTGGAATGGCAATTGTGTGTCAGATCAGCCTTGGCACCACTTCCACTTATAAGCAGCCACAAGAATTAAATGTTCTAGCCTTATACACTGTGGCTTATGAGCTCAAATGGTGCCCATCTACACCTCATGCAAGTTTCAGAAAACTAATGCCTACTACCAGATCACATGGCACTTATCATGCTGTTCAAATCAGAGAACTAGAAAACGAGTGTAGGAACAATGTCTAATCAGTAATCACCTTTATTTAATGGTGGTGCCATAGCATAACGACACTACCCCAGGGGCTGCCCCTGAGCTAGACGTGGTTTCCAGAAAAACTGTACCAACAGGAATGAATTTTAAACAGGGTTGTGTGATGTATGGAAATATGTTCGACAGGTGCACTTAGAGGTATTTAATAGTTGCACATTTTGTGTAAAATATCTTGATAACATTTTAGGATTTTAAGTGAACAAAAGTAACAAAATTATAACAAAGGTGTTAAGTGTTTGTTCTTCACAGCTTCACTATCATCAATATTTTTTATTCATTTTCTGTTTACTTAAAATTATCTTTTTACTTTCTTTTATATATATATATATATATATATTATAAAGAAGGGTGGGCCTAAAAGTAACATACAATAATTTTTTTCTGCATTGGTATTGAGGCTGGGATATTGAAATTTCACCAAGATAGGTGAAGCTTTCATACAGATGCTATTTTCTTCTCATGTGTAGCTCTAGCAAGAGAAGCAATAACCATGCAATAAAGTTGGCACCCATGTTACTATCTTCCAATTTGCAATAAAGATGGCACCCATCTTACTGTCTTCCACTTGTGAAGAGCAGGGAGGAGTAGTGCAATTTTTGTGTTCTAAATAGCATAACTCAAATGAAATTCACATGGGCATGCATGGCATGTATGGGGATGACTGCATATAGCATAGCAATCTTCAGGTGGTGTGGATTCTTCAAAGACGGCCATGATAACCTTTGTGATTCGCCATATTCTGGATGACTGATAACAGTTGCAACCCTGAAGATTGTCACAGCCGTTAAGTTGGAAATTCTGAACATCCAGTGCATCTAACTGTGAATCTTATATCAATTCATTTCATATGGTGTGGTACATGATATTGTGCATGACACATTGAAGTTTTGTATTTTTGTGTTTGCTGGGTGCTTAAGAAACTGATAGACAACAATGAGAGTCAGTGAGTGATGACAAACTTGGATCACGTATTGTGTTACGCTGCAGATGGTCATGACTTTCTGAAGGGAATCATCACTGGTGATGAGTTATGAATATTATACTGCCGCACAACATTAAAATCAAATCTCAATCAAAAAAAAAAAAAAAAAATCAAGCCAATATAATATGAAGCCTTGTAAAGAACTGATTTTATATTCTATATATACATATAAAAATCAGATACCCAAAATTTTCCCATTCTTTTTGGTATGATCAGCTCCACAATTAAACAGTAATTAACAAGCAGCAAGGTAATCACAATATCCAGCTCAAAAAAGAAATTTCTTAATTTTATATCCATTCAATAATTAATGAGAGCAAAAGTTCACAAACAAATGTCTACAAATATATAATTCATAAGAGAATAGCTCCCCCACCAAGACACAAAATAAGTCAGTGCAACCAGTCAGTAGAATTAAGCACCCAGCCCCCAAAAAAATTACCAAAGAATAATAACAAATCCAACCCTAATACCAGAGAAAAATAGGTCATAAAACAAAACATCAGGAGAAACTAACTCACACACACTAACATAACCCAACCCAGAAAAATGTATTGTTACGACAGAAATATAAATCCAATCCCAATCAAGAAAAAGCAAGCCACACACAGTGACCTAGAACAGCCCTCAGCAGATAAATGAAGAAAATTAAACCACATAGTACAACCCTAGATTACCCCATTAATGTAAAGACCAAAAAAAAAACTACCCAAGTTAAATCTGCTACAACGGCAATAAATTGGCAAAAGAACCATTTCTCTCAAAATGATTTTAATTATAGAATTACTTTCAACCCACAAACATAAATTAAATAAAGCAAATGGAAAACACATTCTCGAATAGGAAAGCATATTCGTCACAAAATCATTATTTAAATTTTCCTTTCTCCCTTTTTTTCTTTTTTAAATCCTTACTCTCAGGCATTAGTATCCAAAATGCCATAAGCTCAAGCCACAATTTAGAATATTGGAGTACATCTAATTAATCTATCAGAACAAGATGTAAGTCAATATTTGTACATGTGTAAATTTCACACAAAATACTGCATTTCACTTTGTGATCTAGAAAAATTTTAATCTTAACTTTAGTTTGTAACTATTAAATGACTCTCAAGAATAGACACCCCTAATGTGAATGTTATAAGAAAGTGCTTTCCTAATCCTATAGCAAAATTCCACTACATAAGGGCTCAGACAAATACTGAGCCTCTCTTTCTCTCTCCCTCTCTCGCATAGTTCACTGGCTTCATACAGGCATTACACAAATACTATAAAATTAGCTCAGAATTTGTAACTATTCAACCACTATAGACCCCCACTTGACATTACAAAAAGTAATTCCCCCAACCATTAACCCTGGTGATTCGAAAGATTCTAAAAATACTGCTACTTTAATTCTTAAAATAGAACAGGTGACTCACAATTCCTAAAAGCCACCCCAGTACAATACTAAGAGTTCCCAATAAAACTCACCCATAAATATTTTAACAGTAAGCCTTCTAGCTCAGACTCATTTAGATACCCCATTAAACACATCATAAACATAGGTACAAAACACCAATTCTGCTATGAATTGTCTGAGGAAATCCTTATGCACAAGTACCACACAAATTTCTCTATATTCTCAGGCACACCTAGAGATCAGCCAGCAACAACTTCTGCATTCCCTGTAAAATGTATCCCTGCTACATTATATTTCTATGTTGAAAGAAGGAAAAGCCACTGTCTGAAAACCCCAAGCTAAATAGATTTGGATTATAAAATCTTTTAGGTTCTTAGATGATTGTGCTAACCTTTAGCAAAGTAAAATTCCGCTACACATCCCATCCTGGGTCATGGAGCATACACTGCACAATACATTTCCTGTCTAGCTCCAAGTGACAACTGGCACTCCTAGAGTACCGGCAGACCCAGGTAAATATTGAACACCAAGGCATAACCCAGGACCAATGAGATGCGAGGACAGGCAACAGCTCATGTAAAGAAATATATTTTTAACAGGCAAAGTTCACATTGCCACCCCTGAATGTTCCAAGGAAACCAGGCAAAGGGAAACAATAAAAAAAAAAAAATCATCAATGTACCACCACATGCCTGAAACAAAGAAGGCCTCTATGGAGTGAAAACATGCTGCTTCCCCAGTAAAGAAACATTCAAAGTGACTATCTGCTCTAAGTGCTTGTGACAGTATTCTGAGATATGAATGGTGTTGACTGGTGTAATAAATTGCATTGTGCCCTTTGTGACAAAGTTATAACATTAATGCTGACGATATCTAACTTCATTACAATGTTTACTCCCAAATTGCTGCTGTTTATGAGAAAATCAACAAATTTGGTTGGAAGGTGATATGGCAGCCATCCCACAGTCCAGGTCTGGTGAATGAAGGAAGAGTAAATTAATTTCTAAGCCTATTCATGCTCCTATTCATGAATTAGCACATAATGAAATTAACGGACCTCTTAATTACCAATGAACCTTCATTTGTTGGTCCCAAGAAGAAATTCCTGGCCAGTCAAGCTTCATCAGAAGCAGAAGTGTAAACAGCAGTCTGCAGATGGCTATGCTCCAACCAAATGTACTTCTTTGAACAAGGTGTGAAATAAAGCATGGTGTCCCACAAGGTTCTATTCTGGGTCCCTTATTATTTTTAATGTATATAAATGATCTACCTGCAGTAATAAACAACAGTGCCTATCCAGTTTTTTTTGCGGATGACACAAGTATTATAATTAAAGGGATGACACAAGTATTATAATTAAAGAACACAATGTCAATCAGCTCCCAGATTCCTCTAATAAAATCAACAACTTAATGATTGGTTTGAAAGTAACAAAATTCATATAAACTTTGAAAAAACTAACTACATTAAGTTTTACACAAAGCATAAAAACATCACAGACCTAAGGATAGAATACGAAAATAATCAGATTGCAGAAGCCTGTAATACAAAATTCCTAGGTCTTATTATTGATTATAATATGAATTGGAAACACCACAAACTGAGCTCTACATGCTTTGCAATCTGATCCTTAATTCAGCTTATAAATAAGAGCATACTAAAAACAGCTTATTATGCATATTTTCATTCATTGATGACCTATGGAATAATATTTGGGGAAATTCAGTAAATGCTAAAAAAATAATAAGAATAATGGCAGGGGAAAGACTATCAACTCACTGCAAACCACTTTTCAAAATGTTTGGAATTTTACCATTAGCCTGTGAATATATGCTAGTCATGCTGTCATTTTTAATAAATAAATAACCCAGAAAAGTTTACAAAAAATACAGATCTTCATAACAAAGAGACCAGACATAGGCAGGACTTACATAGACCAACAAATAATTTGCAGTTATTCCAAAATGGGTTTACTATAAAGAAATGGTTTTGTTTAATTCACTACCCTCTTCTATAAAAGAATTGCAAATGAACAAAAACATGTTTAGATCAGAATTAAAAAGATAGGTACCTTATTACTTGCACCTTCTATACAGAGGAGGATTTCATTCAATCAAAAAACACTGGTAATAATATAACATTGTAATTATAGTAAACATGAATATTATAGGAATGCAAGTGTACAGGTAAGCTTCTGAAAACAGACATGTAATTGAAAATTATGCAAAACTGACACCTCTGAAAATTTATTGTCAGAGTTATTATTTTGTAAATAAATATATTAATAAGTATGAATAAATGTAGATGCTGACATGATCTACATCCTAGAGTTTGGGCTTTGAGTGTAATCTCATAATACAATATACAGATTGTAATGCTATATATGTATATAAGAAATATATCATAATGGCAGAAATGTGTTGAGAAATTTAGTGACTATGTACAAAAATAGACAAAAGATGTCAAATAATTTGTGCATTTGTTTGTAATGGCACCTAAAACAAAAATAAAGAACTGTAAAAACTTAAACAGAAATACAAAAATCAGTCAAAATAACCAGCTGAGTACACCTAGTTTTAAGATTTCCTCAAAATGTTTAGGCTTATATAATTATTTTAGCTAAAATAATTTCCTTAAAAACCTGTGAGAACAAAATGCTGCATTTTGTGCTAAATGATATGATTACCTAAAACAGACAGCTACATGAATCAAGTCGATAATGAATTTTACATTCAATTTTACTGTTAGTGCCAGGACAAATGGATACAAGTAAGAATTCTTTGTATTTGGCTATAACAACTGTACATGTTTTTATATTCGTCATCCTTATCTGGAAGTATAACCCAATAATTTAAACCTATTTTGGTGTTTTAAATCCGCACTATAAAATAAAACACAATTTGTTCATTCATTCAAATGCAAGTATAGAAACACAAAGAAAACAACTCTGCAATTTTATAAGTACAAAAAGTTTTATTGTTATGTAAAAACATTTTCAACAGATTTTGGTAAATAAAAACTATGGTGCATTTTCATAAAGAAGAAGAATAAAGGCACATATACTGAATTTTAATTCATTCTCATATAAAAGCATGATAATGACATTAATTAGACACAGTTTTGTGGGCAACAAAATTATTATACACATGTTAAATATAATGCTTTACAAACTTCATCTGAATGAACAAGTTCAACAAGATCTCTACTTCCTCTCAGTCTTATTGTTGTTTCCTTGTTTAACTTAACACCAAAAAAAGGATCTTGTTTTAGAACAGTAGTGTTGTTTACAGCTTGTCTGTGGTCTACCTTCAATAACGTATGGAAGTTTAGGCTGTGACAGAGCATTCTTAGTTTATCACTTTCTGGAGTATCAGGAGAACAGTATGTGAACCACCTGCCAAATGCATTCTTATGAACCTCCCAGACATTCCTAGGGAAGAAATAAAATGTATATGGTTACAGACTTGGATTAACATTTTCATACTTGACAAATGACCCTGTCCATTTCAGTTCATGTAATGAAGATGAAAGTGGAGAAATAATTGCTTCTAACTTTCCTAAAATTGAAATATGTAAAACTGTGAGAAAACCCAAGAGAGAAAAAATATTCACCAAAACATAACCTAGTCAATTTGACCATGCAGAGGCCATTTTATAATGTAATTTCTTATAATTGCTATAAATTTTCAGAAAAAGGACAAATTGGTGAATTTTCTTTGGTTATTTTTTATGTGCTATTACTTAGTAGCTTAGTTTAAAAATAATACCTTCTAAACCAACATTTGAATACATACTACATTAAAAAAAAAACACTATTTCAAAGTGTCTGAATAAATTACAGGCTTTATATTTAAGGTACCTACAACATATTCTGAAAAGTGCAGAAAGCCATTTTAACTCTATAGGTAGTTTTTAATACTTTTTTTTAAAAATACACCCTGCTTAAGCCACCATGTTTACTGCTATAGAGAAAAAAACATAGGAACAGAATTGAATGCAAAAGATTTTAACTGTTTAACTGTGAAGTAACAACTTCATGTTGTACATACAAATCCTAAAAAGAGCAAAGTAATGTTCTGCATGATATTTTAATTTTATGAACATTAGCTAAATAAAATGTTAGACTGACATTTAACCCTCAAGTGGTCACATTGGTTGACTGAGTGAACCAGAGTTTATTACTTTGCTTTGAATTAAAATTACTCAGCGAATCAGAAATGGATCCTTTGGAAGTAAATGTGGGATTTGTGGTGGACAAAGCAGCACAGGGGCAGGTTTACTCCGGTTTCCCCTGCCATCACATTTCACCAGTGCTCCATTTTCATTCAATGTATCATCAGTGTCATCACCTGCAGTGCTAAGGTAGTAAAAGCGGGCATTAAACACTTTGGAAGGAAATGGACATTTGTATCTTGAGGAGAATGAAATGTAGATCATGAAGGTACTGATGATAATTTTGATCTTAGTTTTGGGTCTTCTGCTGATCAAAATAGTAAAACTAAATGGGCCAAGCAAGGTGTAATGTGGATGAGTTGGAGGAATAGCATGAATAAACTATTTTACATAAAATAAATATCATCGCTTCTAATAGATAACTATATAATAGGTTAAGTGCTATAAGAGTAATAGACTTCTTAGATTTTAAATGTACTTATTTAGAGAAACATAAATGCAAAATTTAAACAAATATTGAAGATATGCATAAACCAGTAAAACAAAGCATACTTTTACCAGTATAAAGTACATTATAGCAGTATTTTTCATTAGTTTAAAGAACATGACAGCTGGTTGACTGAATCTGTCTCATGACCAATAAAGTTACAAAAATTGATGCAACCTCTCAAAGGTTAATAAGTATGTTGTTATTGTGAGTACATGTAGGAACATACATTTCTTGTTTATTTGTTTTACATATGTTCAGAGTGTAATTTACTTTGTTCTGTATGTATTTCGCAAAAAAAAAAAAATCAGAAAATGGAATATAGATAATAAGTACAAAGTACTAGAATGGTAATGGCCCTAAACAGTTTATATTCATGATCTCATGATCATTTTCCTAAATAAGAATTGAATAAACATTTAAATAAAGTAAAAACCTAATACAATATACCTAGCAATTAAAAATAACCTATAGTAAACCCTGTACTTAGAATACTTAGGTTCAAACAGATTTCAAACCAATGAGATCAGTTCTGCAAAGAATGTCATTGAGTACACAGAAAAATGTTACCTAGTTACTCTCATTTCATACAAGCGGATGCATTGTGCAAGATATATTCATTAGGTTTGAAGTAATTATTTGCCATGCACAGTAGAAATCAGCATCAATTCTTTCCAAAATACGTGACTGTATATGGTAATTGTAACTCTGAGCGCAATTAATCTAAAGAGTTTTATGAAGATCATCGCAAGTAAGACAGAAGTTCAACACATCAACAGTATTGTTATAAATAGATTAACTAATTGTAATTCTTATGTAAATAAAAGAAAGTTGGATAAAGGAACATCATACACACACACATATACAAGGTGGTTCACCTGTTCCTCATTATTTTTGGAGATAGGCAATACTTCATACTCTGCAAGTAATAAAGTCGAAATTACCGTGCTTGTTGGCCATTTGGTAACCATGTAAATCTAGCCTGCTCTTCATCAGAAAGTAGACCTTAGCAGCAATAGTTATGTCCATTCCAAAAACATGTGCTTATTAACTCCTGTTACAGTAAATTTTATATCAATAGTAACGCTGTCATACATTCTACAACCTAAATTATAATGAAGGTTAAATGAACATCTTAAGCTACAAAAAAAGGACCACAACAGTTATAAAAAGATCAGAAGTGGAGAGGAAGACATGTGCGTTAATATACCTACAAGTTTTAAGGCAGTTAGCAGGCACAATGATTGTAGCTCAACTGGTTAATTTCATGTTCTCTGGTCACCTACAGCATAACAGCGGTTTGAGTCCCACAGTCTGCGTGCACTTTTTTTTTCTTCTCTATGCATTATCCATCAAGGTGCAAAGTTAGTTTAGTGTTTGCCACTCTTATAATTTTAGGTGTAAACAAAAAGGTATATGAATGAAGAACAGACTAAAGTTCATTTTATGTGTTTTTCAGCCTTCGATCCTTAATTTTCTTTCTAATTATTTTGAAAAAGAAACTTCACTAAGCCTTTAAACAATAAAGAAAATTTTTAAAATGTAAAAAGTTAATGAAAATAATTTCAAAATACTAGAACTCTTAACATGTTATCGATTGTTCTTTGTAGTTAGAGAATGTTTCATCACTAAGTTTAATGTCGCAAACACTTTATCTAGTGTATGTTGAGAAGTTTGTCAAGTTATGCGGATTAAACCTAATTTTCTTTTCAACTGAAATTATGGTGAATACCTATGTATTTAGCACAGTTTGTGATTGTCAGCCTAGGTAGTTTTTATTTTAGAGATACCCTAAAAATGGGTCTGGTTCTGTAGTATTATCTGAAATACCAATGTTAGTTTTAAAAAATTCTAATAATCCCTTCCTATTTAGAAGAAACTGGATGAATAAGCCTCAGAATGTTAATTTTCATTTGTGTTTCCTGTAATTGAACTGATTAAGTTAGAATAAACATAAATAAAGAGAACAACAATAAAAGAAAAAATAAGCAAGCTAAAAAATGTTCCTATATTGTATCTAGCTTTGTGCCAAATCAGGAAGAAAGAAAGCAGGAAAAAAAATTGTCAAGATTTTGGTAAGATTCAAACCTGAATCGGGCGTCTTGGAACTCATTCTAACACTGCACCTTAACCATATATGCTACTGTTCAGCTATGACCTTTAGTGCCAAAGTCTATAATGTTAGTGTGCAGATGATGGGTCTCGGGAACGATGCTTTCGAGTTAGACTGTAATCTGCAGGTTGCACAAAAACAGAGAATAAGGGACAGGTGAACCACCTTGTATTTATAAAAATCAGGCATAAATTCCAGGGAAACTTAGTATATCAGGTGTGTCTAAATTGGGTAACGTAAACAAAAACAACACTACTGTACAGAGTTCAGGATTAAGTAATCAGGGAACTAATAATTGGCTGTTGCACTAACTATACAAGGACCACTGCCTAAAACTGATGATTTAAACTTATTTATAGAAAGCTTAAACAGCTTTCAACATGGATTTTGAAAAAACTACTCAACAATATCTTCCCCAATAAAATTGGTAAATGATGTTCCTAAAATGATAAAAAACAGACAGCCATATTTATTTGTGATAACTTCAAAGCTTTAGACTGCATGTGTCACGATATATTTACTAAGAAAACTAGAATTCTATGGCAAAAGAAACACTGCATTAAGGTAGTTTGGAAATCATCATAAAGATAGGAAATAAATGATAATTATAAATAACCAAATGGGTACACTCCAATGAAATGGAAACAAATAAAAAACAGGAGTCCCACAAGTTAGTTGTCTTGGGGCCCCTACTGTACACAATACACTAATGACCTTCCTAAATGCATAAACAGGAATACAATAATTATGTATGCAGATGACATGCCCATCTTACTAAATGGGTGTAACCTTGAGAAGTTACTAAATAATGCAAAAGAGACTATCACTCAGTTAAAGAATTGGTTTTTGAGCAATGGTATAAAACTAAATACTTCAAAAGCATGCATTATGAAGCTCAGAACTCATGAAAAAAATTGTGAGAATATGGCTAATTCAGTTAATCATACAGAAGGTGCTGAAATCCTCTGTATCTTTTTAAACAAGCAATTAAAATGGGATGATCCTATCCATTATTGGTCTAAAACTAAAATTTTAATATGAGCTGCATTGCTAAGATATCTAACCTCGAAACAAGAACAATTTCCTACTTGAGTTACTTTCATCCAATAATGACTTGTGAAATTATACTATGGGGAAAATTGACAGGATGGGAATAATCAATCTTTAAAAGTCAAAAAAGCAGAAAAGACCCAAACAGGAGCAAAAGAATTGTGCAGAAAACTGTGCAAAAACTTTAAAATTCTAACCTTACCATCCAAATTCATATATTACAAAAAAAAAATTTCTCTCTCTCTCTCTCTCTCTCTCTCTCTCTCTCTCCCTCTCCCTCCCCCCCCTCCCTCTCTCAGGTCCTGTGTAACTTGCAATCAATATATAATAATAAAATGAGAACTAAAAATAAGCTGAAACTACTCATACATAGATTAGCATTATATGAGAAAAGTCTATTGTATGCCAGAATAAAAGCATATAACAAATTACCCACTAAAATCAGGAAAATAAACAGCAGAACTGTTTCAACAAAGAATTGAAAAAAGTCTTAATGACAAAGCATACTACTAATTATTCCTAAGTTAGTTCTGCTACTACTTGTACATATATGGTACATTGCAAATTTATATTTATTGTAATTCTTATTAAATATACTTTTATATCAGACAAGTCACTTGTTTTTACTCAACCTATTGTAAGCATATGTGACAATAAAGCATCTTATCTTTAACACTATAATGCCCAGCTGTGCCAAGTATCCATTGATGGCCACTGGAGTAATTTTGTATCCTCATGGAATATATTCAAATATTCACACACCATTGCAAGTTTGCACACTTTAAATTGCTGCATGTCAATTAATTGTCCTACTGCAGTTTTCAATGCTTTTAAAAGACTTTTTCCATAATTATATAAATAAAATGAGAAAATAAGATAGCTACTATGACATTAAGATTCTAATTGGTTGTCAGAACTGTGTCTTAAATAAAAACATATTATTACAGCGTTGTTCTATGCAGTACTTTTATTCTATACTGCACCTCTTAAAAATTACATGAAAGTAAATGAACATCTAAAGAATAACAAAATGAAATAAGTACATTCCTTCAAAAATGGCATCTGGCAAACTTATGTGAACTGAAATTCAAGGTGAACAAATATTAACAATCAGATATGAGTTATTTTGACTCACAACTGGTACACGAGTATTCAACTTTGGCAGTACCTGCTCCACACAGTGATTTCTTACAAAATTTACAAATCCATATATTGCGACTTTTTATACTTGCATTTCATTTGACAATATTTAGTAGTAAGGACATTGCTCTTCTGCTCTTTTCATTCTTTGATGTTATGTTCTTGATTTTGGTGCTCCATGTTGGGACGTGAGAACTCTGTTGCCATGGCCCTGAGACTAACCAATCTTTTTGTTGGTTATTTCTTTGTGAAGGACCCAAGCATTCAGAATGTCTAGATCCAAGGTATTCTGAAAGGAATGAACGGACCAGCTCCTGGATCCTGTGCACACTGAATATTTCTGTGCCATTTAGTCAACAATATCTATGCCAAACTTTGTTTCATTGTAGCTTTTCAGTGTGTCAGGAATTTTCTTTTGGTTATCCAAAATGTACCTGTATGCATGCTGCTCATGCACATTCTTTTTAATTTGCTTTGATAAGAATCAGTGCAATTCCTTTGTGTTTATAGGCAATGGTGGAATATAACTGTGCCTTGATCCATTTTAGATCATTAGGAACCTCTCTTCTGCATTTATTAACGTTCCTATAAGGATGTATCACAGAGTTTGTTGATTAAGGAGGAACAAAGTAAAGAAATTGTCTCTTGTCACATTTCTTCCCTTTCCAAGATATGGGTCCATCAGATGCATCACCACATGTTGCTGTAAATCATCCTTAGCAACATAAGGGAACCTAATATATTTACTATCCTTATCTACAGCAAGCCAGTATACAGGATGATTAAGAAATACTTTTACAACATTTGGAGATGGATTTCTGACATGAAAACAAGAAAATATGTTTATATAAACATATGCTCTAAACACTTCCTTTTCACGTTATTACTTTATTAATAAAAGTAACCTTCAACGGCTTTTTGGGTCCAGCCTAATAACTTCATTTATTTGCGCTCATTCATAGAAAGCTTTGGCCCATTTTACCTTGCAGAGTTGGCCTTGTGTTCCCATGGCTGCTTGTTAACATTTGTCATTTATCAGATGTGTAACACATTCTCCCAGTACGTTTTACAAGTGCTGTCAACAGGGACTCCATTCAGTACACTCCCCCAGACTTATTAGAAAATGTGCCTCTGCAAATAAGAAGAAACATGTGGTTTATGAATGATGCTATACCACATTTTGGTCTCATTATTCGGGATGCACTGGTTGGTATCAAGCATGATCGATGGATAGGTAGAGGGGCCAGTTCAATGGTCTGCATGTTCCCCCAACCTAAATCCTATGGATTTTTATTTTTGGGAGCACCTTAAACCATTAGTAGCAGACATCCTAGACAAAGAAACTCTTAATCTGTGTGTCATGCAAGTCTGTAAAATCATACGACACCGACTGGGAGTATTTGACATTCCATGCTTCAATGAGTGCATGCATGTCCAGACACAAGAGAAGGAACTTTGGGTCATTAGCTATAAGTGACGTTTGTGTGGAACACCCCCTAACAAGCTGACAACATCAAAAATAAAATAAAGTATCACTTTAAAATGTTTTGATCAATAACGTTTTGAACTTGAATAAATTGAAAATTAAAGGTTTGTTGACATATGTTTATATGGATATTTTTTCTTCTTTTTATATAAGGAACCTGTGTTCAAACTTTGTAAAAGTATTTTTGATACTTTCTGTATATGCCCCCCTATATGAATTTTTATTTTTGGGAACACCTTAAACCATTAGTTTATGTAGCAGACATCCTAGACAAAGAAACTCTTAATTTGTGTCATGTAAGTCTGCAAAATCATGCGACACTGACTGGAAGTATTTGACATTCCATGCTTCAACGAGTGCATGCAAGAAGAGGACCTTTAGGTCATTTGCTTACTTATATCAGTCACGGGCAGAATTAATAAGTTGAAACAACAACAAGAAGAACAAGAACAATAATAATATGGGGCCTGAGCAACATACTGATTACTATAGACCTATTACTCTAACATTTGAAATTGCCAAATTATTTGAAAGAGCCTTTGAGAATGAAATGTACTTTTCTTCTGAGCATGAAATCATTTCTACTCATTCACTTGTACAGCCAAACTGTTGATGATGGAATGAGAATCATATCCACTTAAATTGTGCATGAAGACAGGAATATATTTCAGTGTTTTGTAGGCTAGATTGCACTCCATCCATTGAAAAATGTAGTATTTCCTGTTTTTCCTGATCTTATCACTCCCAATTTTAGAATTTTTGGAAATTGACCCTGTTCCACTGAATAATACATTAAATATATTATTGGTTTTAGAATAGCGTTTTCATAGCTTTTTAACAACCTAAGACTAACTTCATACCATCCATTGCCTGTTTTATTTGTTAGATTATCAATTATTCTACTTATTTCATTTTCTGTTGTTGGCTTAGTAAAAAATGAAGAAATTGCTGAGGAACATTATTTGTCAAATTTGGTATTTGAGAGGGGACACTTTTTCAGTGTAATATTTTGATATGATGGAGATTGTTTTCTGGCTCCATTTATCAGACTCCATGCAGTTTTGCAAATATTTTTAGAATTACCCATTTTGTCACTGTATGCATTAATTTTTGTATTATGTAAACTATTTAAGTAATCTCTCTTTACATTCTTATACTTGTTTTTAGAATATTCCAAAGATGTACTTTTCTAAAAAGCATATATGTCTCCAACTTGCTGTTTTAGTTTGATTGTCTCTGTTGGTAATTTTGTTTTATTTACATTATTTACAACTATATTTTTCTATGGACATGAGGTATTAAAATTTCTTTTGAATATCTTATAAAATTCATTCCACTTATCATCTACATTATTGCTGTTACAAAAAACAGTTTTTCTCAATCCACATCAGCTAAGTTATTTATTCAATTGTTTATATTTTTGTTGCTTAAGTCCCTTATGATACTAATTTCTCTACTTTCATTCTTACATTCAACCAAAAAGTCGACCAATTGTGCATAATGATTAAAAATGTATGTTTCAAATAAAGCATATGAAATGTTTTTAATATTAGATGTAGCATGATCTATAATGGAGGAAGTTTGGTTTGTCACTCTAGTTGGTTCCTGAATTATATCTTCAATATTATAAGGACTGAATATTTCCTCTAGATTTTTGTAGGGTCTGTCACACAGATGAGCATAATGGCAATGTTTGAATAGTAGTCATCATCACAGACAATTAATTGCATAAAGAATTTTAATCCTGCCTTTATTAGATTCCAGATCTTTCCACAAATATTTAACTATATTGAATATATCATCTGCTTATAGTGAATGAGTACATTTAACAAATTGAGATCAAATTAATTTTTGTTTAGTAGCAGCCTCAGTTCAGTTATCAATTTAATAGAACTTATTTCTAAATGAAGTAACTCCTGAATGAACTGGTGGAAGGAGATGGATAAAAAGGCAATCTATGACCTCCTCAAGTAAAATTACATTTATATTGTATGTAAAATGTGGCATCGAATTCAGAAATGTTACTGCATTCTAGCATATAAATGTGGAGCAGCATTTAGAAGATAGTGCTATAAAAGTAATTGATTGTAAGTTAGTAATAATTTGTGTACATAGAAGTACAGGTAGCAATTTACAAATACTACTTCAAAATTTGCAAACCAGTTTAGAACATTACAAACTTAAGACACAAGTTATACTAACAGGGGATTCTCAACATCAATTTCCTAAAGGATAGTAATGAAATGAAACAGTTTGAAAACTCATTCAACATATTATATGACTTGCAAGCAGTAATAGATGACCCTACCAGGGTACAAAATAATGCTAGAACTGCAATAAACCAGAGAATCATAAAAAATTATGTATTTTGGAATAAAACATTAGTGTTAGAAACAGGCTTTTCAGACCATTTTGGGCCACTTATTTAACTAGAACACAAATTTGCAAAGTTTAATGAAGCAACAATTAATACAGAATGTACGAGATTGTTTACTTAATAATGAAAATGTAAACTGTTTTAACATTTTCCTGTCAGACAAACTATGACATAAGCTGTATAATCTAAATCAGGTACACAATATATATGAAGAATTTATAAAGATTCAACTTAATTGCTGCAAATCCTCTTCATAGTGTTATAAGTGTTGAAAAGGTAAACAAAAGCTGGCTTACTCCAGGAATACTAAAATCAAATAACAGGCTGAGGTTTCTAAATAAATATGCCAAGCAGAATAACACAACTCAGGAATTTATGGTGTTCTTTCAAAACTATAAGAGAATATATATATAAAAAAAAATCATTAAGCAAGCTAAAGAGATATGCAATAATAAACAAATATGTGAGGTAGCAAATATATCTGCATCAATTTGGTACATTAACATTATTGAAAACAAAATGGGCTACAGACTGAATTCCACAATATCCAGTCGAGATACAACGGGAAACTAGTTTCGGACTCTGATACTGTGGTGAATTCTCTTAATGCATGTTTGAATGAAATAAACGAGTTTAATATAATCAGAATGATAAAGTTGGTGCATAAACAAACTATATTTTCCTTTTTTGTTGTTTCTTTTGCCCACGGATGTAAACAAAAGTTAGCTCTGTAATAAGAGCCTCAATAACAAAAAAATTATATGGTGTAGATTAACTTTCCAGTTTTTAATCAGAAAATGTAGTGTTCATATAAGTGATCCCTTAACATATTTTACCAAATGTCTTTATTGACTCAAAAAAAGACTTAAAGTCTTAAATTCACTGCAGCAAATAGTTCACTTGATATTTTGACACATAGAAGCTAACTTATGCCTCCACACCACTGTGCACTATCACTCCAGTTACTCACAACAAGCACTGGTATTCTTCCTCCCTTTATAGCTAGAAAACAATATCATAAACTTTCAGAAGATACTGGAAGTCAAAGCTTGGAGAAGAATCGAGAGTCGCATTCTGAAGGCTCCTGTTACATCTCACCATTCTTCTATGTTGTTTATGCATCTAACTGCGATGTCTCAGATTTAAAATTCATTGCTGCTTACATACACAGACGGCATTATCACACTACTCCCTCCTCAGAGCTAGCTGTCCCAACCAACACCATCATAGTGAGCTAAATGATCTAAATGTACCACCAGTTTCTTCCCTCGGGGTAGTCTCTGGATATGGCAGACATCATTTGCATCTTCACCCCAAGGTTGTTGCATGGTTGTTGAAGCTTGGGACAGCATACCTTGGTCAAGGTAGGGCGATTTAGGCACACCAGATCACCTTGCTGGATACCTTGGCTATTGACCTGCCAGCTGTAATGAGTCTTCATTCAATTGCTCGCTACCTGGATGTTTCGATGTGCCATCCCATGTATCTAATGAAGGGGCCTATGAGATAATCCATGTAGTTGATTACTCGCTGTTCTGCCCTAGGAGGACTCCTGAACATCAGGTAACATGGTAGACTGTCTAAGACCAAACTGGCCAGTTTCAACCCAGTGGTGTCAAGGGTTGAAGAGCGTTAACCCAGCAAGAAAAGTGACACCATCACATCCCAGTCTCTCTTATGTTTGGCCACAACCTTTCTCAAATATTCTTCTAGGGTCTTGATGTACCGCCTACCATGCTGTCTGACTGGGTGAGATGCCCTTCTTGGTGTAATGGTTACCATGCTAACTTCATATACCCATGGTTACCATGCTAACTTCATATACCCAAGGTCACCGGTTCAAACCCGGCAGAGGATGATGGATTTTTTTTGGTTGTAAAAATCCTTAGCATGGCTTCCTTTGGAAGGGAAGTAAAGCCGTGGGTCTCATGTCGTAGATTTATGGCATGTAAAAGAACCTCAAGCCTGATAGAGAGGTCTCTGAGCAAAATTAAGTGATCTTTCACGCCCAGTATCCAGTATAGAATGGAATGCTTAGAACCACAGCAGTTAAAGAGCATTCATAAATAAAGTGTCATTTCATTTCTTGACTGGGTGAAGAGGTGTCATGCGCGCCTTTTGCAATCGTTCCAGTGTTTTCTTCATGAGGTTGGACTCGAAAATTGGCACCCTGATTACTGTATAGCTCCATTGGTACCCCATAGTGACAAAACAGTTCTTCCATGAGGCAGTTTGTGATGGTCTTGGCTTCTTGGTTAGGGATAGCATACACCTCCAGCCACTTGGTAAAATAATCCATGGCAACCAACAGATACCTGTTGGCCCATACAGGGAATGGCCAGTTATGTTGATGGCTATGCATTCGAAGGTTGCTCCTGCATTATACTGCTGCATGTGACTCTACTTCTTGCGATGCCCTCCCAGCTAGGCTCATCTCAGCCTCCACTTTACCCAGAAGGGTCCTAAGTCTTTGTCTGCCAGCTGTTCCCTCCTCAGCCCTGCGCTACCCTATCCAGCAGCAGGCACTGCTGAAATAACATGGACTGCTGCGGCACGCTCCTTCTCTCCAACCTTAATGTAAAGCCATACTCCTCTGGACAACATAGTCTGGATATGGCGTGTGCATTGGTGTGGCTCCTTCCCTTTTAATGTTCTGCTATAAAGTTGTACCCTTGCAGCCCTCTGGACCCAACGAGCTATCTGCCACTCCAGGTTCTTGAAACTTAACAGCCAGGTGAGAGCAGAGTGGTCAGTCCTCAGGTGGAATGACTGATCATAGAGGTACCTGAACTGCTCCAGCAACTTTACTACTACTAGGAGCTCTCGCTGTGTAACTCAGTAGTTTTTATCTGCTTTGAAGTGCATCTTCCTGTAGTAAGCTATAACCCACTCCTGGCCATCCTGGATCTGGGATAGAACACCGTCAATACACATGTCACTGGCATCGGTGTCTACAATAAAGTTGCCTTCAGGTTGTGGAAATCTCAAAATATAGCGCTGCAGTGTGCTGATTTTAGCTCCCGGATTGTGCACTCTGCCTCTTCTGACCACAATAAAGGCTGTTCTGTCAGATACCCGAGAGGTTTCGCAATGTTGGGAAAAGCTCTGACGAACCAGTGATAATAGCTGCATAGATGCAGAAAATGTTGAAGTTTTTGTTTGTGTTTTGGGCGGGCCAATCTCTCACTGTCTCTCCAGGTATGTCACCACTGCAGGTGGTGAGGCTATGTGGCCCAAGTAGTTCACTTCCTCGCAGAAAAGTTGGTACTTCTTCTCGCTCAACTTCAGGTTAGCTGCCAGCAGCCTTTGCAGTTACTTGGTCACATTTCAAGATGTTCTTTGAAGATACTACCTTCAACATTTATGTCATCCAAATAAAGCAGGCAGGCATCATAGGTCAGCTCTCTAGCACTGATTCCATGAAGTGCAGGAAGGTGACTGATGCATTGGAGAGGCCAAAGGGCATAACTGTGCATGCGATAAGTCACATTGTAAGTCATGCATAACATGATTGCACATGGTGGAACTCTGATGTTGTCAAGAGTATTTATTCAACATGTTTCCTTCATTCTAATGTTATGTTAATGCCATATTTAGAAAGTATAGATCAGTTAATCACAACCTTCTCAGGCATCCAGTATTTTAATGAACAAAAAAATTGTTGGCTTATACTAGTATCAGCACTATTTATTCCTTTTTTAAAAGGGAAACAACTGGATCAACTTCAGAAAGTGTCAAAGACACCAGAAAAACAATTCACTGCTGAGTTTTCGAGTAGTAAAACTTTGGCGTCTTAAGTTCATCCCCAGCCAAAACATACATCTCATTTCGTAAATCCTAATGACATTGGGCTGTACATCTGTAAAGGTAAAGTTAAAGAATGATACTTCATTGGTTACTTTAAGATTTGCATAGCTGCTTTGTATTCTTAAATTATTTTATTACTCGTAAAAAAAGAGTTTGATAATTTTTCCGTATGGGTAGTGAATGAAAACCGGCCCTGTGTACAGACTGCTTGCCAGTGAACTATGTGCAGATTGTTGCTCATCACAAGCAGATAAAACAATAAATAAGTAAACATGTAAGAATTGGATAATAAGTAACAAATAAACTAATGCAAAGCTCTATATTTATAAAACATATTTGCAACAGCTTTGCAACATTAGATAACAATTGGCAGCTGACAATGAGCAGTCTAGTACTTGCGGCCGGATGTTTGTGCGCCATTCTGTAGAACTCGCGTTTATTCAATTTTTTAAGTCAATTGACCATTTTTTCATTAAAATTATGTACAGTGCAACTTATATAGGCAAGTAAAACTCCAGGACCATATTGGATAAAATGAGTCAAATTTACACATGGATTGCTTCACTAAGTAATTATGCTTCACTGTGTATCACTTCCAGTATTTTGATTCTTTTGATCCAGGACCATATATTAATCATAATACAGAATAAACCTACAGAGCCGATAAACTAAATCACATTGTTATTTGAGATACAGCCACTGGGAGATTTAAGTAAGAAAAAAAAATCTGATGTGTTCCATTCACACAACTTTCTCTTCATCTCTGTAACAAATTATTTTTAAAAAAATTGTCTTCTATCTACTTCACGTTAATTGAGATAAACATTAACAGAAATGCTATCTTGTAAATAGAAGGGAAATAATGGAATACACTAGGCTAAAACGATAGTCAAATCTTTTAAAAGCTGGTTGCCACTTGGATGAAATCTGTTTCTTTGCATTGCCAGGAGTTGAGAAATTCCCGTATGTGAAAAGTTTATGTATTTTAAAACTGAAACAAATAACAAGGAATATCTCAAAAATAGCCAACTCTACTAAAAAAATTGTATATAACATAAATTGTGTTTTACAATGAGATCTAAATATTCTATGTAGTAAGTCTCTTACAATTTACTAGTTCAGCAAAATCCAGCAAAATTCATCCAGAATAAAGAGGTCTTCAGAGGCTATTCACAGAAAATTCAAGGTATATTTGTCATGTAAAAACCTTCAATATGCGGTATTGAAAATCAAAATCGTTAGCCATTTTTTAGAAAATCAACATTTTTGAAAATGTTTCCATGTTTAGGTGTGGGGGGATTTTCCTCAAAATCTTTGTGTCGCATCCTTATATGCCAAGTTTAGTATTTTACTGACTTTTCGTTTTTGAGTTATCGTGTTCACCCCCACCCACCCACAGACACACAAGCGTGGACTGTATTAAAATTATTTCTCTGAATCATATATAACCTCCAAGTGGATGATTAGCCCAACTTGAGGTGGTTTTCCTTCTCTCCTCTGTTCTTGAGGCAGAGTCCAGACATTTCCTCCCTGACTCAGATGCTCTGAATTTCCCACCAGTACTCAGGTAGCCGACTGCAGTGGTCTCCCACTGGACAATGAGGTTGCTACTTCCCTATACCAAACACATCTCTAACTAGGGACTAAACCTACATCTGTAGCAAGTGTGGAAAACGTTTTGTGAGAAATGGTCATGAGAATCAACTTAAAGTGGTACGTGAAATATAAAATGTAAACATTGTGGTGATGTTTATGCTAATGGACATCACAGAGATTTACATGAAGAGCATTGTGATATTACTATAGCTAGAAAGCAAATCACAACTGAACCTACTAGGCAATAAATGTTGTCAAAATGGGATCTGAGTGTGACATGACAAGAGTACCGAGTCCTCAGTATTTGAGGATAATTGAAGTTCTTCTATATTCACAGCAATTTGAGTAAAGGTTTAAACGTTTATATCATAAAAGGCTTAAAAGCACATAATGCAAGCTGTTTTGAAAGAAGTGAGAGGTCATAAATAAGTGAAAATTAATCTTTATCAAAATTGAGAGTTTTGTGACAGTGATGTATACTATAAATAAAGTATATATATAAAGTATACTATAAATATAAGTTCAACATTTTGATTGCATCTTCGACATGCTTTTCTGGGACTATGGCAAAAATATCATCAACATATCTGTACCACACTTTGAACATCCATGGGTAGGGTTTGGTGATACACATCTCCATCTCATTCATAAATATGTATATCTGCCAGCATCAGTGATAGTGGGTTTCCCATGGCCAGCCCAGATTTTTTATGGTATACTGCCCCATTAAATGTGAAATAATTTTGCTGCATGCACAAGAGGGTTAAAGGAGTGGACAGTGTAAAATGACAAAAATGACATTTTCTGTTTTTAATGGAAAAAAGAATTATGTGATTCTTTCTGATTTAGGAGATATATATGGTTTATTGATCATTTAAAACACTTAGGTCTTAAAAAAATTCATTTAAATTGACTCTGCAGCTCTGTATATGTTAAGAGTGCCACGTCCATGTTTGCTGAAACTTTTAATATCTGGAGTAACTTTTAACATAATTTTGTACAGTAAGTTTTGTTATTCCTTATGGTATCAGGGCTGTTGGCTGCACTGACTAGCATATGCTGTTGCTCCACCTTTGTTTTCATTGCAAGATTTGTTTACATGTGGAGTTAGCTTGTTTTATGAGTTGAATTCTCTAGTGATAATTCTTTCCCAATGATTGCTAATGCTAACAAAATGCCAAGAAGCTCCATGGTGATCAAGAATATAAAATTTAATGACAACTGACACAATAATGCCCAAGAAAATGAATGCCGATAGCATTGCAGCTTCCCATGTGGTGGAAAATAAGGCTAGTTGCTCAGCCAGAAAGCTAGATAACAGCAAGAGTGATGTCAGCCCAAAGGATAATAATCTAAATATTAATGATGCAAATAGTGTAGCTATTTTTTTTTGTAGTGTTTAATGCCCGGTTTAACTACTTATGCCACCACAGGTGGTGACACTGATGATACATGAATGATGATGGAGCACCAGTGGAATGCGATGGCAGGGGAAACTGGAGTACCCAGAGAAAACCCGCCCCAGCGCCGCTTTGTCCACCACAAATCTCACATGCGGTCACTTGGGATCGAACCCCGGCTGTCTAGGTGAGAGGCTAGTGTAGCTATAGATACTGTAAATAATATTCCAGGAGCTGGCAGCATAGACCAAAAAAATGATAATGGCTATGTAATTATTAATATAAATATTTTACATAAATTCAATAGTTCTAACACAAGAGTTAGATTAGGATTAGCCAGCAAATTAATTATTAAGTGTAAAAGATACAGTTATGAAAATAATTCTAGAATTTCTGAAGTTACCAGGCACAAGTATTATGGCATAAACTTACAATTGGCTTATGGGATGAGATGTATTGGCAAGGGACAGAGAAGTGCTGAAACTTTATGTGGAATGATAGATCTTCCTCCCCCACTAATAAAATTTTCAAATTGTTATTAACTTTTAGAAAGACATTCTTGAAGTGAGTAAAGCATCAATGAGAATTGCTGCTGCTGAAGCAGTTGTAGCAAATGATGGTGACAGAGATATTATGGTGGCAGTTGACAGTAGGTGTCAAAAAAGAGGTTTCATATCACATCATAGAGTAGTGGCTGCTACATCTATTGATGTTGGTAAAGTTTTGGATGTGGAAGTGGTAAGAAATCATTGTAGAGACTGCAAATTAAACAGTGAAGACCATAAGTGCTTGAAAAACTATGAAGGATCAAGTGGGGCATGGAGGCTCCAGCAGCAAGAGAGATCTTGCATGAATATGGAGTACATTATAAAAATTATCTTGGTGATGGTGATTCCAAAGCATACAAGTTTGTGTGTGAAACAAAACCTTATGGCGATGTAAACATAGAAAAGCTGAATGTGTGGGCCATGTAGAGAAGCATTTAGCTACTAGAAAAAGGAAATTTAAAAATGATATGAAAGGTAAAAACTTGAGTGATGGTAAACCATTAGGAGGTCCAGGACATTTGACGGATGCAGAAATAGACTTATTACAAATCTATTACGGTTTAGCTATTAGAAGAAATTCTGGTGATCTGAACTCTATGAAATTAACAGTTGGACATCATTTCTTCATAGAACTTCAACAGATTCACAGCCACAACACCACCTTTGATCAACAATTCATGGTGTGGGTAACAGAAAGCAGTGGCATCTGGTACTACATATGTACATAAATATTCCCTGTAATATGCAGTTACAGAGGCAATGAAACCAATCTATAAGGATTTATCAAAGGAAGATTTATTGCAAAACGGTCTGCATGGTTTTACACAAAATATGAATGAGAGTTTCAGCAGCTGCATATGGGAAAGACTGCTAAAATTTGTTTTTGTGGAGTCCTTTGTTTTAAATATGAAGCAGTTTTGACATTTAATGACTGAGCCAAAGGCAGATTTACAAGCAAAGGTATTACATGCAATGGGCAAAAAATGGCAACAACACAAAAAGTGCAATGGAGATCATTGAGCAACAACACATATTATCTGCTAAAAGGGCATCACAAACTTCATCTAAGGAGTCCCAGGTCAAAAGACATAGAACTGCAAATCAGGAGGCAGGATGGGATGCAGCTAATGATGACTACTCCACTGGAATGCACTAACATAAGTCATACCTTAATTTTCAACTGCAATTATCTCAAAAATACCATTTTTGAAAGTTATGTTCCTTTTTCACAAAAACTATAAAAGTTACACAGCTCAAATTTTGCACAATTATATGACTGAACTAGATTTATATTTATATTTTGTAATGCACTTTTTAAAAATTGAGGATATTGCTTCAGAAATCTTCAAAATAGGTATAAATGTTGTTACAGACAATAACATTTTTAGAATCAGAAATATCAAACTTAGCTCAATTCCCTTAGTTCAGTGGTATAAGGCATAATGTTATATGTAGTAAATGTTTCAGCTCTCTGCTACTACTGGTTTTTCAGATAAGGGAACATAAATATATCCAATTTTTGCCATTTATTTGGCAAACATTTTTTTGAAGTTTTTTTGAGTTTTTTTAGATTCAGTCTGCCAAATTTCTTGAAGGAGATGTATTAATCTGTTAACCATTTTGCAAGTTTGCACATCGGTGCATCTATATTATTAATGATAGACCTCATTGAGTTTCCCGGTTTACAAGTTTTTGTAAGCCGTATATTCTGGGGAGTGACAGATTATAACAAACGAGTTCATAAATAAATTAACAAAGCCAAAACAAAGATGTGCATCAAAACAAAAGCACCCTCACCACAAGTATAGACTCCACATTCAAGAAATTTACATACTACCCAGTGGTTTTTAACAAGTTCAAAAAAATCTTCAAAGAACAGAATATTATCCTAGCACCAACAAATAATTTTTCGATTAAAAAACTTGCATTCAAATGTCAAAGATGTAATTAAAGCAGATAACAGAACCAGAATATACCATATAAACTGCTTGGACTGTGATAAATTTTACATAGGGAAAACAAAGAGAAATTTGGCAGCTTGGAACAAGGAACCTTATATTAAAACGGGAACACACATTAACATCGACATCAACATTTTGTTTCAATATTACAAATCTAAGTATTTATGCTAAAAAATCACTCACCAATCATCGAATCATACTGAGGCAGTGGTGGATTGAAACAACTCACTGTTGCAGTAAACCATGAAAACTTTCTTCAAGTTTTCCATCACAAACCAATGTCAGTTGTCTAGAAAGAATGCACGATATCGGCAGAAGGATGTTTCAGTATCACATGAAGATAGTCTTGGACATTTCATCAACAGCATGTCACTAGCACACACATTTTCAATATCACCAAAGTCTACTTCCCCTTCCAAAACCTTGGCAATTTTGCACAGTATGAAAACCACCATTTTTTTTTTTTTTGAACACGTTTTTAAATTTCTGTTTTATAGCTTCCACTGTTGGACCTTTGAGTAAATTAATTTTTTTCTCAATGCTATGTCTTCATTAACCTCAGTTAACAAACTAGTTTATGTTTCTAATTTTTTGATAGACTGAAACAAAAAACTCAAATTTGCAGATATGTAAGAGAATTCACCTTTTAGTGTACTGTCATTGAGTAAGTTCTGAGGAATTTCAATTGAAGAAACGTCATCCTTATTTAGTTCATCAATCACAGACTTAAAATTTTAAAAATTGTTTGCATAATACACTGCTGCTTCCAGTCATGTCCCCCATTGAGTAACTATGGATCTAGGTGGAAGTGCAAGATCTGGGTTTTTCACTCTGAACAAATTAATTCTTGTTGGCGCTTTCACAAACACCTTTTTACCATTTGAGATCAACTTGTCCACTTTAGAATACAAGTACATATCTGCTCACATACTCTGTGTAAACCATGTACTGTACAAATTATGTATATCATGTGCAGAAAACTTACAGAAAGACCTTCGGCTGCCTTTTTTCATGTATGGAGCACCATCCATAATTAAGAGTAAAATACTTATCAAACTTCACCCCATTCGGCCATAATAACTGCAGAGATTCATTGAATAAGCGAGCCATTGTTACATGATTCGATGCTGATATTCCTCTGTATGCTAATAGAAAACACCGCTTGGAAACTAGTTCATAATTTTCTAGCACACCTACCACAACATTCCCCCACTTTCTTACTGCTATAGTCTGGTGATTCGTCAATGCTTATCCAAATTTTATTATTTTCACATTCTGCTCTGATCTTACTTAGCATTTCTTTGAAACAGGCAGGCCTATACAACTTTCTTAATGTTAATTCTTCTGGTGTTTCAAAATGTGTGTATTTTGTAAGAAAATTGCTGAGTTCTGTACTTCTCAGTTTATATAAATGAATATCACAGCAAATAAAGCTTTTGCATAAATCTGCACAATTTTTGGAACTTTCTGAAACTGGGGTATATGAAGAGGAAGCTGGTTCACCTAAAATAACTTATCTACAAGTTGTGTGTGAAGCAGCCATTTTATGTTTACTACCTGATAAATTCTGCAAGACTTGAGATTGCTGGTCTGTATTCACCATTTTCCCACAATTTTGACAGAACAAAATTCTTCCATCGCTTGTAAAGATGCCACTAAATTCAGCCATATATTGTTCCAAATGAGAGTGAACACTTGCCTTTACTTGCGGCATTATATCGTGCCAATCACTTCACATAAGATACCACACTGTATTACTGCTCTACTTTAAACAAGACAAGGGCAGTGACTGAAGACTGTTTGGTATATTGCATCAGCTGTGTGCACATAAATAAGGGATTCCCATTTCAGATAGAGGCAGCATATTATATATATATGAAGTTCATTCAAATAATGCCTTCTCATAATATGTGACAATGCACTCGACTTTTTGTAAAATTTAAAAATTATAACCGAGAAAGGGACAAATTATGTTGTTTTAGCAAAATTATTTAAAATGTTTATTTACAGAAAAATATTACAAAAATATATATTTTTATGTAAAATAGAATTTTGTACACGATTCAAGTGTGCTATTTTTGGAATTTCCATCTTAGTTACAATGTTTTATCTGTAAGCAAAATAAAACAAAACATGTATTTTCATAAAAGCCCATTCCCTAAGAACAACAATAATACTAATGGTAACAAGATACAGAATGGTAGTAGTGGCAGCGGCGGCGTCATCGTTATAGTCTGTGTTTTTTATGCGGAGAAACATATTCATACCCCTTTTTATAATGTTTAAAGCCCATTCTTACTACATATGGCTCTGCCTATGTGATGCCATTGGTGGTAATTGATATTAAATAATTGTTACAGTAAATTTTCCAGGCCTAAGTTTTAGGGTATCTGCAAGCATTTCCCTATTATGAGTACCTACTAAGGAAAGGAAAACTTAGAATAGATATCAGTCAGGGAAGATAGTTCTGGTAGTATTTGTACTGCAAACTTCCCATTCATGGATTTGTGTCTTAATGCCTTCATGCCAGCAACTTACTTATGCATATATTTGAATTCTGTTTAAATACTTTAAATTTTAGCATGTTAGAGAAAAACTTGCTTAAAATGTCCGTTTTAATAAAAACTACTAATTCTCTATAGATGAGAAATACTCCATACCATAAACCGGGTATACTTTGACCAAATTACAGATTCAAATGTGATTATCTGCACAGCTTTTTATCTTCCATAATATTTATGTTAGTGGGCATTGGGCTGATGTAAAAGGTATAAACACCAACTATCATAATTTCACTTTTTGTAGTGTAGAGGAAGGAATAGAAGGAAGTATTGGCGGTCAAAGCAACATAGATTTGGGGATATATTGACCAGCCTGTATTTCCAGCACAACTGTCAGTTGAATTTCCATTTGTGGTCAATGTTTCACCAACATGGGGAAACTTGGACTACCCAGAAAGGAACACACTAATAGACATGCATGTTTAAGTGCTTTTTTCAGTCAAGTAAGGAACAAATATGGTACTCTACATACATAAAACAGTATGTACACAATGATAAAAATTATAAATGTAATAAAAGGTGCTAATATAATGAACAAACACATAGCTACATCTAACTTCAGTTCAGTATAAAATCTTCAGTTTCATCACTGTTAAATCTAGACCCTTGCTTCAGGACATCTGGTTGAAATAGAACTAGTGCTATCTGTCCTTCACCAACAAGGGTCTGGATCAGGCACTTGTGGCCAAATAAATTTTCCTTCCTGTTTACGGAGATATTTAACATTGTATGTTACATTACCACTGTTAGTATCAGAAATGTCTTCAACTTGGGCAATATATGACCAACATTTGTTTGGTTTCGTTGTAGGCACATTAACTATGACAAATGAGTCTTTAACTATGCCCTGGCGGTTACTATTTGCATTTCTTTTTTCTAGACTGACACTGGTATCAACACTGTTTAATTAATTTGATACAGAAAGACTATCATTATTTATCCTATTTATTTCTTCTGAGTTCCTCGATGTTGTCATAATCAGAGCTGTCCATATATAAAATATGTGAGCTGTTCACAGAATCTTCATCTAAAGACATGCTGCTTTCTCTTGTATGTTTCCTTTTCTGCTGGTTGCCGATTTTCTCTTAGATTCACAATTACCAAAGCTTGAATGCTTGTCAATATCCTCAACAGTTATTCCTTGTCCTGGTGGGATATTTACTTTCTTGCACCTGGTAACAGTGTCACTTAATTTACTAGAACTGCTTTCAATTCCATGTTTCATGTTTTTTAAGATTTACACTACACAGTTTGACACAACAGGGGAAGAAGAAGTCACGCATTGAGATGGATTATCAGGCAGATGTTCAATCACTTTTTCAGGATTAAAGGAAACAATTCCACATTTATCCTGATATATGGTGGACTTTGAGACAGTGATGTGTTTTAACAATTAAAATTTAGTTGAGTCGATTTTGTAACACTACATCACTTACTTTTTAATTTCGGAAAACATGTTTCAGAAGCCATGTGCTTCCATTGTCAATTCCTTTGGTCGACTACCGGTATTGCTTGCTGTGGTGGTTGTCTCTGTCCCTGGTGGTGGTTTGATGAACTTCTGTATGAGTAGATCGCCTGGCGGTATTTCAATTTTGGAAAACATGTTTCAGAAGCCATGTGCTTCCATTGTCAATTCCTTTGGTCGACTACCGGTATTGCTTGCTGTGGTGGTTGTCTCTGTCCCTGGTGGTGGTTTGATGAACTTCTGTATGAGTAGATCGCCTGGCGGTATTTCAATTTTGAAATACCGCAAGGCGATCTACTCATACAGAAGTTCATCAAACCACCACCAGGGACAGAGACAACCACCACAGCAAGCAATACCGGTAGTCGACCAAAGGAATTGACAATGGAAGCACATGGCTTCTGAAACATGTTTTCCGAAATTAAAAAGTAAGTGATGTAGTGTTACAAAATCGACTCAACTAAATTTTAATTCCACATTTCTTGAAGCCTGCTTTCAAATTCTCTGATACTGGCCCTTTGCTTCCATTCCCTAATTTCACACTCTTTATCACAAACATTATTCAAAAGTTTGGGAAAACTTTTCTTTGTGATTGATTGTGACCTCTTCTGTTGGACTTGTTTCCAGATGTCTAATATCTGCCTCCAATATTTCTTCATAGGGCCATAAAAAGCCACATCTAGTGGTTGACACAAATGTGTCACTTTTTTTGGGAGGCATATAAATACAATATTGTGAACCCTTGCCAACTGCAATACCTCTGGTGAAAAAGCCTTGAAAGGTTGTCGCCTATGAGAGAAATTTTTCCATCAAGCTTTTTTGCATGTGGGATGAAAAGATTTTGGAACCAGTCACAAAATATATTTGCATCAAACCAGCCAGAACAACTTCTATTGTACCTGGTGTATTTTGGTCCTAGAATCTCACAGGTGTTCAGCTTTATATACAACATAGGGTGGAAGAAGGTGCCCTGATGTTGATCCACAAAACATAACTGACATACTTGATTTTGTAGAGTCTTTTACACGTTCTGCATACTTAACACCACACTTGAAAAAGCATTTTTTCACTCCTGGATCATCACATAAATTTGTTTCATCATAATTGAAGATTCTAGAAGGCGATATCATATCGGAGTTGACATCTGTTAATGATACTTTTAAATGATCAAAATAATCATGAATGGTACTTGCAGTTACTTCAGCCTTCGAAGTCTTCAGGTTCTGACATTTCCGATGGGTTAAAATATCTTTATGGTGCATCATAATACCACAGGTCCATTCCTCACCAGGTATATTGTTTGTACCAAACTGAGGTACTGTTTTTCCTCAAGGTATCTAAATATAACTTCCCCAAATATTTCTTCTTCACGAGCAAATACAGCTGGCCTTCCACATTGTTTTTCATGCTTTGCATGCACTTTGTTAAACAATGTTCTTTTTGCAATGCCATATTTAATTGATGTGTCATTAATTGAACTTGTACCATATTTAATGCGGCTTGCATATTGTCTTCGGTATCAGCATTATAACATCTCAAATCAGGTAACTGTTTACAAGTCCTTGGCATATCTGAAAAGCAGAAATACACTTTGAAATATTTTTTATATTCAAAAATAAAAATAAGAGTGATAGTAGTAACACAATAGATGTGGAACTGTACAGTAACACTAAATATTTGCAATCCTGGGGTAACATTGACCAGTGATCAAAGAAACCCCGAAAATGAAGGAACATGTTCACAACCTCAGAAATCATAATATACTGAAATATATGTACATGTGAACAAAAAACTAATCAGTAGTCTGCTAGAACTAATTAAGCAACATACCTGTCAAAAATATAAATGCAAGCACTAATGACTTCAAAGTTAAACAAGATCAGCAGATTTTACGGTCACAATTTTTTGCACTTTATCAGATGAAAGTTGAAATCACAACAGGTTCGCCTTCTGCTGTGTGCTGCAGTAATCACCCTACTATGGAGCACACGTATAGTCAAAGTCAAGAGTCAAAGTATACCCAGTTTATGGTAGTTTAATACTGATAATTAAAAAGCATAAATGTGAACCAATATCTGCCTGAAAAAATTAGTAAATGTAATGCCAAAAAGAGCATAAATTTGCAATGTAGCATATATTACCTTGGTATTTATTGTTACTTTGAACAAACATAGCAATTTTCATGAATACAACATAATTAACTTACAGATTATTTTCAACACGAACCAATGATGTGCAATTTTTTTCATCTTCACCTTCTGGACAATCCTCTTCTTCATCACATACCATATCTCGGCTTATGCACGTCTTATCACTGTAATAGATACACATTTAAAGGTTTAGAAACTTATGAGAGAAACAGGTTTGTATGTTAATTTTAAAGAGTATTTGCATACCTTGAACATTCAAAGGAGGTTTTTGTACAGTTACAAATATATGGATTTTCATCAGATTTATCAAAACAATTCCTTATGCCATCACAAAGGAGTTCAGGTTTTACAAGCTTGAAATAATCAGCACATGTACAATTATCAGGTTCATCACTTCCATCAGAGCAATCTTCCTGTCCATCACAGAATGAGGATTTGCTAACACATTCATCACTACCACAATGCAATTCTTCAATTTTGCATGAAGCTGGAAAAAATGTAGATGTTTTCAGGCTAGAGTGCATTCTTCAAGAAAGGGAACAAGTAGGGAAAGCTGGGAGTTAAAAGACCCATCACAGATTTTTCTTACAGATTTATTAACATGATAGATATTAAAATGATATTTGTGATTCAGAAATACTCATTTATAGTTTGATATTTGAAGGTTTAGTGTTGTGAAATAAAATGATGAATTATGTTAACTAGTAATTAAATAGGTGAATCAGACCATGCTAAAAACCATTTATCCTAATCTGTTCACAAATGTTATTTGCAGAAACAGAAGTGTAAGTTTTCAAATTGCATGAAATGAAGAGAAACTTAATTTAATATAATAAAAGGGCACTCTACATAAAAAGAATTTGTACAAACATAAAAGGTTACTTAGTGTGTATTACTTACATTTGGAAGAATTAGCGTAGTGCCAGCTTTCACAAAAAGAGCTATTTTCATCCATATCATATCTGCAGTCAGAAATATCATTGCATACCTTCTCTGGAGGCAAACATTCTCCTAAGGGGCACCATACTCCATTACAATGAGGTTTATGCACCTTCTCAAATTTGTCCGTTTCTGTAAAAAAAACAAACACAAAATGAATATTTTCAAATCAATATAATATAGGATAAAAGAAGAATTTGGAAAATAAAACTTGTTCAGATTTTATAAAGTGAGACTTAGTCTGCAGAATAGGATAATTTTCATACTACAGGATCTATGCTATACTATAAAAGAGAAACATTGAAATATATATAACATGAATGTTGGAAATTTGCCCCATCCTGCTTGAAATGAAGAGTATAAATAGAGCTTATAAAAAGAAAGTAAGAAACAGTCAGCCTGTATGTTAGTCATATGCAAAATTATAATATTCCATTTTAATCCCTCATTTATAAATTTGTGTGTGTTAATCAGGTACAGTATTCCAGACAATAGGAAGGAATGTTACAATTATCTCTAATTACTTGGTTCAATCTTTGTCCTGATTTGCCTATTAAGTTTCCATTTAGTTTTAAACATCTCGGTATATTAAATGAGTGTACTTACTGTACATTTTTAAACCATTAGCATCAATTGATGACCCGAGTTTTCGTGTGCTTTATAGCGTATACGTTGTATGACAAGCTCATCTTACAATGTAGCACTGTTCTTTATAACTACATAGAGTTTAGGTTCTTTCTTACAGATGTCATTTGTATATATCTGGAATGAAGCGCTGCCATATGATATTTCTAGTTGTCCCAGTTTGACCTCATCTCCGTGTTTCAAACAAGGAAAAATGTTATTCTTAGTAGCATCAGCAGCTATTATAGCTGCAAAAAGAATCTATGCGGCTGACAAGGAGGGTTTGAGAAAACTGATACAAAGTGTATTAGAGCAACAGTAAAAGCAGTGATTTTTCTGAATATGAAATAGAGTCTGAAGAAAGTTCTAGTGACAGTGATAGTGAATCTGATGCAGAAAGCAAGGAAGAAAATAATTATGAAAAAATGAGATGCGCCAGGCCATTTGAAACATATTCTAGATATGAAGCAAAAAAAAAAAAAAATCTGGAATTAGACTAAAACTGCCAATTACAATCCTTTTTTCCCCCTTTTACTGCAAATAGTAGGGTTTGTAAAGACTTGCTTAACAAGCATGCATCACAGATGCCATCTGCACTTTCAGTTTTTGTTTTTTTAATACATAGAATCTTTGTTTGACAATAGGTGTAAAAAAGCTAATGATTGTGAAACAAGGCACTTGATCAATCCCAACAGAAAAATGTTGAAAGATGAAAAGTGGTTTAACACTACGACAGACGAAATTAGGGCTTGTATTGCTTGAATTATTTTGATGCCTCAAATGTGAAAATTTTGCATTCAATAGTTTGGAGCAAAACCAATCCCTTGACATCCCAGTTTTTTCATGAAATAAAGAGTGGGGAGGGATTTAAATGTTTGAGATCTATCACATACAGTAGTAGTATTTCAGAGTTTATACTTTTAATATTCTGCATAACATTTTCAGTAAACAATATTTTTTAAGCATTAAGCTATAACCACCCTTACTGCTAAGTGCGTAAATGTGATTTCTTGGTTAGTTGAGTAGCCATTAAGTATTATGTAATTAGATTAAATCATTCTAATTTTGACACGCATGTTAATGTGGAGCTAAAGTTTTTTATTCTCCTTTCATTTCCTTTTTTATATAACCTCCACATTGTATTAGGTGTCTGATAATAAGATACGTATTATACTTTAGTCAAAAGCAACATTTTCATAATAAAATCTCATAATTGTTAGGCAAAAGCACTACATGTGTGGTTGCAGTTTGTCTGCAATTTGGGGTAATTGTCAATTTTATTTAATCTTGCAGTTTATATTGAACGGATTAGGAACTGCAAGCCCTGTTAAAACACATTTGCCTAGTTATACATAGTTTGTATAAATTATGATGATAGGATAAAATATTCTAAGATAATATAAAATTAAACTTGCCAATAATCTCATGCAAATGGGTTGCAACCGTAGATATGGTTGAGTAGGATTTACTGTATTTAAAACCACATATTCCATTCAAATTATAATAGGATGCTGCAGGATACCATCCATTGCTAGATTGACATACTATTACTCCACTCCACGTTGTTCTCATTTCTGAAATCTGTCAATAGAAAATAACACCATATCAGATAAAATTATTATAACAAAGAATTTTCAGGAGAGGTGGGCTTTTAGGTTAATCATAAAATGCTTATGGAGCTATAAAGCAGATGCCCTTTTCAGCAGCATAGCAATATTTATATCTATTAATGAATTAAAACATTGTATATTTGTTCATAAATTTGACTGGTATGTATAGCCCTGTATTTAGGTAATGTTACACCCATGGGCCCAAAAATAATTTTTGCGCCCCCCCCCAACAACAACAAACTTGGTTAATTGTGAAAAATATTTAGTAGCAAAACTGTGAACAAATTGTTTAAAATAGTTATAAATTATTTAAAGAAGAAATATTTGAAAAAGGAAAATATTGTAGATACATAATCATTATAACTAACCTTGAGTTACAGCATGTCTAAAATTTTACACACACTCACACCCCCCCCCCCATGCATGCACGCATGCACAGAGTAGAAACAAAAAGAGGATTAGTATTTCAATAAAGAATGGCAGTTCAATGGTTTTCTTCTTGCCTTGTTATAGCAAACACATTTATCACATTCTCAAAGTCCAGTTTCACGATCAGATCATTTTCTATTGCTGGTACAGCCAGTTGATTCAAATGCTTCTAAGTCTGAGAAGCACGCAAGTAGTTCTTAACCCTTTCAAGAAGCGAGAATTGTTCAACGGAACAGTTCATTGCTGGTGTGCTCAAATAAATTTGAAGAGCACTTCTGACATTTGAATAAATATCAAAGAGATATTTCTCTTTTAGCATTTCATTTAAGACAGTCAAAACAGGACTGTTCTCATATCCAGAACTCAAAAGGAAACTTTTAAGATGGACATATTCTGTTGCAAAAGACTTCTCTATATCCTCTAAGTAAACATGCTGCAGCTATTTTGTAGCATTATAGACTTCTTCAGAGACCATTTTCGTCAAACTGGATAAAAACAAGAGCTTTTCTAAAAACTATTTTTGGAAATCAAGAAGCTCCTTGAGCTCTGTGGATAGTCATTCCAATATAATTAAATAATTGGTCTTCAAATTTCACAATCAGATTTGCAAGCCACAATTTCAGTTTCTGACTCAAGATTTTGAGTCATCAAAGAACTTCTTATATTTCTTCACACATTTTCCTTAGTTTCATTAACTTGTACATGTTGTGTGGTCTCCAGTTTTCTTTTCCCCAAATTTTTGTACACTTCAAAAGACTGTCTTCTCATCTATGAAAGAAATGAAGTATAAAGATTCACTATTGGAGATATGTCAAGTCAACCTCTGGTAACTGTAGTGTTGTATCTATTTACCACATCAAAATGTTCCAAAATACTCCCCCACATTGTAGCCATGAGTGCAATATCTTTGGAGTTAAGCTTTTGCAATATCCCTTTAATCACAGCTTTCTCACTTTTCTCTAAAAAAAATGCTTTTAAGAGCTTTATTGACTGCTTCCCAATTAACATTTATACTTTTGCAGGCATCTTCTTGAGCTGACCATCTTTTAATGGAGGGAGACTTTAAACCGCAGTTTCCATCTTCAAAAATTGACTGTAGAATTTTCCAGTCTTCCATAGATAGTGAATAAAATTGTAAATTGTTTGTCAAAAAAATATTGTAGCCAATTTACAACATTGGCTGCAGTTGATCCTACTAGATTCAGGGAATGAGTGAAGCAAGGGATGAAAAATGCCAAGGGATAGAAGGACTTGATTTGGGCTTGTAAACCAAAGCAGATTCCCACCACAATTGCAGCATTACCATAACTTTGGCCACAAGAATTGTTTATACCTGATCCATGGCATTTGAACATAAATACCTACTGCATCTGTCAATTCTTTCCCGGTATGCCCAGCACTTCTCATAAACTCTGCAAACTGCTCTTGTGGTACAACATCTTTATTCAGATTCATATAATGAAACTTAAATAATCACAGTGTGAAACATCAGGGATGGAATCCACAATGACGGAAAATGCTGTGCATCAACTATCCCCTTTATAATCTCTTCTGTGATAGGCTTGTCCATAATATTTATAATTACTTCACAAATGCTAAATGATAAATATGAGATGTTTCCTTTACCCGAGTTTCCACTTTTAGCTAAATGACCTGCTAAGAATGGATCAAATTCAGTCATCAGCTCTAAACTCAGAAAATAACCATTCCTTAGGGAACCAAACTGTTTATTTGAAATGATGAGGTTTCGGGACAGCAATGTCTGTTTTACTCTGTCCTTGTTGGCAGCCTGTAAATACAGTGGGTTATTGTTATTGTTTCAATAAATAAATATTGATTTGAGTCGATTTGAACACTTTCCATCATTTGCATTGTTCAATTAAGGACATGTTTCAAAAGTCCTGTTGCTCCCATATAAACTTTTCAACTGCCAGTGCCATGATTATCCATTGTTACAGAAGAGTCTCTGGTGGTGGATTTAGAACTCCAGGACAAGGATGTCTCACGGTGAGATTAATTTCATATTGGACTAATGTGTTTCCAATCACTAAAGCCACTTGTACCAAACTGCGAAAAACTTCCGAACAGTTTACATGTTCCACTGTGACTGGGAGAGCAAATCAAATAAACACATTATATAATACCTCCATTCAAAATTTCCTTTCAAACAAATCTTTGGAAATAAATCTTTGTTTATCAAGATAAATGCCCACTGATTTTACAAAATCACAGTTTCTATTCTGATTAATTCCATTTTGTACTATGAAAAGAAGGGATCTCCATCAACTGTAAATTTCTGACAAAATTTCCCCTAGGCCTAACTCTGGTTCACTTGCTGTGGAATTATTCATATGTTGGTTATCAATTTCTTATACGCTAACATCAAGCTTTTCACCACAATTGCCGCTGCACGGTGAATTATTGTATGTTTCAAGTTTTTAGGAGAGGAAGAACTTACAGCTATAGAATCTAGTTCTTTGCTAATGAAAAATGTATAGCTTTGGCATTTGATCTAACACTTCCTTTTCCATCCTCCTATTTTGTTCAACTAGCTTTCTGTAGCCTGTACCACTGAGACATCTGCAACTGTCTATTGACATTTACATTATATCAGAACTTCACCATATTAATAAAATGGGGAAATACACACAAGCAGTAATAAAAATACCAAGCTGATACCATGCTTCATCAAAGCTTCTGTATCTACATCTGATGTACTAGTCACACAAAACCATTGCAGAGGCAGTGTTGCCAGTTGCATGATGTGCACATCTCCATCCATCTGCCTACGTTTTCCTTCTGACTAATAATAATTCCTACATCCATCATGTCCTTGCATAAATACAGGGCTGGGTATTTAGTATGGTAAAGGCACCAAATCATTGCCTTATAAACTATTTAGCAATGAATTCAATGTAGCATGTAAGTTTTGGTGGTAATGGTTCAAGTAAGTTGTGAAGTACAACTACAGAGTGGTCCAGAAGTGGGCGTACCCTCTTTATTTTTGACATATCTTAGTTATTGTTGAGTGTTTGTTATACACAGTTACTTTGAAGTCTTAAAGAGTCATAAACAGTGGTATGAACACCATCCATGTCATAACACAGTTAAATTCTGTGCCATGTTTTCGCAGATGTTTTGCAAAGATACTTCAGAGTCACAAAGGTAAAGGCATGTTCCACAGCTGCTCGTAACTCCCGCATTGTGCGATATCGAGTATTTCTTACTTGTTGCTTTATGAGATCCTCAGAGAGCATTGTCGTCAGATCAGGACTTCTTGGAGACAGGCAAAGAGAGCTGATGAAAATGCAGAACCTCTTCCAATTCACTGGCCATGAAAGGTCATTTTCAGGAAACTGAATCGTGAAGAGTGCTAGTGCTTCATCCTGTTGCAGGATAACAGTATTTGCGATACCAATTTCTTGCAGTTGTGACACCAACCACTCATTAGAACGTGTGTCCTGGTAAGAATGTCCATTGACATTACTTTTGAAGAAATGCCCAAAAATGTGTGTTGTACTCTGTTCAGCCCACACCATCATGTGTGATGGGTTTTTATCCCGCTCTTCATAAAAACAGGATTTTTCCTTACACCACATGTCAACATTCTGAGAATACATACTCTAGTAGACAACACACTCATCTGTGAAGAGGACTGCACCATGGGCGCAGGAATGGAATGCATCAAGAAGAGTTCTGCATGCCTCTTTCTGCTCATCCATGGCCGAGTCACTCAGTTCATTCACATGCATTGGACAGTAAACCTTCAATTTCAAATCTTGTTTCATGTGAGTCATCATGGTGGTCTGAGAAATGGCAAGTTCTGCAGACATTTTATGTGTTGATGCTTCCATTTTATGGCATGTTTTGCTCCATTTTATCTGCCGACTGCCTTGGGGAAGGTCTTTCACACTACCTGCAGCAAATGCATGTTTTTTCCACTGCAACATTGTTGCTTTTCTTGGTGGATTAGTATCAAAGCAGTCTTTAAATTTCCTTTCAATGGTGTCATGTGTGTGATGTCAAACTGCAACAACCAATCTTTGCTCAATGCTATATGAATTTTAATCACACATGGCTCCAACTTAACGGTCACCAAGGTTACCAAACAAAAAAGTAAACGGAATATGGTAAGCAATGTTATACTACTACTTTTTATATATATATTTATTAAGTAGATATGTCAGACAAAACTTCTCACACTATACATTTGGACTTTTCATATGAAGCCAACTGCAGGATGTCTTAAATGAACTACTGCATTCACCAGTCCATACAATAAGTCTATGATGATATTTCCTAACATAGTTTACTGGTACAGAGGTTGCTATGCTGGGTTGTCACTAGTATTTTTTAAGTTAAAATCATTACTTCGGAAGTAGGCATACTTCTTTTTCCATCTCTGTATTTTGAAAATGTTTTAGAATAGCATGGTGCTTATCCAAATGAGTTGGAACAGTCTATAGGTAGTGCTTCTGAATGCTTGATTCCACTTGCACATGCTATTGTGAAAGGATATTTTGAATAGAGTGTGGACATGCTGTTGTTATATAGGAAACCATAATACAATGGAACAGGGGCATGTATTCTACTATTCTTCATGTAGAAAACATTTTTTGCCTATAACTCATTTCTGTGAGAGTATAAGAGTCAGAAAGAGTCAGATATCTCCTCTGAAAATATTACCCTGTCAGTGGCCAGGCAATGAAGGATGATGTCAGTGACTATGCCATTCAACATCTGCAAGTAGCATGGAGGAAGTTTACAGGAATTTCTTTAGAGACTGACCATCCTATGTAGATTTTTTGGGATTGCCCCTCACAGAACAGCATTAATTGAATTGTCACCTCCAACCTCTATTCTTAGTAAAGTTGGATACTTAAATCAGGTTTTTGGTAGTTTAATACACAATGGTATATTATCTGTATTGTCTTTCTAGGTTATAACTCCTATCATCCAGATTTATGCCAAAAAACTTGTGTTAGCAGGTTGATTAATATGCAATATCAGTTCTGCAATTCCTTCCACTTCTATATTCATTACTTACATAGGTTTTGACTTTCAAGAGTTATAATTTTGTGACAATAGAAGCAAAAAGTAATAATGAAGCTTCAAGACATAGTTCCAACAAAGCCCAAGAGGATGAAACCAGGAAGTGCAAAATAAGAAAAATTAGATATCTGTACATACATATATACATACAGGGTGGGAGATGAATAAGTGCAAATAATTTGATATTTAGTAGAGAACAATACATATCTAATTTTATCCACTTACTAGGAGCACTGTCATAAATGAAGCACACATTTCAGGGTGTAACATGTTTTGAATAGCCCTGCATTATTTCTCTACTGTTTACATACATCATGCAATGGCAGCTCTTATGTTTAGTACAACATGCATACCATTGACCTGCATTCATGTAACTCATAGTAAGGAAATAAGCGACTAATTCAGTCACAAACTTTCCTTTTCATGTGCTGAAATAATGGATAATCATTTAACTTGTGCTACAACTGTTAACTATAACGTTTCAAAGGATCTGCAACACAGGTTCTCTTAAGTCTTGATCTGAAGATTTTTTAAGTGTTAAGGTTTAATTTTAATACTTCACTTTTGTAGGAGAATGAGGAGAATTTAAATAAAGCATAATATCATTATGTTCAGTATGTTTAAATTGAACCCTGAATACATTGTGAATCCTAATCAGATAATGTTGTATGAAAACAAAAATGTATGGTTATGTAGGTTGAAGCTTCCCTCACTTCACACCATCTATAGTCGTGCAAGGCAAAGGTCAGGAGAGGATCAACAGTGTGACCTGTTATTATGTAAACAATCACCAAACATCTGAAATAAGAAATAATAGCCATCCTAAAAACATTGTGAAATGCTCCTGATGAATATAACTTTAGAAAATAGCGAAATAAAAATACTGCAAATATTGGATCATCACATCATCCTCAAATGCCAGTACAAATATTTACAATTATTCACCTCCCATCCTGTATATAACAGATGGAACAAGATGACTTGTGTCATGTGATGGTCAGCATGCTATCTGATTTCCTGGATATGAAGAAGGAGGCATTTTTCTTTTGGCAGGCTCGTTTTCTATATTCACTCCAGTCTGAAGGTATGAAGAGCATGAATGAGCACAAATATGACAAAGAAAACCTAAGTAAGACCTAACATAATGACACAAACTGAACACTGGTCACCATCACTGATAGTGAGTTTCTGTTCCAAAGATGAAGTTGTGTATTAAAAACTGAATATAAATGACACAAAAAGAATATAACTTTAATAGACATAAATCAGTTTTACAAAAGAAAAAAATTGTCTTTGCTATTTATGATAAGAAATCAGTATTGTATTATTTTATAAGTATGTAACTAGGCTAATAATTAAAATCTAATGCATTATATTTGTTTTAATTTCTTCCTTTAGCCCATTCTAATTAAAAGCTTAAAATGAGATAAATGCAATGACAGACTCTCCGTGTTTTATTTATAAGATAGTAGAATTATAAAGGGAATCTTATAAAGGAATAAAATATTTTCTGCATTTGGGGTACCACAACTGAATGTTAATAATTCTTGTCATATCCAAAAAAGAAAATCCAAATGATGTAGATTGCTTTAAAAACATTTTGGGGACAGGAGAGACATAGAAGGAATATTATAGGAGTACAATAGACCAAACTTAGGAGAATGGGGAGGGGGAGGGGGAGGGGGAGGAGGAGGAGGAGGAGGATGAGGATGAAGATGAGGAGGAGGAGGATGAGGAGGAGGATGATGAGGATGAAGATGAGGAGGAGGAGGATGAGGAGGAGGATGATGAGGATGAAGATGAGGAGGAGGATGATGAGGATGAAGATGAGGAGGAGGAGGAGGAGGAGGAGGAGGAGGAGGAGGAGGAGGAGGAGGAGGAGGAGGAGGATGATGATGAAGATGAGGAGGAGGAGGATGAGGATGAGGAGGAGGATGATGATTTTGCTTTGAAAGTATAAAAAATATGACAAACTGTATGATTTTTAGTAGTTACAAGAGAAAATATATTCATGTTTAACATTTAAATGTTTTATAGTCTTTCTTGAATGTACATAGGAACTACAAACTTAGGATTTTTATTTTTGTATGTTAAAATATGTAATTGAACTGTAAGATTAGCACTTAAAAGGAACAACAAAATCTGGATAGTAAAATTCTAAAACAATTTTTCATTTCATGGTGTTAATTATAGTTACATAACTTAATAGTATGAGGTTTACAAGTTCCATAACCCTATGTTTTCATCATTGTTATTTCCAAAATATAACCTGTGCAAAACTAAGTACTGGAACATGAAATGTTCACATTTTTTTCATATTATAGTCATAAGATTGAGGCATATTTTTTGTTCAAACATATAAATTTTATTTCTCACTTTAATCTTTATGATCCCATAATAAATTTCACATAATATTCACAACAGAAATGCTGTTATACATTTCTTTGCTTGTCATACAGATCAGTTAGATAGCAGATGTCAACTTTTGAAACTATACAGCTCAATTTAGCAGTGGTAGGGTATGTAGGAGAAAGTGGAAGCGATTGTGTGCATGTGAAAACAGAAATGAATTCTACTGTTTTTCTTGTATTCTCTTTGATGATGATGGTACATGAAGTACAACTGGGATAAAATACTTAAAAATCCTCTCACAACCAGTATGGACAGGTTGAAAAAAAAAAATTACACAAATTTCTATAATTTGTATAACAGCTTGAAATATAGTGTTTATTTTATCTCTGTGTAGTCATTGATGAAAACACCAATTCAAACTATGCTGGTATATTTTACAGTTTGGTTGATTACGTGGCTATGTTAAGACAGCAGGGGTGTTCCTTATAAAGATATGTAGGTGCACTCCCCCTAGAAAATCTCAATGTATTAAATACACACCTTGGTCTTGTGACAATTCAGACCAGCTTATATTTAAACTGTGAGAAAACTTCATGTGGTGGCAAAAGTGATGTTTTTATATTATTATCAACAGTCCTGTCATGATGGGCTTAGGGGCTGAACTTTTCCACTTGACAACTGTATATAACAGCAAAGGCGGGAAGGGAGTGGAGGGAGTTTTCATATTGTGTATGCAAATATCCGGTGATTCCTCTCTGCACCTTATGCAGTTACTCAATTAGTTTTGTAGTGTTAAATCATGCAAGTTTCTTATTTTCACCACTTTACCTATTATCCCGAGAATACTCAGAATTGAGAAATGGGCAAAAATTTCTTAACCCAAATTATCTTGTATACTTTTGAATCTTCTGCTCTTGTGGTTTTATCCCAAGAAATCTCATCCAGAAAGCTTTAATTTAACGCATATCACTAGATGGAATGACCATCTTCGTACTCCATACTATCTAGTGTGTTACTTTTACACTAGATGGGAGTACATGGGAGAATTTAGAGTCTTTTGTAGAAACATTCTGTTGTATATTCTCAATTTCTATTTGTGAACCGTGTTCTTCTTGTATTGTTCTTAATGTCAAGTAACAGTGATTCTGATAGTGTTTCTCTTGAGGAATCTGGCAGCTATAGTGCAGGAAAAATACAAGAAAGTGATACTGATTCAGATACAAGTAATTCTGTGGATCTAAGTGCAGCAAGACAGCGGGTGCAACTGCATATAGGTGGCAATATAACTTTGGTTCCACTAAGATATCATCCATTTTCTTCTGCTTCTAGTCTGAATTTTGCAGTGGATGACATCACTCAGTTTTTCAGCCTCTTTTTTGATGATGAGCTAATCAACAACAAGAGAGACAAGTCATTTTGCACAACAGTGTAATAGCAGAAACCAAACAACAGGAGGGTAGAGTCCCACTACAAGTGAATTAGTACACATTTTCTGGGCAGTAACTATTTTGCACAGTATAGTCTGGAAACCAGAAGAAAAGTAGTATTGGTCAAAAGATCCTATGATCACAACTCCATTTTTTCTGCAGCAATCTCCTACAAGAGATTTGTGACATTGAAGGAATACCTATGCTTCTCCAGCAATGAAGATTAGAACTCTGCAACACATCCTAATCCAAAACTGAATAAAATTTGGAATGTGCACAAGCATTTAGAGCAAAAATTTTGACAGTTGTATACACTAGAGAGAAATGTTACAATAGACAATGATGTGACATATAATGATGTATAAAGGTCGACTGGGATGGATGCAATATTTGTCATTGAAGCATGGCAGGTTTGGTATAAAGATATGCATGCTGTGTGAAGCAAAGAGTGGTACACTGTTATTTATAGTGGAAAGAGAACAGTTTTAGAACAGGAATACAGGGACTTGCCGATGTCATCCCAAATTGTTATGACTTTGATGCAACCATTGCTGGGGAAAGGTTATTGTCTAACAATCAACAGTTCTCTACAGCTGGCAGACAACCCATACACAATAGAACTGATACATGGAACAGTGCAATTGCCAAGGAAGGAAGTGCTTCAGCTTCTGAAAACCAAAAAGCTAAAGACAGACAAAATAGTCGCCTGTCAGAGGGGCAAAGTAATGACTCTAAGATGGAAAAACAAGGAGGAAGTAGTACTTCTCAGCACCATTCATAATCCACAGATGGTAAAGAAAACTGATGAAGAAAAATCCCAGGTCGTTATAGATTACAACTATACAATAGGGGGCATCGGCAGAATGGATCAGCCATCTGGCAGCATATCCTATACCAAGAAAAAGGGAAAAAGATATTACAAAAATTTTTTTTTTCCACTTACTGGATTTGGCATTATGGAATTCTTGCATCCTATACATAAAATCAGGGAGAAAACAAACTCTTCTTCAGTATAGGATGTCTGTCATTCAGAAGGCATTGCCCAAATACAATGTCTCCTAAAGTAGACCAACCAAGGAAAACACCATATCCATTGTGCCTAACAGAGCTGCATTTTCCCTGAAGTCATCCCAGTAATGGAGATGAAGAAGCTCCAACTAGGCAGTGTGCCATGTGTAGCTGTGTGAAGAATGCAAGATGAAAGACAATTAGAAGAAAGATCTGTTGTAATATCCAGAGTGCAAAGTTATACTTTGTGTGAAAGCTTGCTTTCATATCTATCACACTGTAGCAATTTTTTTTTTTTTTTTTTTTTTTTTTTTTACATATATTCTAACACAACAAAATAAACTTTAAGAAACCCGAGAATACTCGAGATAATAGAAATGCATTAAAACCCATTTTTCTACACATTGTTGTCTGTTTTTGGCTATGATTCCTATACATAATGCCCAAGTATTAATTAATTATTAAAAAATGCAGAGAAAAAAATTATGAAGTATTTTCACCATTTCTCTGAAAATAGCCACAGCATGAAGTGGTTACTGCTCTTTGTGGAGTTAATGTTACTTAGACTGTTGCAGGTGGCTTTATAAATGTATTGTCCAAAGAAATGTGGATATCTCTGTACAATCCTCTCTTCCATGGATGGTTCTCCATCACACATCCTTCACCTTTGCTGTTCGACCTACACTGATGCAGATAAGGATATAAGGATATAAAGGACAATGCAGTTCCAGTTTCAGCAAAGTGGTGATAGGTGTCAAATCAACTAAAACCATTAGGTGTATTGGAAAATGTGACATTATTATGTTACATGAAGATAGGTTTCATTTTATGGGACAGAGGCTGCCAAATTTTAAAGTTTTGAAGAATTTTGTAAATTATTTCTGGAGAAACATTTTATATCAAAAAATTAATTTGTACTCATAAGCAAACGAAGTTGAACTAAGAACAGAACTTGGAAATACTATATTCCAGAAAAGATTTACATGCAACTAAAAGACTATTGCAGCATTTTTTCTGCTTTCTCTGCATAACATTATGCAAGAGCTATTTTGGAAGCATACTCAACATATAAGTTGACATTCCCTATGTCAACTGTGGAGAGGAAAATGCTTCTCGACATTAAATAGAGAAGAACCCTTCCTGATGAAGATGAGTCAATACAGACTAACTACATTAGCTATTCTTTCAAATAAGAGCCAAATAATTTGCTTGCTGAGATGTTATTGATTACTGCATCATTTAATGTTACATTTTAATATTGTTTTTAATACACTGTCAAGAAAAAAGAAAAGTGACATTGCAGATAGCATTGTTGTTTAAATATGCTGCTGCATCCTATTTACACATATGGCTGACAATTCTTACATTTAGTTTCTCAACAAGAGTTCACACATAACGATACTATTACAAATATCTAAAATGCACAAAAAAGTTAAATGAAGTTGCTTTATTTTAATACACATTTAGAATACAGTATATATATATATATATATATATGTGTGTGCCAAATATAAATTGAAGAGCATTACTTAAATTATCCTTAACTATATTTTCATGGAAATATATTGTGATGCTTTTTTGTTTTTGTAGCACAGAGTGATAATTTCAATTTTGCAGATGCTCTGCAGTAATTAAATTTGCTATGCCCCACTAACTACAGTATTCATGAGTCACCACTGGGTAACTCCCATTTTCTATTGTGTATAGTGTACCCTTCTCTCCTGTTCTGGCTCTTGTTCCCATTATCAGGTGATTCTGCACCAACTTGGTGAATATATTCGCTTACAAACCATCAGTTTGAACACCTGTTGCAATATTATGGAGATAATAGGTTAAGTTAAAAATTCTCTCTTGTCCATATGTCATGGTTTTGGTTATATAGGGCATTAAAGATTTGCAATGGTCAAAATGTGATATTTAAGCAAGTGAAATGGAATTTAATCTACTAACTTACTGCTTTCAAATTCTCTTTTATTCCTATTTTATGTAAGATGAATTATAAATGGATCATTCAGTAGTTCATTTTGTCATTTCACATTGATGTTTGATGCTTCTAGGGCACTCAACTTCTAGGCCATTAGTGCCCATTATTTCACATTAAGTTAATGTTATTCACATTTATCTATCTTTGACAAACCACATTCTAATGGTAATTTCTTGTTATTTTAAATTAACCTAATTAATACATTCATGCCATATGATGAGCTGTACTCTGATGGCTAGACCCTGAAACTTCATGCAATTACATGTTTTTATTGACTTAGCATATTGAAAAAATTGAAGTACATCTTTGCCAATCATGCTTCTTACGTTTTAATCAGCAATATTGTTTTGCATAAATGCATATTTTGAGGGTTCTTCCATTTGAAAGCATATACAGGGTGTACATAAATGAATATCGGGGTTTTAACTCTTTATAGTATTTATTACATTCAACTTACAGTTATAAATGATATGTCAAATGAAAAAGCAACTCAAATAGTTTTGTTTGTTGGCACAAGTGCACATATGCGTGCAATGTTTCTGCCGCAATCCGCTAGACAGCAGTAGTAGCAAAGATGGCGACTAATAAACAGAAAACGTTTTGTATTTTGCAGTTTGCAAAGACCGAATCTGTAGTTACTGTGCAACGTGCGTTCCGTAGTATGTTCGGCTGTGATCCTGGTGATAAAAACATTCGTAGATGGTATAATCAGTTTGTAGATACCAGCTGCCTTTGTAAAGGGAAGAGCACGGGATGACCAGGAGTAAGTGAAGAGAATGTTGAGCGAGTGAGAGAGTTGTTCACTTGTAGCCCAAAGAAATCAGTCCGGAAGGCTAGTCGTGAATTACAAGTTCCTGTGTCGACTGTTTGAAAGTTGTAAGAAAGTGCTTACAGCTACGTCCTTACCGTTTACAGTTATTACAGGCTCTAAAGCCAACAGACCACGGATTACGTGCCAAATTCGCAAACAACATGTTTCATGACGATTTTGTGGATCGTGTTGTCTTCAGTGATGAATTGACCTTTCACTTTAGTGGACATGTTAACACACATAATGTGTGCATCTGGGGCTCAGAAAATCCTCACAAGATGGTACAAATGCAACGAGATTCCCCTAAAGTGAATGTTTTTGTGCCATATCCTGGCGAAAAGTTTATGGGCCTTTTGTTTTTGGTAAAGCTACTGAATCTGGCACTTCTTACCTTGATACACTAGAGCAATGGCTCTTCCCTCAGTTGGAAGAAAATGAGCCAGAGAACTTCATTTTCCAGCAGGATGGTGTGCCACCTCACTGGCATAACGAAGTACGCGATTGGTTGAACGTCACTGTACCCGAACGCTGGACAGGCCACAAGGGCCCCAATGACAGGGCTTGCTATGCATGGCCTCCACGTTCTCCTGACCTAACGCCATGCGATTTTTACCTTTGGGGCTTCATCAAGGATCGTGTTAGGTGCCTCCGCTACCAGCTGACCTCCCTGAATTAAGAAACCGGATTGCAGCAGCTGTTGCTACAATTACTGAATACACACTTATCAGTGTTTGGGAAGAACTCGGCTATAGACTTGATGTGTGCCGTGTGACAAAGCGTAGTCACATTGAACATTTATAAGCTTCTTGGTAAAACTGTTTGAGTTGCCTTTTCATTTGACATATCATTCATAACTGTAAGTTGAATGTAATAAATATTATAAAGAGTTAAAACCCCGATATACATTTATATGCACCCTGTATATTTCCATTTTAATTTGTATATTAGCATTTTTTACTATTTCTTCATATTTGAACATTGTAGATTGTTGACAGCCTCTTACATCTGATGTTGGTAGGCTTGTTGACTTTTCAAGTTTTCATAAGCTGGCAGTAGCCACTATAAATTCCATGTAGCTGCTGAACCTTCTCTTTAGGTACGCAACCTTTGAAAAGTTAACATGTCAGTGTAGTGAAACATGAGACAAGATGTTCCATTTCTGCAGGACCATGTGGGAACCATTTGCAATGTTGCAAGTTATCTTTAAATTTCTTATAAAAATCCCCTTTGGAATTGAGAATTAGAGTTTCTTTATGCATAAAGAAGGCTTTTCCTTGATCCCAGTACCAATTCTCGAAGTCATGCTTGTGACATCCTATCATATCCCTTTGTGTGTTTACCTGATTGTCCAAAAATGATAGTTTAAGTAGTATTTCCCAGAGGGGTTGTGATATGTTGGTGGATAGGCACTCAGTAAATTGAGTTTTTAAATTTGGGGAGTGTGCAAGATAAAAAAAATTATGTGATCTTGGCTTTATAGTGAAAATTGTTTTTCTCTCTCATGTTAAATTTTAAAGTCCTGTGGTGAAATTTTCAAATTTTGGTGAAGTTTATGACATCTTTTATTTAGTCTTTAGGTTTGATAAATGGTTTTAACTGTGGTATCTTGTTTTATGATTTTAATGTACAGTTAAATATGTTCTTTATGTGAGCATACTGTCCACTTTGTTCTAAATTTTCTAAGTCTGTTATAGCTTGCATTTACATTTAATTTTAATGAGACAGAAATGTTGGTTTGGAAGTAAATTTAACAATTTTTGTAATTTGGTTTTGAAATTAATACTTCTCTTTTAGCTTTATTTTGTAATTGCATATAACTTGTGTCTTGGTTCCATCTTGTGTGCTAATTGCCTTGCATTTGCCTTCAAAAAGCATACCTTAATGACCTGTTTTATATTCACATGGTGTTCTAATGCATCTTTTTTACAACAGTTAGTGGTTGAAGTTCAAGTGTAACCTTGATCAAGTGTTGTGTAATTTAAATTATTACCCAATAGTTTTACACAGTGATTTTAATAAATAAATTGTTTACTAGTTTGATATCCTATCCATGTGTGTTTTTATGTTTTGGTGGTTGCAGTAGGTTGTATTTGCCAATCTAAATTGATGTCCATCTTTAGTAGGCTTCATTCTTTGTAAATTTCTTTCGTCCCCTGTGTAATTTCTGCCTAAAGTTGAAAGTAGATGTGATATTGAGAGATATATTATGTGAAAGAATAAGTTTGCCCCTAAAGGAATTAATACTTCTTTTAGCTCAGGCTTCCACTCTGCTACGAGGGCCGTTCAGAAAGTAGCCTCCGGTTGATTGCAAGAAATTCACCAAGTTAAATAAAAATATTTTAATATATACATCTTACAACTACATCTTTGCACTATTTTTCTACATAGTCTCCATAACGATTGAGGCACTTATCGTATCTGTTCACAAGCTTTGAAATTCCTTCTGCATAAAAATCACCCGCTTGTGCCTGGAGCCAGCCTGTGACCGCATCTTTGAGCTCTTCGTCGTCATCAAACCGCTGGGACCCGAGCCATTTCTTCATATGCATGAAGAGGTGATAATCGCTTGGCGCCAGATCTGGGCTGTAAGGTGGATGGTTGACAACGTCCCACTTGAAGGACTCAAGAAGGGCTGTTGTTCTGCGAGCAGAGTGAGGACGGGCATTATCGTGCAAAAAAACGATACCGGAAGTCAGCATACCACGGCGTTTGGTCTGTATAGCCCGTCGTAATTGTTTTAGTTTTTCACAGTACACGTCTTGATTAATGGTCGTCCGACGTTCCATGAATTCAACCAACAACACCCCTTTTGCATCCCAAAACACCGTTGCCATCAATTTTCGGGCAGAAAAATCTTGCCGGGCTTTTATTGGTTTGGTAGGCGAATTTGAATGTGCCCACATCTTTGATTGTTCTTTTGCCTCAGGGTTCACGTACTTAATCCAGGTTTCGTCCCCGGTCACGATTCTGTTTAACAATGGTTCACCTTCGGCCTCATAACGTGACAGAAAGTCTAATGCAGAGGCCATTCTTTGAGTTTTGTGGTGGTCGGTAAGAATTTTGGGCACCCATCGTGCACAGAACTTACGGTAACCCAATCTTGCTGTCACTATCTCGTACAAGAGAGTCTTAGAAATCTGTGGAAAATCAGTAGACAACTCCGACATTGTGAAACGTCGGTTTTCACGAACTTTTGCATCAACTGTCTGAACGACTTCGTCCGTGACCAATGATGGTCTACCACTCCTCTCTTCATCATGAACGTTTTCTCGTCCACTTTTAAATAAACGTACCCATTCACGGACCACTCCTTCACTCATAACTCTTGGTCCGTACACGGCACAAAGCTCACGATGAATAGCTGCTGCAGAATATCCTTTGGCTGTAAAAAACCTTATAACAGCACGCACTTCACATTTGGCAGGGTTTTCTATTGCAGTACACATTTCAAACGGCCACAAACACTAAACTAGCGCAGGTACGACTTTCACTCGACCACGGCTTGATGCCGACTGACAGATGGCGTCGCTACTCCCCCCACTACCCGCACTGTGACCGATCGGAGGCTACTTTCTGAACGGCCCTCGTATGTTGTTTTGTAATTCTGCTTAAAGAGTGTAATACAGCAACTATTTATCTTTGAAAAAATTGTATTATGTTGCCCTTGGTTTGTTAGTTACATATGCTAATCCCGTGTAGCATGTTATAACCTATTCATTTGTGTTTTTCAGATATTGCATAGTTATGATTGTAAATTTTAAGGTTAACTTTTGAAAGTGTAATTTGTTTTTCGTACTAATGCTAAATCTTTTCAGATATTTTAATGAAAGATGACTTGTATTTTGAAAATTTACAGTATCTCTCAGGTTTTATTTGTTGTGGTGCAATTCTCTTTTTTTTAACTTGCCTCCTAAAGCAAATACAGCTAACAAAGCTATTCAACAATTCTCATCTGTTCTTCCAGTTTCTGAAACTCATGAGATGGCTTCAGGAAGTCATAGTTTTGTTTCTGGTGTAGTGATGATAATTTGTCCTTGACAAACATTCTTGCAGTGGTTCAATCAGCTATTCTAGTACTGTAAGTACCATGCCATCTCAGGTCATTAGGCCAGTTATTCAGCCTTCTTATTTTGATACTATGTGTGATGCTTCTGTTTGTGACTTTCATGGAAATTTTGATATGGTTGCTAATGATAATACTTGATCTGATGCACACAAGCTTGGCAGCGAGAATTGGTACTGAGGGATCCCTTTTTTGATTATTTTAATGCAATATCTGCACACTTTCCACTTGCAAGTGATATATTTTTTTGTCTGTGTTATAATATTTTGCTGTTCTTATTGTAAAACTTTTTTTTTTGTGAGCTTTAACATTATTTGTTATGTCTGAATTTTTTATTGGTTGCTATACTGTCACTATTTCGTTCCTCAGGTCCGAGAGAAAGAGAGCTAAATCGAGTTCCATCGAGTTAATTTGACATCCCCCCCCCTCTTTTGTAATGTTATTCTGCTATGCATTATATCATCAATTTTGTAAAAGGGCTTGCAATTGTAATATTTTGCCTATTTGATCTCTGATACTGCTGTTCAACTTCTTGTAGATCCTGTTGTGGTGCATTTGGAGAAGCCCCAATTTTGACTCAGTGTGTCTGGGGACAGCCAGCCTTAATGTCCTGTATGCCCAACCCTGTTTGCTGCTGTAGCACACGGCAGTTACCAGGATATATCTTCTTGGCGTATTTCTCTCAGCACTCCTATAAGATCATGCTCACCAGTTTACCACAATTTATTGCTTGTGAGTCTGTGAACTAAACCTCACATTCCTTATTTGAGGACCAGCCAGTTACCTTCACTTTTCCAGTGATTACTTCAACTTTAATAGTGGCATGTGTCTGTGTAACATTGATTTCTTCAGCGCCTCTCCACAGTAACAGTTTCTATGGAGATGGGCACACAGTGTTATAGATATTGTGCTACCTTTGGTGCTGCATTCTGGGCTGAATTATTTTACATGGGTTAAAGAGTACATTGTAATAAGTAAACCTAAACTTTTAAAGTACCTTTATAGTAAACATATTTTGGGGACTTCATGTTTGTGCCTTGTTGGGTCATGGAACATGTATAAATTCACTAGTGATATCCACGATTTGTATACAAACTCTTAATGATTAAATTTGTTATTACTATTTTTTGTCTTTACTAGTGATGAGGGAGTCATTTTAGAGAGCCTGGGGAGCTGTAGCATATTGGTAGGTTTGTTGCCTTTTCAAGTTTTCATAAGTTGGCAGTAACCACTATAAATTCTGTGTAGCACTGGGCATGCAACCTTTGAAAAGTTAACATGTCAATGTTGTGAACCATGAGGCAAGATGGCGACTGGCCATGCTCCATTTGTCCAGGACCATGTGGGAACATTTGTATTGTGGTAAGTTGTCTTAAAATTTCTTATAAAACTCCCCTTTGGAGTTGAGAATTAATGTTTTTTAATGCATAAAATTAGGGATTTTCCTTGATATCAGTACCAATCCTCACTGCTAAGGTTGTGGCATCCCTTTCCAAAAATGATAGTTTAAGTAATGCTTCCCAGAGGGGTTGTGACATATGTTATATGCAACAGTTTATCAGAAATGCTTCAAATTCATACTACTAGGTTTGTACAATACCTTTGGCAGATAAAGTGTATATATAAAGTAATGAGAGTGACAGCCTAGTATTTTGTCCAGCAACACTGATGATGCAAGACTTGGAATGGGGAATTTGTCATACCTAGCAGTAAGAGTTTATCCTTGTCAGGTCAAGCATGATGTTTCTAGTGCTTACTGTAATGAAAGTTGTTTTGGGTATCTATGACATAAATTCCAAGTAGTGGCGCACGTTAAGACTTTGCTTCAGACTTGGATACAGTGCAATGGCAATATTTAAAATACTTCAGCAGCCTACAGAGATAGTGTTTTGTCAGGGGCTCAAGTATGTTGTTGGTTTAGAATATTTTTGGAAGGAAGAGAGTCAATTGGAAATGAGCATTGTAGTGAGGGCCTATGATGAAAAAGTTGCAAGAATCCAGGATCTTGTGTATAGAGATTATATGTTAAGAGTCAGAATGATTGAGGCAGTGTTGAATCCGTCACATCACCAATCATCAAATTGTGGCCAATGAACTGGGATGAAAAATTTTTTTTCAACACTGGTTCTGTAACATCTCACACAGAACCAAAAATATTTGAAAAGGGAGAGGTGTGTTGACTCTATTGAGTTGATTGAAAATTACCCCCAATTTTTTGAAATGTGCCAGGATGTTCAATCATCTCTGATCGCAAAGAATTTGTGCCCCCATGCCAAGAGATTCAGTAAAATGTTTACTGCAAGGTTCTTGAAGGACTTCAGAAATGGGTCATGCAAGCAAGGCCAAGCTTAGAAAATTATAATAATGCTCCTTCTCACCAGCAACTTCAATAAAGCATTTTTTGCCCAGTAAGAACATTCCTGTGGCTCCTCAATCTCCTTATTCACCATATTTGAGTCCCTGTAGTTTTCACTTCTTCTGGAGATTGAAAACATACCTCAAGGAAATAATTTTGGGACCCTGAACAACATTCAAAATGATGTAACTGACCAGTTGAGGGTCATTGCAATTTCTCAAGTTTCAGCACTGCTATGAGGAAAGACCTGTCTTTGGTATTGTGCGACTTCCTAAGGCACTTGCTTTGAAGGAGACATGTTCAACTGTAATCTGTTGGATTAAACATGGTACAAATATTCAGTCTCATTACCTTATTTATACACCTTCTATATCTGGGAAAAGAACTTAAACCTGTATGTTTAGATAAAAAATTTGAGAATATAGGTAGGAATTTTGTGTTGTAAATACAACAGTTAGCTAGTAGCTAATTAGGCAATGAAAGAGGATTTCATTCAGTGTATTGTCTATTATACAATTTACCAACTCTTTCAAAGAGGAGGCAAGTTGCTATGAATTTGGTTTTCTTAAATGACTCTTTACATAAGATATGTATTTGTTCCAATTGAAATCTTAATATAATAGTACCTATTAAAAAGTAATATTTCTGAATAACTATGAAAATAATTTCCTTGAAATGTAGATGTAAATCTTACACAGTATAAGTGATAATTAAATACACTTTGAACTGCACAGTGAAGTACCATAAAACACAGATACTTTGACCAGTTTTGAAGTGCCTGTTAATATACAGCCTAGAACAATAAGAATAACCAAGTTTTTTTTAATGGATTTAAAGGGCCTCAGCAGTATAATTCAGATATATGTAGCTGGCAATTATCACTGAATATTAACTGGTCAATGTTCTATGAATGGGAGTGCTTTGACCCTCCCATTATTTTTCCACTTAAATACTTGTTAATTTAGATAGATATTCAAATTTGAACTTTAATAAATAAACTAACAAAAAATGAATACTTAAATACCCTTTGTAAACAACATTTAAGAAAGAATACTAAAAAAATGTGTTTGCAATAAATGTTGTATGTTTAATAACTTAGACAATTGGTGTTGATTAGTTTTTCACCCCAGCTGTGTGTAGGATGGGTGGAGTCAGACTGAAAAATTCAATGTCATTGCCACTATTTGAACCACAGAACTCCCAGCCTCTGTCCAGTTGCTCTAAAAACTGAGTTACGATAGCAACATGCCGAACCAACATTAAATTTCCCAAATGACCTTGATTGTTCCCAATAATCCACAAGGAGAGCTCAAACTATTTAGAGATGACGTACACCAATAGAAACTTATTTCTCACTAAGTAATTTGTTTCACGCATACTAGTTAACTATTAAGCCAATGATGTGTCAAAATACAAAACTAAGAAACAGTCATTTTAAAAACCATGCCTTATATTCCTTAAATCTTTATATCTTTAACAATTTTTGCAAAGCATAAAATTTTAGTCTTATTATACAACATTATGACAGCACTGATAAAAGCATTATAGTAGAATGAAACTAATGCTCTCAAATTTATTCCCTTTTCAATTATATCTAGCTAACCAATATTTGTTTTACATCATAGGTGTAACCGTTTAAAATGGCAAATTCGTCATCGGTTCTCAGAGGCAGTCAATTGACCACTTCATTACCTGCATTTCTTAATGGTCTGTAATCCATAGTTAGAACCCACAATGATCATCACTGCCCAACAAAGTATTTCTAACTCTGGGTAGTGTAAGTGATTGTCAGCTCTTTTATGCATGTCTAAAATTTTGCTTAGCTTTTCATTCTCATGTAGCTTTCATGTGTAGTTGAGCTTCATCTTGCCATTTATGGTGGGACAGGCTATTTAATGCATGCAACCCTTTTACCATCTTAGCCTTTCTGAAGCTGAAATCCTGGAATCTCTTTGGAATATATGTCCAGCACAATCTGAAGTGGATGAATTTGACCAACAGCAGATTTACAAAAGCGTAAGCTCTAGTAACAAGTGTGGTCTACCTTCCCAGAACAGCGTTAATGATAATAAATCACTGGAGCATCCCTGGATGACACATACGATAAAGCTGATACAATTATGCTGTAGACTTAAATAACACAAGATATTGTGGACTTGTTTTTACTTTGCCTTCATACTGAACAAATATTTCTTACATATACAGGTGAAGTAATTGCACTGAGAGTTAGAGGTGGTTTTGATATCTGGGGTGCACTGGTTGCTCTCTGGGAAGAGGGAGGAGGAGTACAAGATGTAGGAGAGATAATAAAATATTGTAATTGCCACAATTGTTAGATATGAATTTGTTTGTATTTGGTAGGTATATATCTAAATTTCTTTTATGTAAAGCTTCAGGTAGTGCAGCACACACCCTGAAAGAAAGACATCAGTGGCCACCAAGAATATGACACTGAAGGTAAACAATAGATGTGCAATGCACTGACAAACTGAGCAGGTAGCAGAGGAAGGCAAAGTGAATTCATAGCCTGCTGATCCTATAGGCATGCAAAATGCTATGCTCTGGAAGAATCCCAAACCATTAAACTACAGTTATCGATTAGTGAATCTATGTTGCAATTGACAATGAATTGAGCTGAAATGGAGACACACACTGTGCTCAATGATAGTTCCTAGACTTTGATTTGGAAGAGTTGGTATCATTCAAGGAGTGTATGGTGAAAAGTCATTGTCATTGAAAAATTTAAGAAATTATGAATGCAGACCTCCATTTTTTCAATTTTTAAAATTTCTAAAAACAATGTAGTTTCTTTGGTTGCTGTGCATCAGCCTCTGATATCTGGACTCAATTAATTGACAATTGCATTGCATGTTACAGGCTAGAGCCTTTCAGGGTGCATGCATTGGTGCATTGCATGCTGCAATGTGTAAAATATGACTTGGCTGGGTAAATGGCATTACAAATATCTCTGTCCTCTCCCTCTCTCTACCCTTACATTTGTCATGCTAGCTCCATCTGTCTCCTACTTCCTCACTTTCACCTCGTTGTTCATTGTGAACTGTTCCATATGTATTGTGAGCTGAGTGGAGTTAGACTGATGCACAGTCAAAGAACCACAGTTTGCTTATGTGCAATTTTAGGCATTTGAGAGACCCTGCTATAGGCTACCTGAATTTTTTACTGTAAATGAACATCATTTCCATTGAAGTGTTTATGCCCTTTCACTACATGAGTAGCAGGCTGTAAATATGACATGAAGTACTGGTTCCCTACCAAGATTAAGGTGAAGTACATTCTAAATGGATTTCTGTACCTGGGAAAAGAAGAAACTAGACCTGCAATAACCAGTTTGGGAGAATATGTTACTCTATATCTCATGGAACACTTTTTAGGGAAGAGATGGAATATTACAATTGTTGATAATTTCTTCACCTCTATCAAACTGGCAGTGTTGGTTCCTTGAATGGAGCTAGATGGGAAGTGCCTCCCTCTTTGAAAAAGGGTCAAGATGTACCTCATTCAAGCATTATTTACAGAAGTGATGATAGTATTCTCACATCTTACCAAGGGAAGGTCAAGAAAAACATGACTTTTCTGGCCATTATTCAGTACAGTATATACTCCTCCCGAAATATGACTCACATTTGACATAAGCAAAGGTGAGAGGCAATCCCTAGCATGTGTCCACAGTGAATGCATTCATTGGCTCATGACAACATCTAGCCTAAGAGTATAAAATAAATATTTTTATTTGTGTTATTGCTTTTAAAATGTGCTAATCAATGATTAATGATTTCATCACAATAGTTGCATTTCACTTACTTGGAAAGAGAAATCAATTAGTTACCAAAATTGAGCACCTATTGCATAATGAATGCATATGCTGTGCACATGTTGCTTGCAGTATTATCAGGGGTAGTTTCTTACAAAGGTGCCTCCTAGAAAATCTTAAGGCACTAAATTAATCTTGGCCTGGTGACTATTAGAACTATTTTATTATTAAACTATGAGAAAATATCATATGGTGCTAAAAGTGATGCTTTTATACCTCCAGTCCTGGCAATGGGTTTAGCACCAAACTGTTCCACTTGAACGTTGTAACAGCTAAGGCATGGAGAGAATGGAGGGAATTTTCACATTGTGTATACGAATACCTGGCACATTCCTCTCCATGCCTTACACAGTTCACCAAGTAGTTTTGTAGTGTTAAATCTTGCAAGTTCCTTATTTTAATGTTCTTTGTGGAGATAATGTCATTTAAATAGACTGTTGCAGGTGGCTTTATAATTGCATTGATTAAAGAAATATGGATAACTCTAATCATTTATTGAAGTGCAGTTTTCAAGGCCAACTCTTAAAAAAATATAGAACTTTGGGTATCTTGGGGTAGACCGTCACCGGAATTCTTAATAGAAAAATTGGAAACTACAATAAATGGAAACCACAATTTTAAGACTCAGCTTAATTCTAAGGACATACACAAAGTACATTGGTGAATCTGTAGTTGCAAAGTTTGCAAATTCATTTTCTACTCCCCATGTGTTTTGTTTGCTCCTAAATGTGCCAAATATTTGTGGACAGAAAAAGGAGTGAATGATATGAAATATTTAACAGAAAAATATTTAAAAAGCATGGATTCCTTATTAATTAAAAGAAAACAAAAATAAAGCATTCAAGCTAGTAAAAATAAGACATATTTTAAAAAGGTTGATTTTATATGTTAAGCTTTGTACTGTGTTTATACTGGCTCTACAAAGCAATGATGAGCCGATTACATTTTTGAATCCAGGGGTGTACAAGCTTCTAAAATAGTTGTCATTCAGCGTGATAAGATAATTGACATTTGAAATAACTATCACATGGTGTTTTCCATATGTATTTGAGGAATCTGTATATGAGAGACTTTGGGCATTTCTGAATCCTGAAGGAAGAGATATGGAATCTCTGGCAAAATGCATAAGGAATGACTACTTTGTTACTAAAGAAAAACTCATTGCACAGATCTTTAATATGTCCCTAACCTAGCCAAATATGTGCATTCTTTTCAAATCTCTCAGGGATTCCAGGATTTTTTCCCAATCTCTGTTTGTGATATTATATTTTAGAGAAAGTTATGCAGGTAAGACTGTCCAGAGTCATATTAACAAGATGGAATTAAAATATTTGTACTCTTAATGGTATGTACAAAAATATAGAAAACCTGGAAAATTATTACAAAATTATTGGAGAACTGCACTAATACAACCACAATAAATGATATCAGCTTTTGGAGACTCAAATTTTACTTTACCTCATGCAGGCGTTTTGTATCAGTAACTTTAAAAGAACTAATATAGTGCGATGTTAAAGAGTGACATCCTTGTGTTTAAACAATAGGTAGATAAGGAAAGACTGAATAATGAAGTACACAGTTATGTGAAGTTTTCTGCAATGCTAAAGAAAAGAAAAATTATGGAATGAGCAAGGGTAAGAGATGCTTAGGAGATGTGCGATGTCATCAGAACTATTGCTACAGATAGATTTGTTTATAATGTGCATCTAGAAGCTGCATCTTTACTATATAGTGAGTTAAGGATTTCTGTGGGAGTTTCCCTGTAATAGTTTACACATGAGTAGTGCAAATCTATCCTTTTATACTGCAGGGAGAACTGCATATACAATGAGTTAATTTACAGATTAATTTACTTTAATATTGAAACTTTTTGGTTCATAAATAAAAATAACCTTTCCATCATTGCTCAGTGAAGCCACAAAACTTTAGAAAATTGTAATAACGCCCATGACAACTGCGGAACTTGAACATTGCTTTTTTCACTCTGAAGAGGGTAAAGACTTTTAAGAAATACAATGACAAACAACAAGATCAATGATTTAGCAATGTAGTCAGTAAATAAGGACATTATAAGTGAAATTTAGGATTTTTGATGAAAGACTGATGAAAGAGTTCCTTAATTAAAGAATAAATTAATGGATTTTCATATAAATAGGCCAAAAGTATAATTTATGAAAAACTGAGCAATTGCAAGGTATTCATATGTGTACATACAGTGTTGCACATTATGATTGTATGAAAAAAAAAAAACATTACAATGATAAGATGACACTTAATTGGCTAAAATTATTTTTGGATTTGGTTGAGTTTGAAAGATGCTCTATACCATCCTTTTATATGATGCATGCATATTAATCTAGCACCTTTTCCAAGAGCCTAATTGTGTTAGTATAGGGCTACCAATGTCCAGGTTTTTCCCCGGACAGTCCTGGTTTTATTACACCATCCGTGGTGGAAAAATGTCTGAGTTTCTCATAAAAAGACAAGATCTTTGCAATTATTATTATAAATTTATATGTGATGCAAAGAAATAATGGGTTGAGCAATTATGGTAAATATTACCGATATTGGCAGCATTGTCTTAGTGCGGTTTCTTTGTTTAAACAAGTGTATTCTGTTTCCTGTCCTGCAAATTCACTTTCCAAAACAAGCAGTACTATCATAATGCTGTGTTTGGCTTTGTTTAGTTGCTCACTTCTTCCTGTCCTGTGTCCATGTGTGTTACTGTAAGAAGGTATGATCACCAGGTGTGATTTGAGTTAAACAGTAGAGTTACATTGCTTTTTGTTACATTAACTGGAATAATATTAACTGTTTCTAATTGTTTTGGGTTTATTTTATAGCCATGGGAAAAGAAAGTGTGTATTTGATGAAACTTTCCAAAAGGAATACAAGTTTCTGAAACAAATGCTGATAGTAATGGTTGTGTACAGTGCTCACAATGGAGTATTTTCTGTACTTCATAAAGGTAGAGGAGACATTGATGACCACCTGAAACTAGTTAACATAAGTAAGCTGCTCATACTGCTTCATCGTCAAATATCGCAGCATATTTTAAAAGTAAAGAACTGAGTTCCAACAAGCTTGCTTGTGCCGTCAAGGAAGCAATGTTTGTGTATAATTTGTACAGCATGCTCCAAGTGTCAGAATATCTGGCAAATTCTTTGAGAGCAAACTTTCATCAGCCAGGACTAAAACAGAGGATATTATTGTGAATGTGATTTCTCCATTTAATTTTAATATTGTGTTAAAATCACTGCAAGACCTTAATTATATTACTGTATCTTTTGATAGCCCCACCAGAAAAGATCAGAAAATTGTACCAATTGTAGTAAGGTTTAATTAGTGCTAAAGGTTCAGACAAAATTGTTCCATTTTGCTGGATTACCAGGAGAAACATCTGAGCTGTTGAATGAGTACACTATTGAGTGTTTGGAAAAAACATAATCCAGATGGAAAGATTGGTTTGTTTCACTACTGATAATACAAACACTAATTTTGGACGGGTGAAAAGAATTTCTTTAGAAAACTAGAAAGTAGCCTGGAAAGACCTCTGTTAGCCATAGGTTGTTCAGCCACATAGAACACAACTTGATGCAAACAGCCTGTTGTGATGGTCTTCCACTTGACATTGAGGCTATTGACAAAGTACACCCACCCACACACAACCAAAAGAATTCTGCGACTTTGTAGAAATTAAATTTAGAAAGATATACCACAGCAGTACTAGCCTTTTTAAGTTTGCTACCAGCTATTGAGAAAATTCTTATAATGTTTTATACTTGCTTTCTCTCTTGAGATCACTGTCCTAAGCTCTTACTTGATTTGTTTACAAATGCCCAGATGAATTGTGCTTAACATTTTTGGTGGGAAAATTACAGATTTTCAATAGGCTGTGTTAAAGCTGGAAAATGATAACATACTTGCCACAGAAGCTTTCCTAGTATACTGTAACCTAGTTTCTCAGTTTAGAGAAAGAAAACTGCATTAGTTTGTCATTTTCTGCAAAACAACTCTTCAATGAGCTGAAGAAAAATTATGAAATTCAGAAGAAGGAATTTATTAATGTGATTGAGAATTTTTATGACTGCAGTATATTCAGTTCTCAGAATTGTGGGAAAAAATTTTGACAATGTCAGTTCATTTCTGTAGTTAGATTTAGATTTCCATTATGAAATAGGATGGTCAGATTTAGAATAATGTGCAGAAGTTGTAAACAGTATTGTAAATCACTCTGCCGGTATTGATGATCTATTTGATGAATAATTATTCCTGGTAAATTTAAAAATGGTAAACTGTGGTAAATTAACATCCTGCAACTGGTGTCCTGAGTTTGGAACAAAGAAAACAAGCACTTGTTGTGGGTTTGGCCTCTGAAAAAATGGTAAGCCTATGTTAAGCTCTTGTAGTACTAATTTCCAAGGTCTATACTACAATGTTGAGAACAATTGTTTCTGTGGGTTATAGGTGTAGAAGTAAAATAATGGCCAAAAAGTTCATAGTTGTAATAATGTATTATTGTCAATACTTAGTAAGCAAAATCGTTTTCATGTCCCGTCCCCTTCAAAAAAAAAAAAAATTCAGCCAGAGCTACCACAGGGCATAAAAAAGTGTTAGTCATAACTAGCTCTGGCCCATTCACATGTTCTATTACATTCTAGACCTAGCTATGACCAATGCTTATACTTTTTACAAGCTGATAACTGGCTCCACAATGTCTTGACATTCTTTCATAATAAAGTTGTGGAAGAATTGGCTATGCTATATGGAATTCATTTCCACATTAACTACCTACTGTCACCATCTCTCATGGATGTTGATAGAGACAAAGGAGCATCTAAGGCTACTAAATGCAAAATGTGTCAAACAGGGCTATGCAAGAAAAAAAGACAGCTGTTGGACATGTAAATTATTTGTGTGTGGTTCCTATATAAGCAAAAACGGTCTGCAAGAAGTGTCATTGTGATGTTTTATTATAACAGCATTTTTGATTAGATATAATCTGTATTTTTATAGCTTATGTATCTTTATTGCTTGTGTCTTTTTTTCTACCAGTAATATGTTTGTACTTAGCATGGAGCAAAACTAGTTGGTATAATAAAACATTTCTACTTTCCAAGAAAGGATAAATATTTCCTAAAAAAAATAAATAACCTCTCTTTAAATAAAACAATTTGCCTGAGGTGAGCTATAAAAGGTGAATACAAGAATGAAGGAAGAGTAGTGAATGCATCTTGAATTACTGAAAAATTATATGAATAAGTAAAGGAGCTTGGCGACAAGGTACTGAACATGGTGAAACTTGAGCAAAAACACAAAAAGTATCCAAAATCAGAAGCACAATATCAGCTGGATTCAAACCTGGTTCATAACTTAAATGTCATATTGTTACTTCTATCTCACTACAGTTGTCTGGTAAGTGCTAAGCAAGAAATTTCAGCTGAAAGAGCTCTTAAGTACCTGATACTGAGCTGAAGCCAAATATATATTATCACTCCAGAAGCTAAATCCAAACTGGATTCAAGCCTGGCTTGTGGCTTAAAAGTAAAAACTATCTCTAATGCATCACAGTATGTGAAAATGTGGTAAGCAAGAAATAAGTTTCTTGCTGACAAAAAATGATAAAACATTTGTAAGATAGTATTAACAGTCAGTTATTGCTAACAAGTGTTTTAGGAAGCACTTTAATATCTGGCATTCTAGTGTTAAACTCTTATCATTATCTCAAATCAAATAATCCCCCTTGACTGTGACTTGAAGCTTTCCTGGCGGAAACACAGAAATAACTTTTCTCAGGCTATCAGCTAGGTGAATTCTGGAATGATTTCCAAGCTTTCAAGAGCTTTCCTCCCTGAAGATGAGAGCCACATTAGCAGGAAAGATGAGAGCGACGTTAGCTCTGGAAATCATTCCTGAATTCACCTGGCTGATAGCCCGAGAAAAGTTATTTTCAATGCCCTTTGTGTCTTATTCCTTAATTAAGTACCCTTATAGTGCACCTTTGCAAATCTGCAAAGTGTGAAGAAATTTCTAATATAAAAAACTGTAAAAATAGAAGGCTAAAACATTCTCTAATATGGTGCACAATAAGAGGTGGTATTAAAACAGAAACAAAAGATAGGACACCATTTTCAATGTGTAACTGTGGAACTTTAACATTTTATTTCTTTATCAGTTATGATAAATGTGTATTAAAACTTACCTTACATTCAAAATCATTGGCAAGTCTGAAGCAAACACCAGATGAATTACACTCGGATATTACAGGTTTAAGAAATGCTGTGACTGTATACCCACTGGAATCTCTACCAACAGCAGTACACAATTCTGAACCTTTAGGTCTACTGGAGCTGAAAAAAAATCCTCTCACTGTTTATGTAAATCAAAATAAGCCTATGGATTCAAAATTCAACCATAAAAAGAAGGTGTGCACTTGCTCATGTTAATTACCATCCAGTCTTATCTATTGTGTTAATAAACTTAACTGTGACAACATTAAGTCATTTGTATTGATGAATCTATTTCTATTGCTTTAATGTTTTTAATCAAGCATGATTTACAATACGATTTACTGTTCTGAAAACAAGACAACACTTCAGAGAAAAGTGTAAATAATTTTCTTTTACAAAAATATACTAATTCTTTATAAAAACGTTTATCATTTTTTGAAAATAGCATATGGCAAGTATCCATGATGCTGATAAACTCCTAAGTCTTTCAGGAAAGATAAAACATTGTTTGGAATCTCCCTCATGCACTCACAAATTTGGTCTTTTAGCTCTTTGATGCTGGTTCAGCACTTCTGATGAACTTTATATTTCAGATATCCCCACAAGAGATAATTAGATGCTGCCAGGTTGGCTGAATGCATAGCCAAGTTGAAGTCCCAAAGTGAGAGATTATTCTCCCTGAAGACATTTCACTCAGAATTGTCATGGAAAGATGTACAGTATACACTGTTGGTCCATCTTATTGGAACCATAATATGTAGTATTGAGAATTTACTGTTACGGTCTGACCCTCATTTTCAAAACAATAAAAGCTGATAATGAGCTTGGACAAAATAGAATACCACACTATCACTTTTGCACTATGCATGGAATGCTTCACCAATTTACATGGATTATTAACAGCTCAGGACAATGAAATGAGTCTCAATTGACATCAATAACCTGATCATAACATTCTCTTTAACTTGCAGAAGTTCCAGCAACTCATCGCAGAATTAAAGTCATTTTGTTTTGTCCCATTTAGAAAGCTTATGAACATCTTGGATTTTGTTAGGGTGGTAGAGAAGATTTTTTTTTCTTACAGGATTCAGAAAATGCTCATATCTGCCAGCCTAAGTGCAATAGCTTGCTACTGAGCTGACCTTTGAGCACTATGCAAGATCATGTTCCATACATGATTTTTATTTTAAATTAGGGTGCCATACAAGTTTGCTACCATTCACAGTTCTGTCTGGACATTTTTATACCCAGAGCAACAAAGTATAGTGACTAAGGATATCAAGTTGACCAAACCTAAGTTTTGCTGTGCAGTGAAGATGGACTGTTTTTATAAAATCCTCTACCACAGCAATGTAATGCTGCACCAACCAGTGCTCTTTCTCAACTAAACTTCAGACTGCAAGGGATGTTCAATAAAGACTGGCACTAATGTTCATACAACAATTGTAAAAAATCACCCATACAGACTTTTGTCCCCCTCAAAATACTTCTCCCCCAATGCTATGCACTTGTTCCATTTCCTTTGCCAATCCTGGGATATGTGCAGGAAGCCATTCCTTGATATACTCTTCAGGGTTGCCTCTAAGGTTTTCACGGCCTCTTATTGTCAAAACTGATGTCATGTAAGTTCCTTTTTGGCAGTTAGGTTAAGAAAAAAGTCGTACAGAGCTAGAGATTGGCACCATAAGGCAGATGGGGTACTCTGGATATGCCTTTTTGTGCCAAGAACTCAATGACAGCATTAGCTACATATGGCTTAGCATTATCATGATGAAGCTTCCATTGTCCAAAGAGGTTTCTTCAGTTTTTGTGGATGTGATTCTTTACCAATTGCTTCAGGATGTTCTTACAGTACTAAGCAGTGACTGTAGTATGGCTTGGAACTGTGCAAGTGTACACCATCCCCTTGTTCAAAAAATATGATGACCATGGCCTTATTGGTGGTGGTGGTGGTGATGGTGGTGGTGGTGGTGGTGGTGGTGGTGATGGTGGTGGTGGTGATGTGTGTCTTTTGTGTTGGGGGGTTGACCATGTTGCACCCATTCTGTGCTGCTCCGCTTCATCTCTGGGTCATAATAGTACATCCATGTTTCATCAGCAGAGATGATGTTTTGCCACCAAGCATTGCCCTCATGCTCAACACATTGTTTCAAATAGCGGCACACATTGACGTGAGCCAGCATTTGTTGTGGAGTAAGCAGCCACAGTATCCATTATGCACAGACCCTATACATTTGAAAATGCTCTTTTAAAATTGTGCAAATGCTTCCAACTGATATCCCAAGGATGTGTGCAAGCTGTCTCACAGTGAGATGTGAGTCATCACAAATAATGGCACCTGGTGTGTTGATTGTTGTCTCTGTTATGGCAGTAACAGGTGCACCTGCTCCTCCTTGTAATTCAGCATCTTCCAAACCATTTTTGAAAGTATGCCAATGGAAACATGCCAGACGAAATATTGCTGAATCCAATTGAATTAACAGTTTGGGAAAATCTATTAATTTTAAAAAACAAAAACAAGGTCATAAATTTTGACATACCACAATCAAACTGACTCATCTCAAAATTCATCTATCCAGAGGAGAGACCTCCACAGGCTGCTACCATGAGTTCATCAGTGAATCTCTGTTGAAAATGGGGGCAATAGCCACCGAAACATGTCAGAAATAAGTTACTTTATTTCGAGAGTGAAGTTTGAGTGTAATCTATGTTTTTACTCTTAATTGATTAGTTACTTCACTATGTATTCCTATAAATGCTTTAATTAATTGAATGAACACATTTTGTTTCAAAATTCAAGCTGTTACAATATTGGGTTTTCTAAATTTGTCTGTACAAATGTAACCACAAAATGTTACAATCTAAACCAAACTAATATGTAGATTAAGAAACAATATGTTAAGCAGGAACTGTTGCAGCTTGCCCATCATTCAGTCTCACACTCACTTTTCACCTGGTTTAGTTTAGAACTCCTTTGATCTTAAAATGTTGCTACCAAAGACCTCTATTTCTTAATGAGTTCCCCTTAATGGCTATACAACTCCTTCCTGATATCCACATTTAAAAAGGAGGAAGATAAGGTGTGCAGGTCAGAGTGAAAAGGCTGACATGTGATGAAAAATTTCTGGTATATTGTTAAAGTTTCTGATTGTCCAGTCAGCAAAGAATTAAGGTAATTATTATGCCTTTGTTTAAAATATAAACACCGTTAAATACGAACATTAAAAAGTAAATAAATAAAAATCAGTTTATCCTCCTACATTTCCTTATATTATTGTTTTACTATCTTAAAAATAATAAAATAAAATGTGTTTCTCAAATACTCATTACTTTACAACTTATATATGTACACCAATATGTCGCCTTCTGTGGTGTAATGGTTACCATGCTGACTTCATATACCCAAGGTTGCGGGTTAAAACCCGGTGAAGGACGATGGATTTTTTCAGATGTAAAAATCCTTAGCATGGCTTCCTTCGGAAGGGAAGTAAAGCCGTTGGTCCCGTGTCTTAGATTTAAGACACGTAAAAGAACCTCAAGCCTGATAGAGAGGCCTCTGAGCAAAATTAAGCGGTCTTTCATGCCCAATATAGAATGAGATGCTGCGAACCACAGCAGTTAAAGAGCGTCCATAAATAACAGTCCATTTCCTTTTGTGCACCAATATTGGCTGATGAGCTATAATGGTGCAGACACTTAAATGGATAACAGTGAAAGGATTAACACAGATTGCACAATCAAGGGTGTACAATTAAGGATTACATGCTAATGAGTAATTTTGAAGTCACTACCTACCAGCAACGCTCGCCTAGTTACCTCAAACTAACAGGAACAAGAGTTACGACTAATGCTATTAATAATCAATACTTTGATAATTCTTTAACATAGTCAAAATTATTTTGCATTGCTTTCTAAAGTACTGGTCTATTGAAACAATAAGTTTTGCTGGCAATTTGTACAACAGTTAATGTAATAAAAATGAATTAAGTTTAAAACATTTGTCATGTTTGGAATTTGAACTACAGATTTTCAGCTCCTCCACACTGTTGTCCTTATTGGCAATTCAGTTGATAAAGATTGTTTATTGGTATTCCTCTGCTAGATTGCGAATGAATATCTCTTCATTAAAGTAAGAAATTATATGCTGTTATAATAATAAAGTTGAACTTACTAATGAAATAAATTAATTGGGTGTACATGATGGGACACTTTTACTCCATTCTCTAGATGCAAGAGCAAAACTTCTGATTCCCTTACTTGTTTCATATAATCAACAAATGCAGCTTCTTCATAGGGATTCACAGTACCCAAGTCAATTCTTGGTATACCCATAAGTACCGCAATGACTTGTTTATTCAATCTGTAAAAAAAAAAAAGGAAGAGCAATGGTATTGAATATTATAATGGTGAAAATCAAATAAGAGGCAAAGTAAATATAGGTTCAGTGTTTATTTCCTTAAAATTTCACTTACTTTACAGAGTCCAAAGCCTTGTAATTTGTCAACAACCACTTTGAAGTCAGCAGAACGGCTGAACAAACATATTTTCCAGAAACATACACAGATGCATGCCAAGGCCATTCATATTCCTCACTTTTTTTAAGTGAAGGTATCTTATAAAATGAGAGGGAACCTGAATACCTTTCCCAACAGTTGACTTTTAGTCCTATACATAGCTTGGTTTTTCTGTCATCATTAAATAAGGAGGAGTATTTCTTAGTGGAAACATTTTCATTAGAAATTTTCTTGGTATGTTTCAGCTCATACTTAGTTTCCATGAATGGTGGCTCAGTCCTGTAAGCAACTGTAGTTCTGTTGAATGAGCTAAGGCCACTGTAAGAGACGATACACATTAAATTAACAGAAGTGCAATTATGTACCTAAATGATCAAGATGATAAACTTGAACCACAACTGAGAGCTAATTTTCTTTAAAGCAGAAGATATGCATTCAATAATAATTATTCTAAAGATATGTATACTTTCCAGTCTCATTACTCTGTTACTTGCCTGTATCCTAGATGTATGCATATAAGTAAGGCAAAAGACCTGTCATTACTTGCTTCACTCAGGCACAGTGGTTGCCAGTTCCCATGAGAGTTATAGGTGAAAATACCTTCAGCTATTCTTTTAGGTTTCTTTTCAACATTCATAATGACATGTGAGCCATTTGTCAGTGCATCTGTAGAGAAATTTCAGAGAATGAGAAATTGACTTTCTTTCTAAATATATTTCAATATCGTTTTCTATATTTTACTGCAAGTGTATTGCAATAAAATGATATATACCTAATACATAACTATAAGAAATCAAATGCACTTAATTACTTAGAGTACATTCAGATACTTTTACCCCAACATTAGCAGTTCATTGCTTCTAGACTACCCTTAGAAGCGTGCTTAAGGTTCAAAGAATTTGGAAACAAAATTGTTTTTAGGACATCAGTTAAGATTAGATTAGAAAGCATTCTGTAGGTTCGTTTAGGCTAGGAAGCCACTGAACATAGAACTTGTCAAGATACATACATGTATACATATGTTTATATACAATGGGAAAAAAAAAATGTATAGAACTCGTGCTTAAAGCTTGGGTTACAAAAACAGCAGAATAGACATATAATAACACCATTTGTATTTGAGGCCTCTACTATACTTAATGTGCTCTATAAAAGCACATGAACTTTTTTTTTTTTTTGCAATCACATAAAAACAAAGAGTATCAAAAATTAGTGTTAAAATGTATAAATAAATATAATTTCATTATATTATGCATAAATACATTTAAACTTTTACTTCTAACTCTGTATAAAATAAATTGAAAGTCATGCACGATCCTGAATTAATGACTTTCTGATTAAAAGTATATTGTTCCATAGAAGTGTATATATTTGCTTGCAGTGTAGCGTATAGAGGGAGAAGTATGTGCACTCTCAAAGTTGCCACGGTCCATATTTCAGATGGAACTGCTGCTGCTTGAGATGTAACAAAACCATGTTTGCACTACTATGTATTATATTATAAAACATCAGAAATGTGTGTTTTTGAAGACTTCAGCTGTTGAACATGTTTTAGTATTTCAATGAACTTTTTAGTGATTCAGGACATTTTTTAGTATTTCTACCTTAGACATACAGATATCCTTCCTTATTTCTTTAGTGTAGAAGCAAAATCTATGTTTCAAATCTATGAAATGCATGTTTAGGCAAAAGATACATCACATATTCTTTAGATAGACTCACTGCAGTCATGAATCACATTGGCATTCCAAAAATCACCCTACTAGGTGTTTGCACAGGATAACTTTCCAGAGACCACCTTTTTCAAATGTAATAGAACCTTCTTGATATAAGCATAAGGTATGAATGATCCTTGCTTTAATCAAATTCTTTAATTATTATTAAAAAAATATTTGCTCTTGATTTGGCATAAAGAAGGATGGAATACAGTTTGCATGTTATTTTTCATGCATGTTCTACAATATAGATAATAAACCATATACTCTTTCCAAGGGGTAATTTCAGCTATGTTCTGTGCCTACATTCTGGAATATGAATTTAGCTGCCAAAAATTCTCAATATTGTCTTTTGCGTCCATATTGTAACATTTTTTATTTCAGTTAATTTTTTAAGAGAATTTGTATTTAAAACTTCCACGTTTAAATGCAGCAAATTTAGCAGGTATGTTGGTAGAATGAAGTATACTATGTAAGTGCAGAAATTCAACAGTGTATGAATGATTATTACCAGTGCATTGGGTTCAACTAAATATTATTTTTACTAGTGTAACTTTATTGTAAATTAGCACTCCAAAATTTGTGTTATATTCTTATTTAATTAAAAAAATACTATTGCATCTGTATCATGATAGTTTTTCCATAAGGGCGCTAAGACCCTTTACTAATTTTCTTAAGTGAACTCCAGGAGGTTATGGAAGCAAATCATACTTAAAAAGCTTCTGCAATCCTGAAGTTCTATTTTCAAAATTGGAAAATCTTGAGAAATTCACCACACCTTGCCCCATTTTCATTTTTAGTGTTGACCTTTTCAACCTGTGTGTACTACAATTTTATTCTATTTTTTATTTTTTTAAGAAATTCTAACCATCATAAATGTGCTAGAATGATGCTTGATTTTTAATCTGCAATGCTACCTCATATTTAGCTTTGGTGATTTTAAAAATTATATTATGGCCAAATAAAATTTATTTACTGGCACCTTAATTTATTCAACTGGACTATCATCTCCACGGCATCTTTTTCAGTTCTAAGTTTAGATGAACTGCTACAACCAAGCTCAACTATATTGTTAACTTGCATTTTTAGACTGAATATTGTTATGAACAATTTTGTTCACCAGAAATGCTTGTCTTTTTATGGGAGATTTTTGTTTCAATTGCCTTAGAAAAGTACAGTACCTGGCCATATTATTAGATGCACCTTGATTTTTCACTATAATGCAAGATTAGGAGGCAAAAATGCAACTAATATTGTTTTTATTTTATTTCTACTAGCCTACATTGAAATATTACATTTTCTTAAATACCGATGAAGAACTTTAAGTATGGTATGCATCTTATGGTGATAATTGGATATATTTCTGAATTGTTATCAGATACTTACAATTTTATAAAACTTTTAGTACTTAGCTGAGCCATCTTTGGAAGCTATCAATGCTGTAATTTGCCTTGGCATGCTATTTATACATGCCTGAACTGTCTTTTGTATATGTGGATGATTTCAGACCTCTATGATCTTTTCAATAAGCCTAGTTTTCATAGTAATCACTTTCTTCGCCACTTCTTTCTTCACTAGCTTCCAGACATTTTCCATTGGGTTCATATCTGATGAATTCCCTGGCCATGGCAACAAAGGTATGTTTTGCTCTCTCAGAAAAGCTATCTCTGATTTTGCAGTGTGACATCATGCCTCATCTTGCATAAATAAGAATGGTTCTCCATTTGGGAACAAGTCTCTTATTTGAGGCAGCAGCCTACTCAACACTTCTTTGTACTGATCCTGCCACATTGTCCCTTGACAACATAGAGGAGTCCAGTGTCTTTGCTACTGATGACTGACCATATCATGGCTTTGGTGTGATTTTTTTTTTTATAGCCTGCACAATACAATCTGGATGATACATTTCACCAGGATGCCTTCACACAAACTGAGCTTTGTTTGCAAGAACTTCAAAAGTGCTTTCATCAATAAAGCAAACCGGAAAGAAAAGAAACCATTGTGAATTGTTTCAACTGTGACCTTTAGTTCAGGATAATCCATTTCAAACGTAAAGTTTAATTCATTAAGAATTTTTACGTTAAAAATTATCATATTGACCAATTTCCAGAAGTTTGGAGTTAATTTTGGTTTCTTGGCAGGTCTGCGGCCTTTTAATTTTAGGCCTAATAGTTCTTTCAGATGAAGCAATTCCACTCTCTTCAACCTGGCATTTAATTTCTTTTGCACTAGCAAACCTATTTCTTTCACAGATAATTTTGAAGCAATGCACACCTCTTGATGTGGGAATGTGTTCTTACCCAAATTTGTTCTTCCCTTGTCGGCTAGGTCCATATAAAATTCAATTTCTTTTTAATTTGCCTCACAGATGATTCAGACATGCCTGATCTTCGAGAAATCTCTCAATTTGAAAACAACTCAGTTTTAATCAAGGTTTTTACCTCTGAAACTTTTTGAGGTGTCAGATCACATGGTTTGTCCACATATTGTGAATACAAAACACAAAATCATAAAGTTCTACTTTCAAACCAAAAATAAATTGGAAAATTTATGTAAAGCATAAAATGCACCTTCTCCTTTTGTTAGCACTACTGTAACTAATGCTTGTGAAGCAGCAATTTCGACTCTTACACCTCAGAAACAGCATAGCATACATCCATTGCAGAAAACAATAGTCCTCTAAGATTGTCCAGTAAGGCTGGCAGTGATACACGAGCATTGTTTTTAAGCTAGTCCTCAGAATTCAATGAACTCTGAAATAGCCTAGGGCATTTAATAATATGGCCAGGTACTGTACATGGACAAATCAGGAATTATTATTTTCTATCTCTGTCTTGGTATTTCTACTGTTTCTTCACTTATCCACTGACATTATGTTTAATTAAACAGTTAATGGATAAGTGAATGCAGATTTGATCTAAACAAGCCCTGTAGCCCTGAAGCACAAGGACATCTTGCAGTTCTTAATGCACTATATACACAGTAATAATAATTGTGCAGATGCTTTGTTTATAACACAACCTACACTAAATGACAGATACAATCTGAAGACATCAAGCTGACCAACATTTATTATAAACATTAAGTGTTTACTCAGATACACATTTAAAAGCAATTAACATGCTTACTCATAATGGCTACACTAGCATACCATACACTGCAAGAAAATAAGCTGCCACTGCTTCTGACAACCATCACTTCCTTTGCTTGGCTTACAGTGGCAAACAGGAATGATCAAACATTTTCTTTTATATTCTATTCTTCTACTAAGTTTCTCCTATGCTATATAAATATTAATGATAATTCTTTTAATTTTATTTGTGTTACCTCATGCAGGTAAAATTCTAAAACCTTAAACAGCAGGACTATAAGAATATATGTACATACAATTTGTTAATATGCCATATTATTGATTTAACTTCAGTTTATGCTAATGTCCAGTGCTATTGCTGGCATCATGACATGAGTTGTACATGCTTTTTGGAACAAATATATGCCATAACTACATCTCCTGATGGAACTTCATGTATATCAAATAATAAGAACTGTTTTAGATACTGAAATACCATTGTGTTGAGCTTTGATATAAATTGAGTCACCTTTACTCCACTTCCTATTTGTTTGAAAACACCAGTTTCAGGGTACCTTAACCCTATCTTCAATTCCATGGCTGACTGATGCTACAACAGGTGGTTATGTCCAGCTGGGTATTGTGCTGCTCTCCACTCTTCATGCCTATACAATGTTGTCATCCATGGCAGGAACTTCAAAATTCATAAGAGTATCTTCTTCCTTGGTGATGAAGATGTTTTCTCAAATTTGCAGTTCCAAAGATTTCTTTGCATACCTTATTAACCCTATTTCTTCTTTATGCTATGATTTTCAGACCAGAAATGATGTGCTACTGCAGAGTCTTCTACATCCTTGTACCTAATGCTTCTCAAGTGTTCTTTCATCCTAGTTTCCAAATTTCTTTTTGTCTTCCCAATATAAATCCTGTTGCAGTCTTGGCAACTCATTTTATAAATCCCTGATTGCTTAATTAAAGGTGATTTAATAGGCTTCAGATATTTTATATATTTTGAGGAGCCAGTTTTACGTTAAAACTCTTTAAAAATTCTTTCAAATTTCCTGAAAAAATGTTGAATGAAAAATAAATTTGCAAAATTTAACTGATGGTTTTACCAGTTTTTCTAGAGTGGTGATTTCCTGTAATCTTTTATTTCTTTTATGTCAGTAAATGAATGTCAATAAAGTTTGTATTGAAATTTTAAATTTTCAAACTGGTGTATACAAGCTTTGTTACCAATGACAATGTCAGAAACCTGTAAAGAATTGCCTCCATCGAACCTGGGTAGCATTTCTTCACACCATTCAACATACATGCACTTTTGCAGATTGGTTTAATCATGGGGGACCCAATGGATGACACCTTCCTCAGGTGAAGATAGTCATGCAATATATATTTTAGAAACTGCTGGCAATCCAATCTGCACAATTGCCTCAATATCCTTAAATATCACACAATTTTTTTGCAAACCACTATTTCCACAGAGGCTATGTTTTCTTCAGTTGCTGCTATGGATGGATGACCACTCCTAATCTCATCCTTTAAAGAGTTTGGTCGGTGTTAAACTCTCAAAACCACCAAATATTCTGTGGCACAGGAAGCAGTAATGTCCCCAAAAGCCTGTTGCAAGTGCTCAAGACTTAGGGTCTCATTTAAACCAATTTTAAAATCATGCAAAATCATTGCCCAAAAGTGCTCTCTGTCAATGTCTATTCTGGAAACCAGCTTTCACCACACTAGAGACTGTTAACCTTGTGCTGTAGATTGTGAATGGGGGAGAGGAATGACAACTGATTCAGCTTTATGCTCGCAAAGAATGTGGCTGTCCAATGGTGCAATCTGTTTAAACTGATCAATCTTAAAATAAGAACTGAAGCTTTCCTGGCGACGTATTCATTCAAAATTTTCTCGGGCTTCTAACCAGGTAAAAACTTGGCTTGATCAGTTCACCCTGAAGACGAGGAAGATGCACTTCTTCAAAACGTTGGTATCAAGCCAAGATTTTACCTGGTTAGAAGCCCGAGAAGATTTTGAATTGATCAATCTTGTTTATGCATATTTTAAAACTTTCATAGTGACCCCCGTATACCAAGTTCTATCTTGTCACCAGACTTCATTACCTTAAAATCTAGGAAAGCTATTTCAATGTTGGTTCCTTTTTCTACACTGAACTGAAATCATGGATCCAGTAAGTTTAAGAGTTTGAGAGCATCTTGATGTGTGTGTGTTTGACTAGTGCAAATATGCCATCCATGTATCTGTACATACTTTGAACATATGTATGTAGGTAAGCTCTGGTGATGTGCATTTCCAGTTGAATTTGTGAAAAGATTTGCCAAGAATGGAAATAGAGGGCTTCCCATAGCTTTATGATGTATGACCTACCAGATACAAACCCTAAATCTGCTAGTATGTATGCAGACAACACAGTTATTTTCCACTTACGCTCCATTTTAAATACTGCAAATAAAAGACTTCATTAAATCTTGTATCTAGATGGTTTACAACCTGAAGAATTAAGCTAAATACCAAAAAGACAGAAACAAAAATTTTCACCTTAAGACAATACAACAACCCACCTTCATCATTACTCCAAGAAAAACAGCCTTACATGGCTGCCTTCAGTAACACCAGTTAAATATCTAGGATTAGTGCTGGACACAAAACTAACCTGGAATTCTCATATATCCCAGATTTCAACAATAGCTTTTTCCAGAATCACAAAACTATATCCTCCACTACATAAGAGATCGCCACTTGTAATGGAATGCTCAATACTGCTATACAAGTCTCTCATATGTTCTATAATCTCATATGCTGCTCCTGTATGGTGTACAGTCAGCAAAACACATATTCACCAACTTCAGGTTATACAAAATAAATTTCTCCACACTATCACCAAGGCTCCATTGTTCATAAGAAATCACCAGCTCTACTAGGAATTTGGAATTTTCACCATACAACAATACTTCAAACTGCTCTCAAAGAACTTCTTCATAAACTAGTCAAAGTTCCAGGAGTTAAAACATTTCACATTGGACTTAGACACCCTCAGAAGAGAAGAATAAAAAGAAAACTGCCTAAGACTTCCTCTTCAGCGATTCTGAAGACAAGTGATTTTTCAGTCTATATATTAGCTTCACTCATCCATACTCTCCTCTCAATCATTGATTGTGATCAACTAAATACATTGTTAACCTTGTTAATTTTCCTGGGATAATTTAATTGTTAATACAATATACTTATAATCATTACCCATTGTCAATGTTTCTTTTTATCATTTGCACTTGTTAAAAGTTATGTCCTCAGTTTGTTATATGCATAATTGTTTATCTAATTTATCACTGGCTTGTATAGCAATCTTGCTGATTGGTGAAGTAATAAATTGAGAGAAAAAAAATTCCGTTAAAACACAAAAAATGAGTGGTTCAGGCAGATGTTCATGAAGTGCAAGTATTCATCAATCTGTTTGGAGGGAATGTTACTGGATATTAACCATTTTCTCAGATAGGTGAGCCTTTTTTCTTTGGGAATGCTGGGGAATAGATTCTTGACATCAAATGAAACAAGTGCATCCTGGTTGGGGGGGTCTAATTTCATCAGTTCTCTGCAAATGCTCACTAAGTTTCGGACATCAAAATAGCCATAGCAGATTTAAGGAACAACAGGAATATAATTTGCAGTAAATACACTGGAATACTCAGCAGAAAAATGCAAAATAAATAGGGCCTGAAACACACCATTAAAAGATTATCAAGATGTTGTACAGCAAGGACGTGTATTTGAAGGCAGACAAGGGCAACAAAATTGAGATTCTGTATGAAACAGTCTCTTGCGAGAAGAGGGGGGATACCATATTTTGAACAGCAACTCTTTGAGCAAATGGACCAAAGTCACAAATGAAACAATAAACAATACTTCAATCACCCCAAAAGACAAGATGTTTCAAAATCAATACGGACAACCCCAGATTAGTCAGGATATATGGCATTCCTAAAATTCACAAATTCAGAAATAACATGACACTGATTACCAGCTATTCAAATATTCCATCTTATCACCTCGCCAGCTGGTTAGTTCAACAGTTTCAGGAATTGCCACAGTTTGAAAGCCACAGCATTAAGAACTCTCTTGAGCTGGCGGAAGAATTATAACCAGTGTAGGTAGTTCCCCATAGCTTTCCTTGATCCCAAGCTATGAAGAATGATGACAAGATAGAATTTGGTATACAGAGAAAACATACACATACAGATACAGATACAGATAATCACATAAAAGCATGCAGTTATAACCCTAAGGCACACAAAGAAGCTGCATTCAATTGTATGACAGATTAACCAACATTCCCCTCAACAAAATTGAATACAACATTAAGTACTAATACATCAAATCTACAGAATTGAATGGATTCAGCCAAGAAACAGTAGATAAGAAAATATTAAAATTCAAAAGACAAAAGCACATCAAACAGATTATAGCACTTTCAAACACAGCAGAGAAGACCAACTACAAAAAATTTACATACAACCCAAGCCTCTTTCACAAATTTCAGAAAGTGTTCGAACACATCTTCACCCTTGTACCTTAGAACACATTCAACATTAAAAATCTCATCAAATCAAGAAAATCTGACTCCATACCCAAGAGAGAATGTCAGGAATCTACTGGATCCAATATAAAAATTGCAAGAAAGTATACATCACGAAAGCAAAAAGGATCATAGGCATGAGATTCAAGGAACACTGGCATTGCATCAAATTCAAGCAGACTGAGAAATCAGCAGTTGCCTCACACTTTAGGTCCCAAAATAATCATGATATAGAAACTAATATCAAGTTATTGAAACTGACCCAAAAGCCTAGAGAACTTGAGGTATGGAAAAAGATTTATATCAAGAAATTTGAAAACAGCATCATGAATTTTGATTTGTCAGTAGTAGACAGCTCCCTATTCAATTTCTGAACAGATGATCAGATGAGACCTGAGATCATCAACACAAATCCTTGAGAATCTAGCCAGCAGTCTAGAGGCAGCTTGATGATGTCATCCCATGCTCATAATACATGTTTTAATAAATGGATGAGTGAAGCTATCAAGAGGCTCCACTTCCTTACAACTGTCTTTTTAAATAAACCAATACTCTAAAACTCTACAGATAATAACACTGTCCTGCAAAATTTATATTTTGTTTGTCGGTTTGCGATCTGAAAGGTGATATTATCTAACTTTGATGTGCTAAATTGAATGGTGCTTTCCGTCTTTCTCTATCATGTAAGGTTTTCTCACAAATCACAAATTAAAGATTTTGAAAATACTGATGTAAAAAACGTATGTTATAAAATAAATACATAAGGCAAAATTTCTCTGTTCTAAATACATAACACCACCTACATACCTGCAAAAGAAGGCAAGAAGTTACTTTTTCCTTGGCTGGAAGGATGGCTCCATTGATTTATGTTTATGTAGTGGTTGAGAAACTTCCCCCTCTTCAGGCACCAACAGTAGTCCACTAACATCGCAATATTCCACCAACCCTGATATCTCCTCTCCATCTCCTTGATTTCTTGATGAAATCTTTTACCTTGTTCATCACTGAGGGTTCCCAAATTATCAGGAAAATAGTCTAGGTGAGAATTTAAGAAGTGAAGCTTTAAACTTATATTACATCCAAGAGCTTGTAGCTTTTGTAGCAAATTTCACACAATTTCTTGGTATCGCAGATCTCTTATATTTCCAATAAACTTATTCATTACCTCTTTGAAAGCACACCATACTTGCAGTTCTCTATCATTCATGTTGTCCAAAAATGTGTTATCCTTCATTAACTGTCTTATCTGAGGTCCATCAAATATACCCTCTTTTATCTTGGCTTCGGACATCACAGAAAATTTATTGCCCAGGTATTTGAAACATGAATCATTCTTGTCCAGTGCTTTCACGAATTGTTTCATAATACCTAATTTTATATGCAAAGGAGGGAATAACATTTTCTTTGGCTCAACTAGACTGGCATGAATGATGTTTTTTTCTGCTGGTGTTAAACTTTTTCTCTTAGGCCATTCTCGCACTGTCCAGTGTTCAACCCTGTTTCTACTGTCCCATTCGCACAAAAAGCATGGATATTCTCTATATCTTCCTTGTTGCCCTAGTATGATACTGGATACCTTTAAGTCTCTGCACAATAGCCAGTGATGTTCCTTGTAATTAATTCTTTCTAAAATGGTTTGAAGATTTTCATATGATTCTTTCAGAAACACAAAATATGTAACAGGTATTGAGGGAAGTTTGCTTCTATTATGCAATAAAACTGCTTTTAGACTTCTTTTCAAAGTGTCAATAAATAAACGCCAGTCTTTACTATCATATGTTGGTATTCCCAGTTTTTGAATTAAACCTGGTACATCACAACAATAAACAAGTAGATCTTGCATCCTAAAAAACTTTGTAAATTCTTCGTCTCTATTCCTATACCAGGAAAATGTGGTGTCTGGAGCCAGCATTTTCTTCTCTTTCAACCTTGATCCAAGTAATTTGTTCTTCTCTTTGGTAAGACCTAAATCTCTTATTCAGTCATTCAACTCTTCTTGGGTAAAATGCTGTGACTTGTCTTCACCAGTGTGTGCTGAGAAATCCTCATCTGTATTGGAATTTTCTGTTGACCCAGAAAATGAACTCTCAGTATTCTCTAGTTGAGCTGGTGGAATAGGAATAGGGACATCTGCTCCATGTGGCACAGGTCTAATAGCTGAAGCAAGACCACCTGGATATTTAATTTCTGTTTTATTTGTCTTGTTGTACCCCGATACTTTACAAATGCAGAAGTAATAATCATCATAGTGATTTTTTTGTTCACAGTCATATAGGAATCCCGAACTTCATTGATTTCTGTTTTCCATAGTACCACTATCTTAGCCCTTCACTACATGTTTTGCAAACAGTATGTGGAGCCCGTGTTTGACTTTGATCTCCTAGCTTAACTTTAAAGTATGCAAAATACACTTTCTTCAAAAATGGTGTAATGTTAGTTTTCGTCTCCGCAACAAGAAAGAACCACATATGTAATAAAAGTTATTTGGATTGTTCACACATTTCCTCCTAGAAGAGGTAGAAGCCATTGTGAACAGTTTATAACTACACAACATGTACTAACAATACAAAATAACAGTGAATGTTTTCCGGAAATCGCAAAACAGATCACCGTGAGTTATAGAAAGCCATTAAAGTTCTGAGATTTTAAGACGCATAAGCCTCTGAAGGGTGAGTGTCAGATAGCTGTTTATCATGCAATGGTTGATAGTTTTATTGCCTGCACAGGGTCACATATTGATAAATAAATCCCAGCCACTCGGCACTGAAGCTGTCTTTTGGGTGTCATCAGCTCGTTGCATTAGGAAGATAAGGGATGCAGAACAGGGAAGCCCAAAAGGGGTGGTTTATTTTTAAATATATATAAGTAGCCTATTTTCATCAAAACTAGGAAAGTGTTGTATATTAGTGTAATTATTATTGTCAATGTCAATGAGGTCTAATGTATTATGCCTGTTACAATAAAATGCATTTTATACAACAAAACTGTATACTGGTCTATATAGAAACCCTCCAATACACAGAAAAAGTATGATATAAAATTACCATGTGGCCCAAAAGTCACTTGACAAATGGATGTATAATGAATCTTATTAAGCACCCTTTAGAATTTGATCAAGTGCAGTGACTGCATTCGTTGGCAACATGATAGCAATGCAGACAACGGCTAGTTATCCAGCAAAATCATAAAATTGGTAGACAAAGTGGCACAAGGACAGGTTTTCTCCAGGGTCTCTGGATTCCCTGGTCATTGCACTTCACTGGTGCTCCATCTTCATTTCATGTATCATCAGTGTCATATCTGCTGTGCCATTTGTAGTAAAAGCAGGCATTAAACACTAAAAAAACTATCATAAAATAAATAAAAATTACAAAGCATAACACAGAAGACAAGCTGTACTGTATTGCATTAGCAATGTGTTTCAGTTACACCATTTTATATTAATAATGCTCACCGCTGAACTGCAAGTTGAACTCATTTGCTTTACAGTACCAATCACAGCACTAAGAGACAAGCTGCAGAGGAGTTTCATAGTTGACATTCTGAAGTCAGAAAACCATTATTTCAGCAGTAAATAACATTTTAAAAAATGTAAGAGGGCCTTTTCTGTGCTGGTATTCCTAGATTTATGGCATGGTGCATCTTTTACAGGATGTAGTGGTGGGCCCACACATAAACAAGTATTAATACTGTGACAATGCATCCTTGTATGTGACTGCCCTCACATTTGCTCTGGTATGCAATGGTGGAGCTAGAACGTGGTAAACAAGGAAATGCAGTGCAATGGTAATCAGAACCTTTGGGAATGTGACTCTCGAATTCCAGAAGCTTCCAGGAAGTTCTGCGATACTATTTTCTAGCTACAAAAGGAGGAAGGATTACAGTGCAGTGTTGTGAATTATACCGAGTTGTGAGTGACTGGAGAGTTAGCATGCTGTCATGCATGAGTCCTCCATCGAGTGCTGTAAACTGTTTATGTTATGAAATCTCAAGTGTATTATTTGCAGTGGTGAATCAAAGACTGTATTTGTAAACTTTTTCGAAGTCAATAAAGACATTTGTTATACTGGCATCAGAAGTAGGATATTTTCACTGAGATGGAGGAGATGATGAAAAACTGGTTGGCCGAAATGAAGAGGGACACAGTATTAGAAACTGCAGTGGAGGAAATAGAAAACAAATTGGAATCCAGCATGGAGAAAATGGAAGAAATAGAAATCTGAAATAGAAGGGAAAATGGAATCAAACATTGAAAAAATGCAACTCGGCATTTGGCATGAAGAAGAAAGAAGCTAAAATGGACTCTGCAATGGAAAACATGAAGACAGAATTAATGACCAAAATAGACAAATGACTGGCCGGTGTAGAGAAAAATATGGAAGAGCTCAGCAGAAGGAATACATACATACATAACATTGCAATCTGTAGATCCTATTATGAGATTAGACTCAAAGCCCAAACTCTAGGCTTTAGATCATGTTAAGAATTACATGTGCATTGGGGAGACGGCCGCCTAGGTACCTAGTGAAACACTGTTCATAATCTAGTTGACTGGCAGGCGGGACACGAATTAGATCCGACATGGCGAGGGCACACCTGAGTCTTCATTACCGTCTCCTTGCTTGATGCTGTATGCCTTAGAGGAATGGATGATAACCCCAATGTGGACGGCTGGATACGAGGGAAGCTGTGCCAGGTTCTACTGGAGACCGGTACAGCCGTGACTGTAATACGACCAGACGTGGCAGAGAGTTTGCCGACAAGGAAACCGACTCAGCCCTACGAGATAATGACGTCATTGGGAGGTCTTACTTGGTTGACCCTAGGACGGAGCATCATTAAGTCTGTGAGGTTCGTCACGAGGATGACTGAAGTGGTGATATTGGGACTGAATACCCTCAGGGGCCATGATGCAACAGTCGATATTGGCAGGAGAGTCAAATGACTCGGCAAACTCGAGGTTGTACTCCGGAGTTCCGACGGATATCCTGAAGTCCGCAGGGTGACCCTGAAAGGGAGTATGCTGGCTGCAGGGGCGCGTCTGGTAGACCGGCTCTCGAAGGAACTTGTGAACTGTCCAATTCATCAACACACCCAACGTACAAGCAAGAAGACCTTTTATGACCAATGAGTCAACAAGGAAGTTCAAGTGTGCTTTAAATTTAGGATTAGGATTTTAGGGCGCTCAACTCCTTGGTTATCAGCGCCCTTAAAGTATCTAAAAGTGGCTAGAGTTCAGCGTTAAAACATGACAGAGGTCATGAGAAATAAAATAACTGCTAAAAAATGAATTAAAAACGATCCTATGCTACAATCGATCCATTAAAAACAATGGTTCATAAAAAGGGTTAAAATGACGTGAAACTAAAACCATAGTAAGCTAAACAGTGCTGCCACCATAATACGTGCAACAGCTGTAGATGATTAATGTTTCAGGGTGCTCAAGTGCATGAGTAAAACGATAAAATCAATAACAAAATGGAGTAAGACAGTTATATTCAGAGGTAAAACAGAGCATCACCCCTCTAAGTATACGAACCGGAGAGGGATTTATCTAAAAACCAGTACCTACCACAATGAGGCAAAAAAGGCAAAGTTAAGAGGAAATGCCGCCCTGAAGAAGTCACAGAAGGATAAAATCTGAAGTTAAAAAGCCCTGGTGCTCACCCCATTGTCTTCTGACAAGATAAAAATAATATAAACCCGGAAAGTAAAAGGCATTTGTGATAAAAGGTTAAAAATCGTATCAACCGCTCCGGTATCGTCAGCTAAGACCGCTGCAAGACTGGCCGGCAGTCGCAGAGCGGCTCGTAGTGGTTCTAGTCGAGCACACTCTTGCAACACATGCCGGACTGACAACGCCGCTGTACATAGAGGACAGATGGGAGCAGGTTCCTTCCCAAGTAGGTAACTGTGTGTGGTGGCACAGTGGCCAATCCGAAGGCGTGCCAATATGACCTCTTCCCGCCGAGATAATTGCGAAGAGGTTACCCAGTGTATGTGACGCTCCTTCACTGCTCGTGGTTTATTTCCACGGAGAGCCGACCATTCATCATGCCGGTCCAAAAGCCCTGCTCTCCACACACCGAGCTTACAGTCTTCAGAAGTTGCACCAGCGAAGGTATCAAGGTCTGGTCGCCGTCTTTGCCGCCAAATCCGCTATTTCATTTCCCGGTAAGCCTACGTGACCAGGGAGCCATGCACACTACACATTAACACCACAAAAGTGCAAGGCGTGAAGGGCATCTTGGATGCGCTGCACAAGAGGATGGTAACTATAAAGCTCCCGAATGCTCTGACGTGTACTAAGCGAATCACTCAGATTAAGAGCATTACCCGGTCTGTGGCGGCGAACATAGAGAATGGATCGGTATATGGCATTGAGCTCTGCAGTAGTGTTATGCAAGCCGAATAAGAATCGTGTGGCACCAGACACAAAGGCACAGCCAACACCGTCGGCGCACCTACTATCATCCGTATATATAAAAAGGCGGTCATTATAACGTGATAAAAATTCTAAAAAAACAAGTTCAGATACTAGACGCAGGCAGCGTAGACGTCTCATAAGAAGTCATCCCGAGATCGATGTGGGAAGTGGCACGCAACTATGGAGGGTAAATTCTCTCTCCCTTGGAAAACAACCTAGGCAAGTCAATATTGTGTTGCCGAAGAAGCCAGCGGAAACAGACTCAGGGAGTGGTGGTACTGTTCGTCCAGCTCGGGAGAGAAAAAAGCGTGGAACGTTGGATGCCCAGGTATACACTTAAGCCCACAGCCATACAATTAGCCAGTAGGGAATCACGGCAACAGCGCAGAGGGGGTTCTCCCGATTCGTAGTAGTACTAACAACTGGACTGGTTGGAAATGCTCAAATTGCAACACAGATGCCCTTGCTATGGACGTGACTAATCTTCTGAGAACAGTTGGTCGTGCTGAAGAATAGACAATGCAGCCATAGTCCAACTTCGATCGAATCAGCGCACGTAAAAGACGAAGCAATGCTGTTCGATGCGCACCCCAAGATTTGCCACTTAGTATCCGTATAATATTAAGAGAACGGTCACATCGCGCTTACAGCTGTGCTATATGTGGGGACCAACAAAGTTTTCGATCGAAGATCAACCCAAGGAATCTCACCTCATCTGCAAAAGGAAGTAAATCTGGCCCGAGGCGAAGAGTCGGCGGATGTCGCCACCTACGGCGCCAGAAGTTAACGCAGGCTGTCTTTTCAGGAGAGAAACGAAAGCAGTTTTTCAAGCTCCAATCCTATTATCCAAACACCGCTGGAGACGGCGTCCCAAAACGGTGTACGCTGAGAAGTACAGGTGATGGCAAAGTCATCCACGAATAAACAAGATGAGATACCTGGAGGAACACATTGCGATATGGTATTAATCGCTATAGCAAACAGCATCACGCTTAGTACCGAGCCCTGCGGCACTACGTTCTCTTGAATAAAAAGGGTAGAAAAAACCGAGCCACCCTTACTCGGAAAACGTGGTCTCGCATAAACTCCTGAAGGAATAACGGTAGGCGTCCACGTATATCCCAGTTGTGGAGGGAACGTAATATACATGCTCACCAACACGTATCATAAGCCTTCTCGAGGTCATAAAAGATACCAACCGTTTGACAATTATTAAGAAAGCCGTTCATAATCTGCGTCGACAGCGATACAAAATGGTCCGCCGCTGACCGACGTCTTCGAAAACCGCACTGGGCATTAGTCAATAGGTTGGTGGATTCTAGCCACCACACAAACCGTCCATTAATCATGCATTCCATCACCTTGCAAATGCAACTGGTAAGGGAAATAGGACGGAAGCTGGAAGGAAAATGACGGTCCTTTCCAGGTTTCAGAATAGGTATAATTGTGGCCTCCCGCCATTTGCCTGGAAATGTGGCGTCAACCCAGATCCGATTATAGACCTCATGTGGGAAAGCCTTACCATCAGAAGAAAGATGTTCCAACATTTGGACGTGAATGCCATCTGGACCAAGCGCAGAGTTCCGCGAAGATTGAAGGGCATGGTCTAACTCCGCCACGTGGAATAATTGTCTGAGCTAGACACCTGAGGAAAGCATGGCCTAAAGTGTCAGCCGCGTCAAATGTAATAACAACACCGTTAGATGTTTTGAGACCAGCGATTGGCATATGGGTCGATTTGCCGGCCACACACCTCAACTTATCCCATATGACAGAGGAAGGAGTATGTCTATTGAAGGAAGCTACAAACTTACTCCAAGACTGCTTTTTGCTATCCTTAATAATTAGTCGAGATTTGGCACGCATTTTCTTATAGTGTATAAGGTTGTCCAGTGTAGGACGACGCTGGAAAACCCTGAGAACACGGCGGCGAGCCCGAATAACATTCCGGCATTCCTCGGTCCACTAAGATACCGGAAATCGCCGAGTTGGTCCAGTGGAACGCGGAATGGATTGCAGAGGAAAGAATCACCCCTGTGAGTGTTCCACTAAACAGTTCACAGAGTCGTTCTCATTAGAGTTGAAGACAACCAAGCGGGAATATTGTTCCCAGTTGGCTTGATCAAAGCACCATTTACGTAAACGTGTGGAACATACAGCATGTGTCAAGAGACTGATAAGACAAGGAAAGTGGTCACTAGAATGCAAATCCGAGATGATATTCCAACTTAGGGAAACTGCTGAGGTGAACAAATTGCTACGGTGTTCAGGAGAGCTAAATTATTGTTGTCTAAGAAGTCCGCAATTAGCTTACCTCTCACCCGGGGTGAACCCCAAAGTGGGTAATGGGCATTCACATCGCCTACCAGCAAAAAGGATATTGGCAACTGCGATACTAGGTGTTTTAAGTCGCTGTGGAGTCAAATAGATACTACAAACGGGGAATAAGGCGGAAGGCAACTTAATCCTGACAGCAACGGACTGGATGTCAGATTGTAAGGATACGGATTCGGCAAAGATATATCGAATAAGCATCATAGTGCCCCCATGAGCCGGGACACCGTCCTCCGGGGATAAATCACAGCGCACGGAGGAATACTGCCTGAGTGTAACGGTGTCCGGGGGTCGAAGCTTTGTCTCTTGTAAGCATACGACCAGAGGCTGATTCTGGTGCAGCAATAATTCGAGTTCTGGTCGATGCAATCTAATTCCACGAATGTTCCACTGCAGGATAGCCATAGTTTATAGGATGGGATAAGTTTTAAATTGAAAGACGTTTCTGCATATTAGGTGCTGCTGGTCGGTTAATTTATTCTTTTTGGGTGTCGGACTAACACTTTACTCAGGAGCTCGATCCTGTCGCTTACGTCTGGAACTGACGGCAGAATCCTCCTGATCCATCTCTTCCACTCTTCCCCTTTCCAAGAGAAAATTTCGGTTCGAGAATCTCGAAACGATTAGAGGTACTGATTGGCGAGGATGGTCGTCGCCGATCAACACTTCCCACAGAAGAGTCCTCAGAAGAGGATCTCCGTGGAAAATGGCGTAGACTTTAATTTCTCTTAGATGTTTTGGGGGCGGGCTTGACACTATCTTTCAAAAAGTCTTGCCGGACGTAGCTTGTCTTGAACTGTTTTGCACGTGCAGAATACGTTGCAAGCTTACCGGTCTCATGTCCCAAGGTTGAAGGTTTAGGTGATTTGGGTGCTGGACTGCTATGTTCGCTGGCAGATTTAGCGGGTGTGGATGCCGACTTTGTAGATGAACAAGAAGGCTTTGGCTGTGTTGTGGCTACAAGAGCCTTTTCCGCAATGGTTTCCCAGTTTATATCGCCAGTGTGCGTTGCGATGCGATTTCCCAAACAGAGCTAAACGTACCGGAGTTCGGGACAGAGGGTTGGCGGGAGTCGCAGGAGCTTCCGGGCTTCCGAGAAGGACACCTCTTTCACCCGGATCTCCTGGATCGCCTTCTCCTATGTAAAACGGGGGCATTCTCGGGAGCTAGATGAATACTCGCCTTCGCAATTCACGCACGATGGAGGTGAAGTACACACACCATCGTGGGAGAGGTCACCACAGTTGGTGCAGATAGATTCGCCGTTGGAAAAATCACGCATGTGGACAAAACGCTGACACTTATAGTACCGGGGTTTGGTATATGGGGCCCAACCTCGGTGGCTTCATACCATGCCTTAATCTTTTGAGGGAGATCTATCCGATCAAAGGTAAGGAACAGGGTACGGGTTGGCATGAATTCTCCATTTACTTTACGCTGAACCCGATAGACAGACGTGACACCTTAATCAGACATATTCTCTTGGATCTCCTCAGTGCTTAGACAGTCAAGAGCGCGGGTGGTTTTTACAGCGCGTGAGGAGTTAAGTGTCTTATGTGCTTCGATTTTAATGGGGTAGCTTGCTAAGAGTTTGGCAGCCTGGGATGCGGATGTTACCTCGATCAGTAGTGTGCCGTTACGGGCTCTAATGCATGCTTTTAACGGGACCAGCTATAGCATCGAGACCCTTTTGAATTGCAAAAGAGCTCACCTTAGAAAACTTCCTCCCTTCCTCTGTCCGAGAAACAACCAAGAAGCGAGGACCACAGGACTCGACTACTTCTTTTAGAAAATCACAACCATGTTTAAGTGTTGGTTTATTGGGTGTCATAGAGTAATAGAGAAAACTTCATCCCCCTGTGCTCCCCACCCACCACGGAGCTCAACAAGGGGTCACCCCACTGGGGTGACAAGGCTACACAGGGGATATAGCAGGCTTGCAGTCTCACTCACCCTGGAGTTCAGTATAATACCTAGTCCTGGCCAACTGACTGGGGGTGGTTTAGTTGCTAGCTTCCGTTTAGGCGAAGCAGTAGCCAAAGCAGTGTATTGGATTGTGCAAACTCCCCAGTTACAGAAAATCAGAAGTCCAGGCTCAGATGCGCAACCCTCAACCAAGCAGGTTATTCCTTTCCACTGACACGGGTCTCCACGCACGGCCTACATGTGGGAGGGAATTTGTACCTACAGTTCAGGTGTGGTTGTATCACAAACTTGGACTAAGGGGTGTAGCCCCAGGTTCCTATAAACATGGGCAGGACCATGCTGTGTATTGGAGAGGATCAATGATGTAGTCAACCACAGCTAACGGAAAGAAGCAGTAAGTGGATTGTCTAGCGTGCTATGATGGTGCTGGTCAGGACAACCAGCCCAGAAGAGGGAGCAGTATGATAATATCATCCATGTATGTGACTGCTCTCATGTTCGCTCTGATATGTGATGGTGGAGTTAAAATGTGATGAACAAGGAACTGCAGTGCAACAATAATTGGAACCTTCACAAATGCAACTCCCGATTCTTCTCAGCTTCCAGGAAGTTCTGTGATGTTATTTCTAGCTATGAAAGGAGGAAGGATTGCAGTGCAGTGTTGTGAATTGTACTGAGTTGTGAGTGACTGGGAGTGTTAGTGTGCAGTGGTGGGTGTGTCATGGATGGTGTACAGCTGTAAACTGTCTACATGTCAAGTGAATTATTTGCAGTGAATCAAAGATTTTATTTGTAAACAACTTTTGCGTCAACAATACAGTGAATTACTGCATTCTATCATATTGGATTTACAAGGTAACGTGCTACCAAACAGGCAACAGAGATTGTGGTTTCAGAAAGACACAGCTTTCACTCATCACGTCATAATCGTTCAACAAAAAGTAAATGGCTTGGTTGTCATCAAATGGATTGGACAGGATGGCGTGCGATCTTGGCCTGCTCATTCAGCTGATCTGACATGCCTAGATTTCTTTTTCCAGGGCTATGTAAAACAAACTTTTTTTTAGACTCAACTCTGCAAGACCTGCAAGAAAATCTCAATGATGTAATTCATCACCCTTTGCCAGCTATACTTTCAAATGTGACAGATGAACTTCAGGATTGGGTGAGGCATTGACTTCAGGGACAGTGCTTTGATCATCTGCATAAGTTAGTTTTTTTAGTCAAATTTCAGTTACTTGAATTAATTTGATTTTAAAAATTATAAAGATGCTTTGAGTGAAGTTCATAGGACACTTCCAATCTGTGCTCTATGCAGAAAAACAGATATTTTTATTACTAGTGGTGATTGACATGAGAATGACATATATAAGTTAAGCAACTACTATGCCTATTTAAAATACTTTTTAGAAAAAAACCATAGATACCCAAAGACTACTTATGAAGGAAATGCACAAAATAAGATTTTAGTACTCTCATACTTCTATTTTGTCTAATGTAATATGTTGCAACAACTCAATTTACAACTACTGCCTTCTCTAGCATTAATTACAGTGATCTTTATTTATGGAGGCTGTTTAAATAATGCAGTTCACAGCATTCCATTATATGTTGGGAGTGAAACACCATTTCATTTTGCTCAGAGGTCTTTTTATCAAGCTTGAGGTTCTTTTACACGTCATAAATCTACAGCATAAGAAGCCATTCTAAGAATTTTATGCCCTAAAATGTCCATTGCCCTCTTCCATTTTTAAACTTGCTACTTTAGCAACCAGAGGCTAGTATGTTATCCTAGACCATGGAGTATGGCTTCTTTGATGCTGCTAACCTACATAACATGGCAGTAATTGAACTTGTTGCTTGGTGTGCTACATTGAACTACTGCCTTCTATGTACCAGAAAATATGTGCACATGTGGAGCTGCCACATTTAGCCACTTATTGATGTTTGTGCTAATATTCTGCTTGCATATATTCAGGTACTTTGTAAATTTCAGTATATCACTTTATTTTGAAAGTATACAACAGGGCATAAAAGCTTTGTACAATACATTTACTTGGCAGTGAGATTTGCAGAATCTGACCACTTCCATTTTTAAACACTTTTCCTTGTATCCATAAATCAAACTTTCAAACTTGCATAATATTAAAATTTTATCAGCCCAATTTTAATTTAAATAAAACATAGCTTTTGACAATTATTCACAGTCATATGTAGCCGATACAGACTATTTTATAATTAGAGGTTCATTCTATACTTCTTCAGGCATGTCAAAGCAAAAATTTACATTTCAGAAATAAATCTGTATAATGAACATTTTTTGATGGTGTAGAAAGCTTTAAGAATCAAAGGCAGAGAAATTAAAGTCTTAGAAGCAGCTTCAGCCAAGAGTACATCTGGAGCACAGAGTTTTCAGAAGTGTCACTGTGAACCTAAGTTTAGAGGCAGAAAGTATAAGCGTCATGTTCTGTAACATTCTATACAATTAAAAGTGTCATGGAAGGTGTTTTTTTTTTTAAAGTAAGTAAGAGTTTCAAGATACTGCTTTTTATACAAAGAACTGTTTCAGAAATTTTTGCTGTAAAAGCAGTATCTGTTTAACTCAAAGGGAATTAAGTAGTATATTTTGAGACAACAATACTCTTATCACGATGGCCAATTTAAAACTAGCCATTCACATCACTGTCTGGGCAAATGGGATGTGTTTATTGCATAAGAAGTCTACAAAAATACTGCAAGCTCTTTGGTCAGCTATGTACTTTTCTAGGCAATGACATTATGGGCTATAAATAAACAGCAGTAATGAGAGATTTTGTAAATGCTTGGACAATAACATTATTTTATTATTTTTTTCACTGTCTGTAAGAAATATTATATTAAAATATGAATGGGAACCTTTAAATTTCAACCCTCCAAAACAAGAAAACAACAGTTTTCATGATTGTAATATTTCATATAATCAATGTCCATATAACTCTCACACTAACTGTATGTATATAAACAAGACACATTTAAGATGTTGAAATTTTTTGACACACTGTTTTGCTTGGAATGACCATTGTATGGTATTTTCAAACCAGTAAAACAAAAAAAATATGATGTAAACATCAGTTTTAAACAATTGAATAAGAAATCCTGGCATTAGATTCTCTCTCTCTTTCTGCATTTGCAGGGATATGTGAAGATTATGTATCTTGGCAATGGATCAAGTTGCTGTAAATTTAACATAGACCCCACTTGATTTTGTCAATATAAGAAATATACCTCAATCTATATTTATTGTCATTAATTTATTAATTAGCAAAATGTAAGACTAAAAAATTAATTTTTACATCTTCAACAGCTTTTCATAAATTATTGCTGCAAGTGCGCTTACAACTTCTGCTAAATCAGTATGTCAAGTTATTTGAATATACACATCCAGTAGGTACCAAATTAATTGTCTCTTTCTTTGTGTTTGCACTTCTAACAATTACCTGAACTATAATTTATTGGAAAAATATTGAGAACAAAATATTAAAATTCTCTTAGTTTATGGTTATATCTTATTTTCTCTTAGCTATCATAAACAACCTCTTAGATAACCTGTGACAAACAACAGAGTACATACAGTACATATTCCATATCTATGTACCTATTTTACTAAAATTCTGATATCCCTTAAACTCCTGGTAAGTAACACTCATGATTATCAGTTAATTTGGACCTGATTTAAACTCATATTTATTTAATAATACAAAAAATAAAATATTTCACAAAAATAAAGAAGTCATTTATAATATAAGCAGTGAAATGCACATTACTTGCATATAAAAATAAAATGCTGCAAAACAAAGAATTTTAAAACTCATTGTCAAAATACATTTGAACAGAGCCATTTGAAATATAATCACTATAAAACATTTCACAATTCCAATTTAATTCAGAGTATAGAATGAAGTAAATCCTATTTATCAGTAACCTCTCAGAACATGGGTGCTGAGTTATATTTAAAAATAAACTTACAACAGTCTTGTTCATCTTCTTCATCTGGACAATCTGGTTTCAAATCACATTGCTGTTCTTGTGGAATACAGATACCACTTTTCCAACACAAATATTCTTTCGAAGTTATGCAGTTGGCTGTAAGCATAAAGCAATGCAGCTTTCAGAGCAGATAGCGGACATTTACAATTTAGATTTGTAGTTCTTTTTTGCAACAAGCATATAGTACCAATTCTTTAAAATGCCAATTCAAACATTAAACCATTGTAAATATTACACTACTTGAAGGAAAAAAAAAATCACATATTGGGTAAACAATAGGGTTTGGTTTTCAGTTGTTTGTTTAAGCTTTCCACAGCTATTAAAGCTTAGATTTTGCTGAGTAAAACATGCAGAATTTTAGTGTTGCTATAAATTTTACATTTGGAAGCCATAGCTCTATTGTCAAGTGTTAAAATACAACTGTTGAATGCCACTATG